>JASMMZ010000015.1:1553051-1813692 GCA_038502455.1 Anisogramma anomala
CCCCCCCTTCAGGTGGCAAATTCAGCCTTCCGCTTCGGTCAACTCCGAATGGAGTCCCAGCAGCAACACCTTCAGCAGCAGCAGCAGCAGCAACAGCAGCAGCAGCAGCAGCAGCAGCAGCAGCAGCAGCAGCAGCGGCGGCGCAATAACAAGAGCAGCAGCAGCAGCTCGCGGCCCCCCGGGGTGGCACCACCGCCGCCCGTGCCGCCCAGCATCAAGCGCCCCGTCAAGTTTGTGGGCTCCGACGAGGACGGCTTGCCGCTGAAGCGCCGCCAGGTCCAGCACGCATGTGATTCGTGTCGCAAGAAGAAGGTAAACAAAAGAAAACAAGAATTCGGCCCCCACCATCACCGCTGCCGCCCACCGTCCCCAGGCCCGTGCATTGTCTCGGTGTGAAGTGACGCTTGCGTGGGCGTTGCCCGCGATGTGTGCGGCGAGCTGGCTGACAACAGCCCCTTGCAGAAACGCTGCTCCCATGGCGCTGCCAACGCGCGACTCTCCTTCATCCACAACAACAGCCCTGTGCAGCAGCAGCAGCAGAGGCCGGCTTGGTCCCCGACCTCTCCGCTCCAGCAGCCCCAGCCCCAGCAGCCCCAGCAGCCCCAGCAGCAGCAGCAGCCGCCGCCCACTGGGTCTTCTCGCCCTGATAGGCCGTCCCTCTCTCCGGACTCCTCCGAGCCGAATGATGAGGCGTCCTCCGCGGTCCTCGTGGCCTCACAACTGGTCGAGCTCTCTGCATCACGGTTCGTTGGCGACCTGAGCCCGGAGAGCGTCTTGATCGAGGCCACGAACACGGAGTCCGCAGCGACGTTCCTACAGCGGAATCGATCCGAGGTTGGCGGGTGGATGCGCGACGCTGGCCGGCCCAATGTTGACCTTCAGGCTGACGGTGACATGGACGAGGCTGACCAAGGCGGTCGGAAGGGCCGTGGTTCCCAGCTAGACAAGCCGCCTGGCGGTCCCCTCACCTTTCGTGCTCATCTTGAGCGACCGACTCGCAGTGTTGTGGGGTCACACTTGGCGGTGCTTCCGCCCGAGCAGGAGTATCAGCATCTGTGCAGAATCTACCAGGACCAGATCCATCCCATCCTTCCCATCATCAAGCTCGCGGATGTCCTTTCGACACGAGGGCCCTCCAAGCTGTCGCCCCGGCAAATCGTCTTCAAGCAGGGCATCACTCTTGCTGCCGCCCTGGAGCCGTCGGCATCACAGTACTTACGGTTGGAGGCCAACGGGCCACTTCTGTCCCCCGAGGACTTCCATCAACGAGTAGCAAAGGCAGTCTTCTCGTCCCTTGATGCCAACGTGCTCACAGACCGCGTGGACCGTATCCGCATCCTACTGCTCGTGTTCTTCTACTACCAGCCCCGCCAGGCTTCGGACCGAGACTTGTCGCCGCTCATCTTCAGCCAGGCAGTGCACTATTCACACAGTCTAGGGATCCACCTGTGTGAGTACGGAAAGGAATCCAATAATGCCGATGCCGAGTGCTTGTTCTGTATCCTGTGGGCACTGGACCGGCTCAATGCTTCGTTCCATGGTCGGCCATGCTATCTCCACCACCGGGACACAGATCGTGAGCTGGATGAGTGTATTGCCAAGCAGGAGCAGCCGGCGTTTCGACTGTTCCTAGGAGTGGCCAAGTTGCTGGACCGCGTCATCCACCTGTACCGTCCGCGGAATGACGGTGTTGAGTCAGTCGAGATGCCTGTCTTCGAGAGCATGATCATCGACGCCGGGGCCGAGCGGCTTCCTTCACGACTGCTGTGTGAGTAGCCCATACGAACCGTTGGCTGTGGGGAGCTAATAACGACCAGCCACCGTCGAAATCTTCTACCACGCCGTCTCCATCCTCTCCTGCCGCGAGTCCTCCGCCGCCGCCGCCGTCGCCGTCGTCACCCCGGCCCAGGACCCGCCGGCCCCCTCCGAGCCCCCCAGCAGCACCACCACCMCCAACACCCACTTCCACCTGCCGCACTCCAACAGCAGCGCGCGCCGCTCGCTCTCGGCCGACCGCATCGTCGACGCCGTGGGCGCCTCCCTCGCGGCGACGGGCCCCGACCCTGGCCCCGGCGCCGCCGGCGCCGCCGGGGCGGCGCCCGACGGCATCTGCGTCCTGCCCTTCGTCGCCTACGCCGTCGCGCTCTCGCTGTCGGTCGCGTACCAGCAGATGCGCTACGCACGCATCGCCATGTACCGCCTGCACGCGCGCAGCCGCTTCGAGGAGATCGTCGCGCTGCTGCAGCGCGTCGGCGCCATCTACACGGGCGCGCGCGCCAACGCCGCGCTGGGCGTGCTGATCCTGCGCGAGATGGACAAGACCGCCAAGCAGCTGGCCACGAGCTCGAACAATGCCACGGTCGCGGCAGCGGCGGCGACGACGACGACGATGGCCACAGCGACACAGGGAAGTGGCGCGGCGCCGATGTTGCCCACGCCGCAGGAGGAGGGCGGCGGGCGCGCGCGGAACTTGTCACGGGACCGGGTTGGGCAAGGCCAGGAGCAGCAGCAGCAGCAGCAGCAGCAGCAGCAGCAGGCGGCGCTAGCGGGGATCGCGCCGCGGAATTTCGCACCCGTGGCCATGATGGAGGGCGGCGGGGCGGTGATGCCGCTCGCGTCGCGGGGTGGGAACACCGCGCCGGTGCAGACGGAGCTCAAGTGGAGGGCGCAAGGGCAGGGGGCGCCGTCGCCGTCGTCGATGGGGGGCGATGTGCCTCCGGCGTGGGGGGACTTGTCTGACATCGACCTCTTCGTGCATTTTGACCCGGGCTTCGACCTGAGTGCGGTGGATACGGCGCTCGAGGCGAATTTGGATATGGGGTATCCGCAGACGTGGACAATGCAGTGGCCGGCATGATGACGGACAGTGGGATATATATGTGTGTGTGTGTGTGTGTGTGTGTGTGTGTGTGTGTGTGTGAAAGCGCATGTGTTCTTCTGGTCGAGTGGCTGGATGTGTGGTCTGGTCTGGTCTGTAAGCTTGCTCCCCTCCCGTCTCTCAGCTTCTTGAGACGGCAGAATCTCGCTCATCCCCCTCCCCTCCCCCCGCAAAGTCTAGCACCGCATGGCCGACAACAGCTGACCCCGTCCAAGAGTTTCCCTGAGGGGTGCCTCCCAGCACCAAGCGCCTCGTGGCGTCGAGCCAACTGCCAACGACAAGACGACACCGCGCCGAGTCACCACCCGCCTGATGAGGCACCGGCGGGCACGTGGGCGGTCTGTGGTGTTTTGCTCTGTGTGCTGCTCTCCCCGCGTCTTGCTGTAGTGGTGGGCGGGTGCCTTTGGCCCAGGTGAAGATGAGCGTTGTGTGGAGGAGTTTCCTTTTGACGCGAGTAAGCTGTGCGTGCCGTCATAGTGTGGTGGCTGTGGATTTTGCGTTCCTCCCCATCCATGGGTAACCAAGCACCCCGCGCCCCACGACCGACAGAAGCACAGTGTTGTGTAGGAATCTCGAGAGCCACACACAACGTGGCCGACCTCGACTGCTGTTCGGGCCAGAGCAAAGATCGATTGATGGCCATACCGCAATCTCCCGACTCCGTGGTCATCTCGACTCGTTCCCACCCCGCCATCCCAAGCCACCCGCCGGAGACCGTCAACCGCCCGGCCGCCCGGCCTGGGCTCTCACGTACTCGTTGACTTCCACGTCCCGGCCGGCGCGATATGCATATGCCACTCCCGTGCGGCCGAGACTTGCGTTCCTGCTGCGTGCAAAAAAAAAAAAACAAGGGCCCTCCGCCGCCCAATTGAGTCGTGTCCTGTACCGGTCCCGGCCCCTGTGGAATACCCACCCACAAACCCAAGGCAACAGACAACATCATCACCCCCCCCCCCGGTGGGAGCGCCAAGTACTGCAGCAGACTGCAGCCTGGACGCCGAGAGACCCACCGGCACCTGGCCGGCAAAAAAAGAAAGCGGTCCATGCCCGACGCTGCCGACGCCCTTTCTCGCCGGGGGCGGGGGGGGGGGGGAGCGGCTTGTGATGACGTAGCGTCTATTTCAACACTGTGGCGAGGGGGTTGGTGGGTGCCGGGTGATGGGTCATGTCAGTGAGGTTGTCTGTTATGTTGTAATGGTGTGCATGACCGACCATACACAAACTGGACCATACGCCGTGCACCACCTACTGACTAGGTTCGGGCACATGACTTTCGGTATACTGTTGCCTAGTCCCGAACCAACCCCACCGCCCTGTTCTCTGATAGTGCCTACATAAACCTTGATGAGTATTTCTTTTCATGACGGAACCTTATAATATCGGGCTGTACTGTAAGGTTAGTACTGTATCTTATTTCAATTTATTAAACACCTGTTGTCATAGGCTGGTGCCTGCCTCATTCCTGCCAGGGAGGTAGCCCTGCTATACGCGTTACCAGCTTCGCCCCTGCTCTTACGTATGCAACATTCGTCTATGCTTGCGTTATACGTGATTATCGTCTATATACTCCTCATAGTCGTTTGGTATCCGAGACTTCCTCTTTGCTTCCCTATTTATCGAAGATTATAGACAATATCCAACTTTATAATGCGATAGCCCCAACTTAATCTTTTTGTATATAATCCTCGATTACGATTTCTTTGTTTAATAGTGTTTGAATTACTTTCGAGCAATTATAACTTGAGTTAATATCTTCTTATGAGAAAAATTCGAATTTCAACCCTTACGCTTTAAAACTATTTTCTTGACGCGTACATTCAAAACCAGCTATAAGGACATCATTAAGGGGTCATAACCTTGTGAAAAAACGAATTAACCGTTAAACAAGAGAGGTTTATCAAAACCAAATAAACGAAGTTTGTTAAGCGGGATTACAACATTCGCGAATAAATTATGCATATATAATAATATAATATTGATACGCAAATTAAGCGTAAAAGCATAATCAGATAGTTAAAAGTTGCCACCAACACGTTCATATTATTAATAGCTATAATGTTCGCAAACTTTCACGAAAGAAAATCTATTTAAGAGAAATCTATAAACGCACAGCCTATGTAAGATATCAATTTCATAAAAAAAAAACACCTTCCTAATATATCATCTTTTATCTAGAATCTTGTCGGATTATTGGACAATAACAATACCTCGAATAATTTCGATTCTAATTATAGGCATAATAGTAAACCTACCTGAATGTATTCTTTATAGGTTAAACGTAAGCTTTTAAAATGATTAATAATATTTTTCAGTGTTATACTACGTTTTCTCGCATAAAAAGCTATAATATCACATTAATTATGTTGGCATAGAATTTTGATCAATATAAAAAGACAATTTTCAAACCCTTTTTTTTTAAAAAAAAACGATAAAAAATCCACTATATCTACAGTGGCAACGACAGTAGAAGTAACCCTATTAACTTAATAATAATATTTTGCGCCTATTATTATGGTATAAACACAACTCAAGTTATTATTACTAAGCTAACAAACTTAAAATAAAATAGTGGAAAGCGTATTAACATCTTTTAATATTTAAAACACTTTACTAATTAATACCGAAAGTATATCATAGAGTTTTTTACTAAGCTTGCTATACTTCAAAAACTTCTAAACTACATGCTCACAAATATGTGTTAACTTTTTGACGTACTCAAAAAAATACCATACTTAAATTACCTATATAAAACTTTTCTATAACCAGCTTTATAACCTCTATACATAATATAACGGTGCTGGCAGCAACTAAGGTTATAATCATAGTGATAATAATGGCAACGACACCCGTAACACAAATAACCACAGCGGAAATAAAAATGGTGGAAATAACAATGGCGGCAACGTGAAAAGTATTGACTCAATTCCTGCTTAAAATAACTAGAAAGATATTGGAATTACAGGTGTAAACGCTTTAAAAGTCGATATTCAACGGCGTATTATTTAAGTTAGTGAAACCGATTTTTTTTCGCAATAAAAATATGGGTTGTATTTACGGGACGGTATAAATAACGACCTTATTCTAACGTATCTCTTCGATATCGCTTGACGACCAGGTAATTTTGACGTCGAAACCAATATACGCGTTCGCTTTACTTTCATTAATCACCGTATTAACCATCAAACGAAATGACACTAACGTTTTTACATAATAAAATGAAGAAGTAAAAAAAATATTGATTCGATACGGTATTTCACCTATAATTTATTAGTAATTCGCTGTTTGTTAGAATAGTAGCTATTGTAGTATAGTAAGTCAACTTTACTTACAGTAAAGTTAACTATATTAACTGCAAGTTGAATATGTTGTTTTGTGGATCTACTGTAAAGTTAAGTATAATATGCGCTCTCTTTACATTTAGGTGTGGTTCAAACAATTGGCAATACAATTTAATTGGTAGACAGGCTAGTAGTCTATTAACCCTACAACAATACATTCGTCACTTAACCATGTAATACTAATATTACTTCAATCATGTTTCGAATCGATAACGATGCAACGTCTAAAGTCCTACCAACACTAATTAGTGCTTAAAAAGTTAGGTACAGATTTGCTAAGAAAGAGAAAAGGCTACTTTCTAGTTAAACTTTATATTAAACGTTAAGCTAAAGGAAAGATTCTTGCGAAATGTCTTAATGGATTGCGTTGGTTTTCACAAAAGAAAGTGAAAAAGAACTTCTAAATTACGTCGGTTTTTATGGTAGCCTAAATGTAGAGACGGTATTGCTATTCAAAAACACAAAAAAATCTTCATCAAATCCTTCTAAAAGACAAACGTTGAAATTAAACATAAATAGTCTCGTAGATCATTCATGTGGCAAATAGCTAAGTTAGTTCTATTACAAGCACTACTACTATAAAAACGATCAAGTCTTACTATCCACAACATTCAATTACAATAAATACCCTTTGACACTACCCTTTAAACCAAATTTTACCTTTAACATCAATTTTTTCCCCCTTAATAACACTTTTTTAAACTTTACCCTTCATAAAAATCATCAATTGAATTCGTTAGAGTCGTTAAAATAAGTGAAATTCTCAAATCACGTAAAAAAAAAAAAAAAAAAAAAAAAAAAACGTCACGCGACTCCACGTCAAATCACTGAATTCCTACAAGACTTTGCGCCAAAAAAAACAAATTTCATACTCATCAAAACGTAAAAATCATTATGAGAAACTTTTACTTGAAAGTTATCATTGACATTACACAAATGATGTTAATAGAACAATTGTACATATCTTTGCTAAATAGTTTTATAGATAACTGAAAATAAAGAAATTCTAACAAGTCTTGAATTAGTTAATATACGATTAACTTCGATAGTAAATACGTTTTCGATACAAACCTTGTTGAACACTTTAACTAAGGTACCTATATCGAGAAAAACGGTTGTAAGGATTTTAACCCCTATATAATTGATATAAAAAATTATTCGTTGTATGATGAAGGTTAAGTTAATGAAAAAAAAAATATAACGAAGAAGTTGCGTTTCAAAAAAAAAAACCATATTAAGGTCAGTTGATTTTTCTTTTTTCAAAATCTCTTGAGTTCAAGATCTCCTTTAAAATAGTAATCTTCATGATCGCAAAGTAAAAGGGAACAGTGTTGAAGATCTATAATATCCACATACATGTTTTAGAAAACCACCCCCTAATTCCTAGTTAAATCAAATCTTTAACCTTCCCGCTCACATCAACTCTTTATACATCGATAATGGAAAGCTTATTAATTCAATAGATAACGTAACACCTTATCGTTATATCATAGAATACTCCTTTAGTAACGGCAAAACACGTGAATTAATAACCGCAAACGTGGTTAAAAATACACGAAATAATTATTTCCCTGTTCACGAATAAAATGGTTAAATTTCTTAAAACATCTTTTATAACCGTTAAATACCCTTTACCGTTTGAAGTTTTCTTCAAAATCTTTAAACCAACCTCTTTATTCAAAGTTTTCTACAAAATAATTTAGTCCCTTAAGGCGAATGTTACGAACCAAATATGATGGCGGGTCAGGAAGCACGCCAGTGTGCAGCTGAGCCACTTAGAGCCTGAAGTCCAACACATCAGGCGGGGAACACATCTCCTTTGTTAGCGGAAATGACTAAGCCAATCATGTGATTAGGATCAGTGGGATCAGTACTGATCCAAGTGATCCAGGATCAGCGGCCTCAGCACTGATCTAAGGGATCCAGTACTGGAGACGGTATGAAAGCACAGATATATAAGGACAGGTTCAACACAACATAGATAGTATTTCCTTCATAGCTCTTCAATTGTCAATCTAAGTATTCAGTCTCAGTATATTCTGAATAGCCTCACGGCTTTTCATCATTACTTGCACGGTTGCGATATTGTTCACTCAGCACCTCTGCTACCTACTTGATAACATAAACCCACTGACACATTCTATATACTCACGGGTATTTAGTGTGATCATTACAGCGAAGCGTCAAACAGCAGGTACACCTATATGCGTAGATATACTACATATTCTACTAAATGAATATTACCCTTAGGCAAAGCAACAAGCAAATAAACTACCACTGTAATTCGAAAATACCAGGAAACATTATTGGTAACTGGAACGACTATCGTGACTTGTCTCACAACCTTATCAAAATAGTCAATATCAATTACAAAAAAAAAAGTAGTGTATAACAATAAGTTTAAAACTAGTTGGAAGCGAATAATTATCGATACTATGAATAAACATTATTGGTACTATTATTAAACTGATTATATAAGATATATTTAAGTTTCTAACTATATTACTTTCGTTTATACATAGAATATATTAATATATTTGGCGTTGACATCAATTTTCACGCCAACGAGTCGATTAAGAACGGTTTGAGGTTTCTTTTCGCCATCAAGTTTAGGCACCTTTAATTCCATCTTCAAGGACTAAATATAATGGTATTAACTTTAACGAAATGAGACATACGTTAATTATAACGGCGTTTTGAATGCTTAATTTGCAACAAACTATACAAAGTCATGAAATCCGCAGGGTATAACAATATAAAATACTTTTCCTTAAATATTATAAATAAGTTGTGATACTCCTGCTAAAGATATAACTAATTAAATGAAAATTTCAATTTCAATTTGAAACAATAAGTATTTCAACTATAAGATATTTGTCAACGTATTCTATTTGGATAAAAAGACCATTTTTCATGTTATTTACTCTGTAACCACTTTTCACGAAGGTAGAAAATATTAAGAATGCTGTAAATTAACTCGTACTTAGGTTCACCAAATGTCGTTTTTCACAACAACGATACCTACTTTACAGCAATAAAATTCTAGGTGGATTTATAAGATAATTGGGATTTAATGAAGATATATGTGTATCAAGTCTTGCAGGCGGCCTATCTACGTAGCCCTAGATACGTATAGTTAGCTTATTGTTATCCACAAACCTGTTAAAAGCCTTCTTAGACTATATTTTCATTATAGTATTAGCAGGGTGATCTTTTCCATTATTTTATTGGAACTCTTGAATCTCCCTCATTTCATAGACTTCATAAAATGCTATTACGTCAATTATCAAGTTTTTTTTGGCTAATGATTCCGAGTTTCGAAAGGCATTGAAACAAGCTCATCAAATTGATACAAATTACCACCGGGATTTCAGGAATCTTGAACTGCTTGATAATAACGTTATTTTTTTTCTTTACAATACTATTCCTGCATTAAAGCCTTCTATTATGATATAGACCTCTAAAGCTAATACATATAGTATAATACTTTTACATTTAATATAGGGTTAGTAAATTAGTAAGCCAATAATGTTCAACCCATCTAACCTCCTATTTCTTTAACGAAGGCTACTAGAAAGCCAATTTGTAAAAGAAAGTCGGTATTATTTACAAAAAAACTATTCGTAAAGATTATTAGTTTGGACTTCGACAGGACTATTAGAACTATATTGATCCCGGGGTTCAAATTCCGTATTGACTATCTAATATACTTATTCAGCAGGTTAATGTTCTTATCTATCAGATATTGTACTTGTACTGTAATAGATAAGTTGTAGTATATCTTCGGTTGGTATAAGGTGGCAATATAATTATTAAGGATAAGTTATTTGAGATAACATTAAGTTTTGACCACGTTAGTATTATTAATCGTGGTTAAGATAGTACCTTAACCATTTTGGCAAAAGCTAAGACCAGCATTAACACCAAGTATACGAATTAATGATTTGTTGAAGTTAAGTTAGCTGCCCTTCGCCAATATCGCAAGCGGCTTGTAATTTTAAAAATTAAAATATTTAATCGTCTCTTGTTTTAATATTATAAAGCTAGTCATTCCAACGAAAAGGGTATCGTTAGTTTACATACCTATTTAGTCAAAGTCTTTTTTTACGTTACTAATAATTTCGTGTCATATGTTTAAAATTCATATCCAATAGTGATTCAAAGTGCGACTAGTAGCTGGGAAGTTATAATCACCTGTTTTAACCAGTCCGTATAATGGCTTAATATATCGTATTACTGTTCCTAAAGATAAAAGGGCACTTATTCCTATGACAACTCCAGTAATACGATCCGTTGTAAATCCGTTACTAATTACTTTTAAATTTACCTTATATTACAATTAGTAATCGTAATGTTACTTCTAGTTTTGGCGAGTAAATTAGTTGCCAAAGCAACTACTCAACAATAGCTAATCATTTAAATCGTTGGCGACTACGTAATGATCTAGTTTTTGATTTTATCTCCGTATTCTTAATCTATTAAATGTGACTTTTCGTACGGCTACTCTATTATCTTATATTTTACTTCATGGATAATTCTCGACTTAAAGATCGTAATATTCGGATCTTGAAGGTTAAAATCGGCCATTGGTATAAATTGTATAACCCCTCGAGTTAGTAGACTGTTCATTTTGATTCTATTTTTTTCTTTAAAAGGTTTACCGAAAGTATTAATAATACCTTGCATTAGGAGCTTTAATACCATGTTTTCGTTATTCTCCTCTTTTCTGTTTACCCAAACAATATTATAAATGCGGCTAAGTATATATCCCTCCTTTTTAACGTTTCTTTTTTGGGGTTTTATCCGCGTCAACGACGTTTCATTAACTTATAGACGATGGGTGAAGGAGGATATTATTAATATGATCGTTTGTCTTAAGGTTTTTAGTCCTAATATAAGGTTTAACCTGGATTTTACGAAACTTTATAACACTCTTAACAGTTTTAACCATTACTTTATAGTTTACTATATTTAAAATCTTATAAGGGTCTTTTTATTTACCCGGCTCCCGCCACACAAGTACTTGAATTTGTAACAGTAAAGTAAGTACGTCGATTATTATAAGGCGGTTTTTGATATTAAGTGAATTATGAACCTAGCAGCGTGCCGATTCCCTCCGCAGTTCCCTTAGTACCTTGCTATAAGTCGCAGCTCGCTTTGAAGTCCTTGCTAATAGCGGGGATTCATTTGTTAGGTGTAGGTACGTTCCAAAGACCAGTAACGTTTGTACTAGGCTTAGGGCTGACAATATAGTTTAGTTTTTATACTTTTATCTGAAGGCATGCCTCTGAATCTATAAAGATTATAATTTCTAGCGTAAGGATATTATACTCGGCGAAATAAGCTGTGTGTCCTTTCATCATTTCCAATACTTTATTAGGACTTTATCGGTAGTTGTGTGCACTAAATACCTAATTTCTTGGTATCTTTCCAAAACTCTGCCTTCGAAAAGTTGGTACCGGTATCGTAAACAACGACGTTAGATAGGATTAGGTACATATTAATTTATAGTATTCTTAGTGTTTCCCACGTACTTTTTACCGAAAGGGATTTTCAAAACTTTCATTTGTAAAAAGAGGTTATAGAGTTTATGACGTTAAGGAGAGGATTATTGTTTAAGTAAAACATATTAATAAAAATATTATAATTGAATATTTTATCGTTTCCTTAGTGGAAATTTAAATTTCCAGGGGGCTTAGGTATACGATTGGTGATATTGATAAATATTTTTAATAGATTTTAGGGCATAAAATTCCCCATTTTTATTTCTTACGGATTTTGGGACTTATAATAGCATGTAAATGGCTGGGTAATTAAAGAGCCGATATAATTAATGTATCTTCAGCTATATTAGGTTTGACACCACTACATTAAAGCTTTAAAAATGAAACTACAAGTAACCCCACTTAAAGGCGAGGGAAAACCTTTGGCAGGTTATAACCAGATCATCAACTTCAACGTTAACGTTAACGCCAAGAGTCTTTATATTCTTTAAGGAAAAAGAGTGTAACAAACATGAATATATAAAATGTAATCGATCCTATAATAATTTAAACTATTGTTTTTCGTAGTAACGATAGTTATTCTCCTGTTCCGAAGCCAATTTTAACCTTATTAATATCGTAATGATCTATTTCAATGACTGTGGTGCTTTTCTTTCATAATTTCACATACTTCGAATATTGTCCTATAAAGTACCTTGTTAACTCTGTATCTGATATAATACCTTAAAGCATATAGGTCGCATAACAATTACACAGGTTAAATATATGTAATAGACTAAGGGTTTAATTAGAATGAAGGTAATGGGTTTTACTATTTGAACGGTTTACGACGGCGTAATCGGTTAATTAGTAAGCCGAACGGAGAACAGTATTTTCATTTCAATTAATTTACTTATAGGTATTATTACAGTTAATCGGCTCGTCGCTTTCGAAGTTTACGATTAAATCCAAGGATTAATATTAAAACTTAATAGGATACTGAATGTAATACATTATCTTTCTATTATTTCGCTTGCCAATGGGTTGCCGAATTAACCAATACACATATTTACCACAGATTCAACATCTCTTATCATTACTACGACGATAGTACTTACTATTAGCAGATCCGTTTAAATTTGGCCTTATTGGCATCAACGTGGCTACTTCCTCTTATCTATAGTTGATAGGTCAGAACTTAGACATTAAGGGTGCCCATAGCCGTACTTTTGCTCGACGTAATTAATTATAGTAAGGTCCTTTTCATCTTCATTAAATAAATTGCCGGCTTAAAGGTATATACCAAGCGAATTTGGTGAACGCGTTATTACAGTTGTAAACGAAAAACGTAACTAGCTAAAGAAGCCTTCGCAAGTACCATTTGGGCGTTATAAGAAGTATTCGAACTCGATAACGCACGTACCTACTGTCCGTACCTGTTTACGAAGTGTGCTTTCGCTAGCATAGACTTTCTATATTCTTTTCTGAAACAACATGAACTTGTTAATCATCTAGTTAAAATTATATATCGTTGTTTCCTCTTATTCCTTTTTAACTGTTATCGTTACCCACCTCTTGTGTACCTAATTTATGTAATATTACGTGTAGTGAACGTCGTATTGGAAGTGACCCTTTATACCGTTATTAATCTCGCGAAACGTAATTGTTCTGGTTAGGAAAGTCGGGTAATAGTCAATAGCATGCCTTACAAGGATACGAAGGAGTAATAAGTGAAAACGAGAAGGAAAAACCTCTATTGAATTACAAATATTTAAAAAATGTATCATCTTCGTATCTAGAAGGTTTTAGAGATTTTCGTTATAGTTCTTTACATCTTTTTAAATCTTGACGAAGTTTGTAAAAAGCTTGTAGTTAATATTAATCATATTGATAGATATTAGTGGAATATTTCAATAGTTATCACAGTTCTTATTAGGGGTGTTTCCTGGTAGTTTAAACCTTAGAGACTCCGAAGCACAGTATTGAGTGTAATTGTCATTCGCTTAGCATAAGGAGTAAAAGCTTATAGTAGAACCTGTAGTAAGCTTTCACGTGTAAACAAACCTGTTGTGGGAAGGCTTTTGGGGGGTTTAACGATTTTAATTAAAGTGTTGGAAGTTAAAGGGGACCTAAATGTTTTGTATGGCTTATCGATCTTGTTTAATGAACTGGTATATAGCGCCGACGTCAATTCCTTTATCCAAGTTAGCGGCCACCACTTTAAGTGCCTTGCTGCTACTAAGAGTGTAATCTGCGCTTCTGCGTAAAGGTATTAAACTATCCAATATGTCAATAGGTTCCTTATCGTTAGCGCGTAAAAAGACTTAACTTAATCAAGGTTAAAGAGGAGGTCCCTTGGAACATGTATATAAGCGTTTAAGGTTGTTAGTAAGGTTTCCTTTAGAGAATATATCTTAAAGATATTCCGTAGGCTAGGTTAGGTCGAAAACTTCTTATATCGGTTTTATAGCGCCTTGAATTGTTACATAAATTTCTTGATATATAAGTTCCAACTTAAACCTCGACTTAATCTCTTTTCAGCTTATAGTTTATATGTTAATAGTCTAATTATTAAATAAATTACCAAAATTGCGGAAAATGTGGTTAGAGTCGTTACCGTTATTGTATTTAATAATATAGTAGATAAAGAAGTTGGTAAGGTATTTTTTCATTAAGTTTTCGTCGATATTGTGCCCTAAAGATCTTTATCGTATAACTTCGTGAAAAGGGATCCAAAGGCGTTAATTCACTTTTAAATCTCTTAAGTAGATATTATTTAAAAGTCCAAGGTGGTGTAAAACTTGGCGGGCGAGGGATTTGGTGATTTTTGGCCGTAAAAGTTTAGTATTTTGGCGTAAAGTAGTGTAGGAACTTGACAACTTGGTGTTGAGTCGCGCGACGTGACTTTCTCTGCTCTATTTGGCGATTCTTAGTTTTTTCGCTTAAAGTAGCGATTTCGACGATGAAATTGATGTATTGGAAGTGAAAAGAGTAAACTAGAGGTAAAGATTTGGTGTAAAAGGTAAATCCGAAAGTTGTTTATTATTATAGGTAAAGGTTTAAGATTGAAAGTTGTAGGTCGTAGGACTTGGTCGTTTTTGTAGTAGTAGCACCCGTAGTAGACCTAACTTATCTGTTTACTAACTTGCCAATTTAAGACTTTTAAAGGTTAATCTGAACTCTTTTTAAGAAAGATCTATAATGATTTCTTAGTGTTTTCAATAACGATACCGTCACTACCTTTGAACTTCCGTAGAGATTAGCGCAGCCCAAAGGTCTTCCTCACCTACTTCCGTAAATACTGACACAATAGCAAAGGCTCTTCGCAAGAATATTTCCTATATCCTAACGATAATGTAAAAAGTAATAACCGGAAAGTATATTCTTGTTATATTTAGCCAATCTGTACTTAACCTAATAAGCACTGATTAGTCTTAGTAAGGCTTTAGATGTTACAAAGTTGTCTATTCGATTAGTCGAAGTAACAGTAGTATTGTATGGTCAAGTGGTGGATATATTGTTCTAGGTTTGGCAGACTACTCGCTGGTCTGCACAGTAATTTGTATGGTCAACTGCTTAGCCCGTACTATAGTATGAAGTGTGGCATACTATACTTAACTTACACTCAATACAGTAAGTTCACTTAAAACAATACACTCAACTTACAGTTAGTATAGTTAACTTTACTGTAAGTAAAGTTGACGTAATTCACTGCAGGTAGTATTATTCCAATACTTACTCTTTTAAAAATTGGTATATTTTAATTTGAACCTGTTTTTATTGATAGTATGATTAATGGAAGCTATTATAATAGTTGTTTTTATCAATTCTCTTGAGCTTGTTGAGTTTACCGATCTTGTTGAGTTTACTAGACTTATTGCATTCATTGTAATTATTTATCCAATATTTTTTCCGGGCTTTTATTCAAGTTTTCATTTTCACTTTTGATAGGTTATTTGGAAATTGAAGTTGTTGGGATTTAAGAGTTTTTACGTGGTAATTAAGGAGTTAGGTTTCAAAGGATGTTAAAAGAATTCTCAAGGGTTAAGTCTTCAGGGTGGTTGTTTTAAGGATTTTCGAGATTATGTGGTTTTATTTGAGTAATCAGACGTTCATATAATTTGTTTAGATATTCGCTGTACTTGACGTAGTCTCCAGCGGTTGAAGGTGATAAGAATTTCATGGGTTTTACGTGGGTTTTTTCGCAATTGCACACTTTCTTGCTTCAACGACGGTATTTTTTTAGTTGATTATCGTTGTTAACATAATGTCAGCGTTATCTTTAGAAACAAGGGACAATTTTTCATTGTCTCTTTCACTATCGTGAGGAATGCAAGTGAATATACTCACAACACCTTAACAATATATACTTTTCGTATGATGGATTCGGCACTTCATTCAACATAATTAACTTTATTTAATTTTATTTTAAATCTTAATAAGTAAGTTATTCAAGACTTGATGGAAGAGAAATCAATCCTTTTCGATATCGGTTTCATTTATAATGTTAAATAAAAATTCTCTGATTCTTACTCTAACTATTAGATAAATGTCGTATTCGTTTGTGGATTCGTCATGAACTAATTTATTTATAGATCATAATGTATATAATCACTTCTTTTTCCTCAATTAGTAAACAACGGTTTAATTAGCTTCTTCGTCGTGATATTGATTTTTCTTTGAATATAAACAAGAATGAAGTTTAAGTCATTCTCTAAAAATTGAAAAAAACTCGATAAACACATTGTAATAAGGTCTTATATTTGCTTTGCCATCGGCGATAGAAATAACCCGATTTTTGATTATGAATACTCAACGTTTACGACATTGATTATGACGTAGTACAAGCCTTCTTCGTTCTGCTTACAATCGCTTTTAAAAAGACATCGCTATTTAATGGCACGAATGAAAAACTGCGTTTTAACGGCTTGAGATCTCGTTTTTCGCGAAACGTATCCTCATCAAATGAAACGCTAAATTAAAAATCTTTTGAAAAGTCAATTGCTTCGAATAAGCCTTAAGAATAACCTGTTTTAACGAAAAAAACAGTGAACCCTTCAACCTTCGACGTATTAATACCTTCATTCATAAACTAGTGAATATAATTATGAAATTACTATAAGGAACTTTTAGCAAAAATAACGTGTTGGGAAGCATGTAATGCGAATATCCGTAATAATACCTACCGGTATACTTTTTTTACGTTTTGTAAAAACTTGGAATACTTTATAACATAATAAATTTTCGAAAGGCCAATCTATTTTTTGAAATGAATACTTTTCAATTTTGCTTCAAATCCATTTGTAATAAAGTGACGAATTCAGTCTTACTCGATATTTCATTACAACAACACAAATTCTTTCGGTAAGACCGTTTTCTTATTCGCTTGTTAGACTAATGATTTTGGATTGTCCGGTTGAGTACCTGGATTTCTCTCTTTTCTAAAATTCGCGTGTCTTGATACTTATTATCGTTGGCAAGTCTATTCCTAAAAACCGTAAACTTTTCACAAACAAAGTTCATTAAAGCAATTAGAACGCTGTTAGTAACTAGGACTCTAAATATTATCGTTTAATTGGTACGATGTTGATAGGTAATTGTAGTATTCCCATCAATATTCGAGTTAACAAAAATTGGAGATTCAAGTATTGTTTTCAAAATATTTATTAGAAAATAATAGCGTTAGACGTTATCGCAACAGTATTTACGTTTTTCATTTTTAAACCGTTTATTAACAACATCATTTAAATAATGTACTACTCGTTTATGATAGAGGAGCTGGGCCGCAACGTTAATATTGTTATATTATGAAGATCGTATTTCAAATTTGGGATAATCCGTAATTTTTAACGTTATATTCGTCAATATAATATTCATAATAGTATGAAATTCTAACTTCATCACCGCAAGAGGCTTTTTCTAACATGAAAAATTTCCCAAAGAACTTGACATAGTTTATTGTCGACTTTATAATCACAATGCCCTACAACTAAGTTAATGATCAATGTTGTTTGAAAATTATCATGAACTATGTAAACAAAGAGGTTACCAAGAATGTAATGGCAAGGAAATTATAATTATGCAAGTCTTCGTAAAGCAAATTTTCAATAATTATTAGTAGTGATACGGATTTCCTCCCGTTATATGTATCACGTAACCAGTTCACCTCGTTTCTCTGGCTTCATAACAGCTCCTTAGTAGGGGTTTAACACTCCTTTATTCATCGAGTATTATAGAAAGTAGTTGATCGCCATAAGAGACAGCTTTGAACTAGTTTCTTCATCAAAAGAAAGGGTTACGTTATATATGTTTACATTTAATTCGAGTTCATTATTGACGGCTACTACTTTTAATTAGTTTTTAAGAAGTATTAATTATGAATACATTAAATTTGATAATCTAAAAATGATCAAAACCTTCTGGAAATTGCTAATTTGTCGATAACACCGTTTATAATTCGAATTTTTACTATGATTACCGTATTCGCGATCTATCTTATATGATATGAGTATCCCTTGTATTCATCATGGTTTTACCAGAGCCGATAACAATTACTATATTGAAATCAAATGAAATTGATATAATTAAAACCGAAATGTAACGTATTGATTTTAATACCGAGGAAAATAATAGAGATATACTAAAGAATCAACATGTGAAATTATAGGGTATTTCGAATATATATAATGAATTAGTTCTTGATTTCTTTGATTCATGATATAATGATGCTTTTATATCTTAGATAACCTTACAGTTAGAAGTTAAGATCATGGCTTTCAATAGTTACGTAGAGTCGATTTATATTATTTCTTTATATCAATGGAATTATAAATGTATGTTGACCTGTCAATATTCAAGTATTGTCCTATGAATCATGGCGATCATGTTATTTTTTGCGGCGATTATTATAGTGTAGCAGAATTCTCCTCGAATCTATTGTGTGAAACTGAAAAAAAAAATTTTTACGAAAGATAAAAAAGTACAAATCATGTAGCGAAACATTAATATACGAATGCTACCAGGATATCATATTACGAACTAACCCTATTTTAAAATCGAAAGTATCTGAAACATACATATTGATGCCAGTTATTAAATTGTATACAATTGGAGTAGAACGTTATATATCGAGATTCTTAAAAAATAAAATTTTAAAAAAAAAGTTTTCAATGTATGAATGTTATTGAAAACTTTAGTTGATTTTAGAATTATTACATTTGATCATGAAGTTGAAGGGAGCATCTTGAAGAATTATGGTTTGTTTCACGAGTTTTTGAATGAAATTAGTTATATAGACGGTGTTGGTAGGGCTTTAGACGTTGCAACGTTGTTGATTCGATTGGTCGAAGTAACTGTAGTATTGCAGCAGTCGGATGGTAGATGTATTGTTTAAGGTTCGGCAGACCGCTAGCCGGTCTGCACATTAATTTTTTTGGTCAATTGCTTGACACGTACTCAGTGTAAAGAGGGCGCATACCGTACTTGCTTCGCAGCTAATACAGTAGGACCGCAGAAAACAATACACTATACTTGTAGTTAGTATGGTTAACTTGACTGTATGTAAAGTTAACCTAATGCACTGCAAATTCTACTATTCGAACAGACGGATTATTATCTTGAATCGAAATTATCTTGCATTTTATGCATTCAAAAAACTCTCCATTGACCTAGTAAACTGTTATACTAGTGAAGTCCATTACTACAGGTATGTTGAAACATTTTTTTATTACATTGACAAATTCATCTGCATCAATTTTACTACATTGGCTCGTTATACAATCATGATTTTTCATTCTAGTATTCTTCATATTGTCAACATTATACTTATGATATCAGCGGTAATTGAAACGTTGGCTTCCTTCAAAATTCATATTCAAAAATTTGGAGTCATTAGGAGCGACGAATTATTGTTGACGAATAGTATTAAATTATTGTAATTAAGTTATTTTCCTTCTTCTCACACATAAGAGTTTTTCTTATGTATTTTAAGCAAGAAAAAGGTGTATATAGGATCTATTCATTGCTCCTGATTTTCAATGTATATCTTATTAAAATTTCGATGCTATCAGAACCGTTCGATTTTTAGTTCTAGCATTTTCGAATATTTGAGGTACATTATCATATGGATATAGTTCATCAAAATGTAATTCTTCAATTTATATGGAGTGGAGAACCTTTATGTCTTATTTAACCTCCATTATATATCTTAAAGTTTATAGCTGTCGCTAAATTTCATCACAGTTTAATTAACACCAAATCACAAGTAGATATACTTAGTTTTAGATATTGAGACTTGTCTTTAAATTGAGTTTTAAACTTACAATGAATTATTTTTCAAAGGGATATTTAGTTGTCAAATTTCTCTTCAAATGTTCTGAATTAAAGATTATGACGTTGTTTTAATTAATTCATAATCAAAACCTTTTTACATATGTAATATGACGTTTAATATAAAATTTATTATATAAATAATAGTATTGTAATTTGGGTGAAATGTTTGAGACTTTTAAAACTCCCACAATATAGCTATACTTAATATTAATGAGCAACAGCTAATACCTGATTTTATAATACTTAGTTAGTGTTGAATTAATTATTAAATTATACAACAGATTACTTTTTATGTTACAGAAAGATTCATTTTCGAGTTTCTAGGTGATCAATCCTAGTATTAGTAAGTAATGGATGATATAAACACCTGATGGCCGGACATAAGGAAGAAATATACCACTTACGTTTGATTTTAATAAATCTCTATGTATTTGTTTGGCTAACCCACCTAAATACTTCATGAATCAACTGAAAAAT
Organism: Anisogramma anomala; assembly: GCA_038502455.1. Taxonomy (NCBI): domain Eukaryota; kingdom Fungi; phylum Ascomycota; class Sordariomycetes; order Diaporthales; family Gnomoniaceae; genus Anisogramma; species Anisogramma anomala. The sequence continues at coordinate 1,573,559 of JASMMZ010000015.1, forward strand.
TATAGAATCGACGATTTCACTGTTTATGGTGCAGAAATATCGTTTCTAGGTTTCTTTTGTACCAATACATGATTAATTTCATTCGAAATTCATCGTCAAGCATCAATAGATCACTCAATCCCTATGATTGAATTGAATTGTCTATATTGGAGTATGATATAAAAATAATGTTAAATATAAAAAATTGAATTCAGTGCATTATAATATTAAATAATCATTTTATACTTTTTTTTTTGTATATATTGAGCGAAATACGAAAGCATAGTAAAACCTAATACCATTTCCCCGTATATATTACTTGGACGACTTGTATTTTTTTTTAGTGTTAATACTCGGAAAATATAATTCATCTTGTATAATTAATGAAAAGAAAAATCGAAACTATTGGATATTCGCTGCAGAACCGTATGGACATTATTTACCAATAATGTAATACAGTTCATATCAATCTAATTTTAAAGGTGGCAAAGTATACTTTATTCAATTCTTATAGTGATCCTTACAATAACATGTAATCGATAAGTTCATAATCTTTATTTATTACATTGACAACATTTACAAAAACGTGAATCAAAATCACAGTAAAATGTTTTTACAGCAGAGTTGAAGTTATTGATGTTATTTTTGAAACACTTATTCCAAAAAGTGTTCAACCTTTAAGCCGATAATTAAAGAGTCAATAAAGTTGCTATATATTATTTTACTAAATTCATGTGAATATGGCTGAGTCGTTATTAAAATAAATAAATGTATATTATTATTTACAACGTAAGTGTACATTTTGTTGAAATTTAATATTGATTCAATATATTATCCTGTTAGGTAATTGTGAATTTATGTTTTTATTAACTTCACATATCTTACCTCTATTTACAATATTATCGTAAAATGCGTAACAATTTGAATATCATTATTAAAATACGCATTGTTCGAATAAAACTCTAGAATAGTTCCAAGATTTATTTTTTCAAAGCGTGGTCGATTAAAAAATCAACATTAAATTTTATTGCCCTAGTAGTGTATGCAATGTCAGAAAAAAAAAATACATGAAAATTGAAGTATGACTATAACGAACAAATGCTTTACAGAACTCATAATACATCAACAGCTATTAAATTCTGTATAAACTTATTCAATACGCCTTTTGGTCCAACTATATAATTTATATCGGGTCCTTTGACCCTCTCAGTTTTATTTAGTCAACAGCTTAAAATATTGTTCAAATGCTATGAAACCTAGAACTAATATTGTTAGGGAACCTTGTAACCCGAATTAAATTTTCAATTGCGGTTATTAAAGCAAAAATATAATTCTGAAATTTTCAATGTATTTTTCAACTATTTCCATGAATATATTATTCAGTATTTGGTAAAATATTGATATTTCTGGACTCTGAATGTGCAATTCCTGATTAGAAAGTTCTAAAAACCGGGATTGAAAAATTTCAACCCATTGATCCATGGAGACACTAATGCGTCCTTTGAACATTACAACTTTCTCATTTTCATAAAATGTATGATAATCTGGGTGATTCATGAATGATTTCCGTTTCGAATTTACTGTATCTTTTCAAATAAGTGCATAAAGGTCATACATAGCTTTTATGAATGATAGAAATTATAGTGGATGAAATATTGAATACAATTTTGAAGAATCTAAGATATCGAATGGTGTTACCAGTCTAAGCTATTATTGTCATTTCTTGTTTTGGAACCAAATTCAGTTTTACCCGAAGGTTTTCTCATGGTTTATTTGACGAGTTGAAATATTCATACTATAGTTACGATTATAATTAATTAATCATAGATATTGCAGCAGATTGTTTATCCTTACTCAATTAATTTAATTACCTTTATTTTTACATTTTCTTTTTTTATAAAACAATTTCTTTCATTATCGAATATTTTTATCAACTGAAAGTGTAATATTATCACCGCAAGCTTGGTTTTCTGATTCTTAGAATAATCATTCATGTAGTTAAGAATTCATACATAACGAATCATACCGATGTAGCTATCAATTCTATTGGTTTTTGTTCCTAACCGATATATTACAAAATAACATCTGTAATTCAAATATGTTGAAACATACAATAAGCTCAGTAGATATTCATTACTATTGGTACGCCTTAGACGTTGCAACGTTGTCGATTCGATTGGTCGAAGTAACAGTTGTATTATAGTAGTCAGATGGTGGATGTATTGTTCTAGGTTTGGCAGACCGCTAGCCGGTCTGCACAGTAATTTGTATGGCCAATTACTTGGCCCGTGCTCTAGAGTGAAGTGCAACGTAATGTACTCGACTTACACTCAATTTGGTAAGTTCGTATAAAGCAATAAACTTGCATTATGGTCAACTTTACTTATAGTAAAGTTGACCTACTAAACTGCATGTAATACTATTTCAATAATGGTGACTTTTTAGTTTGTGCGTGTATGTTAGTGTGGCTAACTAATCTTTTCCGGTTAGTGTTAGATAGTAAACTCGTACTCCTTGCCAATTCTGATTGACTTCAATACTATATTGCACTCAATTGTATGCAAATTAACCCCATTTGACCTTAGTTGCTCCGTTGCCCCGAGGTCCGAGTTTATTAACTCCCACAAAAAAATTTGTGCCATAGATCTTTGTAAGCCTCCACTTATAAGCCTTCACTTTAACCGTGCTACTTAAACAAGCTATCATCAATCCCATGGCAATCTTTCAGTTTGCTGAAACATCCTTGTCTGTTGTTACATGATCCGAGCTATTTGAGCGGTTTATTAACGTAGCCCTCCATTCGTATAGTTAGCTTGTTATTATATACAAATCTTTAGAAGGCTTTATTCGGTAATACTTTCGTTGTAGCGTTGGCGGGGTTGTCTTCGCCATCGATTTATCGGAATTTCTTATTTTCCCTCCTTTCATAAGCTTCACGGAGTGCTATCACGTCAATTATTAAGCTTTTCCCACTAATGGTTCCGAGTTTTGAAAAGTATTTGAAAAAAACTTTTGAGTCGATACAAATCACTACTAAAACAAAAGAAATATTTAATTTCCTGGTAATAATATTAAGGGTTTCCCATATTGCGATGACTACATCAAAGCCCGTTCTTGTGACATAGACCTTGAAAACCAACACGCTTCGTATAATCTTTTTACATTTGACGAATATCTAATGAATTACGTTTCCGATAATGTTAAACTAGTTTTCCTGTCTATTTTGATTGACAAAGTTTACTAAGAAACCGATTTATAAAGATAGGTTGGTGTTGTTTACAAAAGACCTATTCGTGAAAATCATTAACTTAGCTCTTAAAAGGTCGATGAAACCCATAATATTTCCGCGGTCTCAAAGTTTTGCATTTGTTATTCAAGTTTTTTATATAGCTGATTAAAGTCTTAATCTATTTGTATTTGTGTTTTTACCGTAATTGATAGATCGTAAAAGGCTTTCAGTTGGTATAAAGTAGTAATATAGTTACCTCGAGCATATTATTACAGGTGTCGTTAAGCTTTGGCTTCGTTATTTTTGTTAGTTGTTGCTAAAATAACGCTCTAGCTTTTCCAGCAAAATCTAGAACCGACGTCAATACCAAATATACGTATTAACGATTTATTAAAGTCAAGTTAGGTATTTTCCATTAATGGCGTTACCGGTTTGTAATTTCGAAATTTGGAGTTTTTAATCGCTCATTATTTTAATGCTGTAAAGCTAGCCGTTGCGATAAAAAGGGTATTGTTGAGTTATATACCTACCATGACGAAGTTTCTTCGCTAACTGTAATTTGAAGTACGACTGGTAGGTTAAAAACCAGTGAACACCTACTTTAGCTAATCCATATAGTATCTTGATATAAAGTATTACCATGCCTAATTGGTAAATGATATGAAGCTCTTGTAATATCTTTAGTAATACGATCCGTTATAAATCCGTTGTTAATTACGTATATACCTACGCTATATTACGTTCATTCAGTGCAGACTTACCTTCAGTTTTAACTAATAAGCTTATTACCAAAAGGACCATTAAATGTTAACTAATCCTTTAAATTGTTAACAATCATCTAAACATATAGTCTTTACCTTAATTATCGTATTCCTAGCCAATTAAGCGTGATTCTTCGTACGGTTGCATTTTAGTCCTACTTTTAACTTCGTACATAATCCTCGACTTTAAATTGTAACGTTTAGGTCTTAAAGGTTAAAATTGGTTTTCGATACGCATTATACAACTCTTAGAGTTAATAAGCCATCGATTTCGACTTTGTTGCTTTCCTTCAAAGGTTTTGCGAAGGTTTTAATAATGTCTTGTACTCTAAGTTTTATTACCATATTTTCTTTATTCTTTTTTTTTTAATTATCTAAGTATTATTATAAATACGGCCCGGTATTTATTCCTTCTATTCAACGCTTTCTTTCTTTTTCAAGGGTTTCTCGCGTCAACTTGGTTTTATCGGTTTATTAATAACGGGTGTAAAAGGCTCGTATTAATTCGGTTGCTTTACTTAAAGGGCTCAAGGGTCGTTATCTTTAATACCACTAATATAATTTTTAACTTGAGTGGTTCGGAAAAATATAAAACCGTTAGTAATTTTAACAATCAATTTGGAGTTTATTGTACGTAATATATTATATAAGCCCTTTTATTTGGCCGGTTTCTATTATACAAGGACTTCACTTTACAACGGCAAAGCAAATACGTCGATTGTTAAAAGGCCGTTTCTGGTATTAAGGGTATTATTAATCTGAAGACGTGCCGATTCTCTTCATAGTTATCTCAAAGCTTTGTTATAAGCCATAGCACGTTTCTAAATACTTATATAGAGCAGAAATTTACTTATTAGGCGTAGGTGCGCTCTAAAAACTAAAAACATTAGCATTAAGCCGTCAGGGCCCACGATATCATTAAGTCCTTTCACTGCCATTTATAAATGTGCCTTCGGATCCGTAAAGCTTTCAATCTCCAACATAAGGATATTATACGCTCGGCTAAATAGGGCGTATACCATATTAACCTTCTTAATACTTCAATATAATTCCACAAGTACCTGTTTACACTAAATGCTTATTATCTTAGCATCATCTTAAAACTCTGCTACCGAAATGTTAATATTAGTATCTTGAACGACGACATTAGGTGAATCTAGGTACGTATTAATTTACAACATCCTTAACGTTTCCCACGTATTCTTTGCCGAAAGGGATTTTAGATACTTAACTCCGTAAAAAGAGGATGCGGTGTTAATGACATAAAAAATAAGCTTATTATCAAAAAAAAAGATATTCACAAATATCGCGTAATTAAAATCCTTATCATCTTTTAGTATAAACTTAAATCACTGGTGGGTCTAGAAATACGTTTGGTAGTGGTGACATAGCTTTTTAATAGCTTTTAGAGAAACGTATTCCACATCGTTATGTCCTACGGACTTTAAAACTTTGTATAACATGTTAACAGTTTGGTGGTTATAACTCTGGTATAGTTAACGTATCTCTGACTTCGTTACGTTTGATACCAATACTTCCGAACCTTAAAAAAAAAAACTATAAGTGCCACTATTTAAAGGCGATTAAAAACCTCTAATCTTTCTTAACCAATTCGTCTAAGTTACCATTAACGTTAATGTCAATGATTTTTATATCCTCCAAGAAAAGTAAAAAAAAGCTAGGAGACTTAAAGATATAAAATGTAATCGCTCCTATAATAGTTTAAATTACTGGTATTCCTAGTAAAAATAGTTATTCGCTTAGGCTGAAGCCAACTTTAGCTTTACCCGTATCGTAACGGTCAATCTTAGTAGCTATAGTACTTTCCCTTCGTAATACCATATACTACAAATGGCCTCCTATTAAGTACCTTATTGTCCCTGCGTTTGACATAATACCTTAAAACTTGTGATTCGCGTAACGATCGCGAATGTTAAAAGTATTTAAGGGGTTAGAGGTTTGGTTAAGGCGAATATAGGGGTTTTTACTACCTAAACGGTATAAAAAAACGTAGTCGGCTAATTACTGGGCCGCCATACTAGAAGTAGTACTTCTGTGCCATTTTATTTGCTTAAAAGCCTTAGCGACGTTGATTGGCTTATCGCCTTTAAAGTCCAAGATTTAATTTAAGTAATTCTGTTTAGAATTAGTAAGGTATTAGGCTTAGTATATTACTTTCCCGTTGTTACGCTCGGTAGAAGGGTACCAAATTAACTAATAATTTAACTTACTATAAATTCAATATTTTTACCACTATCACGATGATAGTTTTTACGGTTAATAGGTCCACTTCAACTTTATTAACTTAAACTTATTCATTACCTTTAGTTTCAGGTCAAGATCGTTAAGATGAACCTTGGGCGTTATAGGCGCCCGTACTTATAGTCGACATAGTCAACCACCATAAAGTTTTTTTTTATTTATATTAAGGAAGTTACCAGCTTAAAAGTACATACCAAACGAATTTAGTTTTTGTGCCATTACAGTAGCAAACGAGAAGCGCAACTGGTTTAAAAAGCCTTCGTAGGTGGTATCTAGTCGTTATAAGGCGTATTCGAACTCGTTAACACCCGTAACCACTACCCGTACCTACTCGTAAAATGTAACTTCGTTAAAGTAGACCTTTTTCATCGCCTTTTGACATATCATATGATTATTAAGCATTTTACTCAAGACGTCTATTAAACACTTCTCTTTTTTTCCTTTGCAATTATTGTAATCTATCTCGTAATAGACAAGTTCATAGGGTATTACGCAAGATAAACATCGTATTTGAAGTGGCTTGTTATATTATCATACATTTTACGAAACTTAATGACTCTAGTAAAGAAGGTTAAGTAATAATCCTTAACGTAACCTATAAGGACTTCGGAAAACAATAAATAAAAACCAAAATATAGGACCTCTATTCATTTATATATATTTAGGAATAGCATTATTTCAATATCGAAAAGTTATAAAATTTTCCGTTATATTTCTTTATATTATTCCAGATCTTGACGAAGTCCGTTATAATTTTGTAGTTAATATTAACCATTTCAACAAGTCCTCAGTGAAGATTGCGATAGTTATCCTAGTCCTTAATAGTGTTTCCTGGTGATTTAAGCCTTAAGTCTTCCGAAGCATAGTTTTAAGGGTAATTACTAATCGCCTAACCCGAAAAGTAATGTCTTATAGTAAAACCTGTGGTAGGCTCACACACGTAGGCGAATCTAAAGGGGGAATGTTCTTAAGGGTTTTGGCGATTAAATTTCTTAGGGAAACTTGATACTTAAAGTTTCCAGGAGGCTTGACAATTATAGTTAATTAACTAGTGAAAAGTGTTAACGTTAATACATCTAGCAGCATTAGCGGCCGCTACTTTACGTGCTCTTCCACTGCTAAAGACGTATTCCGCACTATCACGTAGTAGTACTAAACTGCCGAACAAGTAAATAGATTCCTTATCATCAACTCGTAAAAAGGCTTGGTTTAGCTAGGGGTAAATTAAAGGCTTCCCAAATCGCGTGTAAAATTATCAAAGTTCCTTAATAACTTTTCCTTTACGGTGTGGTTGTTAAGGGTGTTCTTAAAGTTAGACTAAGTCGAAAAGTTCTTATACCAGATTCTTTGTACTTTACGGTAACATATAAACTTCTTACCGTTTAAGTTTTACTTTAATTCCTAATTTAATCCCTTTTTAAACTAAAGTTCATATATTAACACTTTAATCGCTAAAAAAACTACGAAAATTGTTAAAGGCGTAGTTAGGGTCTTCAGTATTGCCATATTCAACTATATAATAACCTATAAAGTTGGTAAGGTGTTTTTCCCTTAATCTTTTGTCGATATCCAACGCCTTAAGGTTTTCATTGTAAAACTTGGTAAAGATAGTTCTGAAGGGTTCAATTCTTTTCTGAATCTCTAGAGTAGGTGCCATCTTGGAGTTAAAGGCGATATGAGACTTGATTAAACACGTAGGGTAAGGAATTTGGTGATCTTTGAGCGTAAATTTACGTGGGAACTTGGTGATTGGGTAACTTGAGGTAAGGTTGCGCAACGTGACTTTTTTAACGCGACTTGATAATTTCGCTCAGAGTAGTCAACTTAACGATTAAAATGGCGTGGGGAGTCAAAAAGGTCAAGTAGGTTAAAGATCTAGTGTGAAAGGTAAGGTCAAAGGTCATCGGTGATAGTTAAGGTTTAAGGTTGTTTGTTGTAGTTGTTTGGCGTAGGAACTTGGTCGTTTCTCTTGCAGTATTAACACCCGCAATAGTATTAACTTAGTCATTTGCTAACTTGCCGGACTTTAAGATTTCTAATAATCAGTATAATGTTTTTCTTTAAAAGTAATTAATAAAGTTTTTTTTAGCTTTTTCGATAGCGATACCGTCGCTAACTTTCAGATTACCGTTATAAGACTAAGATAACCAAAAAGTTTTTTTTGTTTTCCTGTCGTTTTAAGACTAATACAGTACTAATTAAGGCCTTTCGCAAAAGTCTTTTCTTTACCTTAGCTGTCGTAGCTGTAAAGTGTAACCGGAAAGTAGCTTCTTCTTTTACTTAGCTTTTTTGTACTTAACCTAATAGGCAGGCAATCACTGATTAGCATTAGTAGGCCCTAAACGTTACAACGTTGTTGATTCGATTGGTCGAAGTAACAGTAGTATTACAGTAGTCGGATAGTGGATGTATTGTTCTAGGTTTAGCAGACCACTAGCCGGTCTGCACTGTAATTTGTATGGCCAATTGCTTGGCCCATGCTCTAGAGTGAAATGCAGCGTACTGTACTCGACTTACACCCAATGCAGTAAGTCTGCACAAATCAATACACTTGCAGTACGATCAACTTTAGTGTAAGTAAAGTTGTCCTACTTCACTTCATGTAATACTATTCTAACAATTATTCTGTTTACCGATTGTTTGATATATTAAATTATGTAAGCCAATTTCAATGTCTATAGCTGTAAAATCGACCCTGGTACGGTAATATTTATATTGAAATGTGAAGCTTCGAAAGTGGTTAACAAGTCGCTTTAACGCAAAAAAATCAATTCAATATTTAGAGCTTATCATTAAACTTATTTATATCACACTTCATTTGTTTTTGTTTTTCATCCTACTATTATAAACCCTTTTCTTTTCGCCATATATTCTACCTTAATTTTGACTTCTTTCCCTATCTTTTCAAAACTTTAAGTGTACAATATTTACGTAACGTATTTTCTTCTCATTTTAGACGTCTGATGAATATCTCTACCATAATTTCTAAAGTATATGCCGAAGTTCGAGTTTTCACAAGATTATGACGTCTTTTCATTTTATACGTCTATACTTGGCTATCATTTTTTCGCGTATATCTTGCGTCAATGCATTTCCATATAATAGCCTTCAATTCAATCGCACGACTAATATTTAGAGCATGCATTTTTCAACGAATATTAATAGTCTCAATTTATCAATTGGTCATATGTAAATTACAATTGTTTATTTCAATCGAGTTATTCACAAGAAATATAGGCGTATAATTCTCTAAAAAATACTTACCTGTGGTATAATATCATCAATAGTGTTGGGACAGAATTCAATAGCTATTTAGTATAAGTCCGAAATACGGTGCTAGATTTAGTACGGGGAACGAGCCAAGCAGTTGCCTATGCCAACTTGTATATAGACTGGCTAGCGGTCTACAAAACTTAAAACCTTACCACTTTCAATACAAGACTAGTTACTTCGACCGAATATTTAAATCGACTAAGTAACTGTGATATAGGCCTATTAATACTAATCTATGTCTATTACATGAAGGGTATATAAGAAGTGTGAAAAAGGTAGTTATTTTCTGATCGCGCCTAGTAATTACAAAAGGTAACAAAATATTCCTAGTGAAAAAAAACTTCATACTATGCTTTTATCCATATGTATATAAAGAGAAATTTTTTTTGAGGGTGTTCCTGTTCACAAGTAATAAAAACTGGCAATATTATTTCTAAATTATCTAGACATGTTTGTTGAATCTGTTTCAATGCAAACGCATTAAGATTACCTATTCAACGTGTTAAGTTAGACGGCTATTAACTACGGGCAAGAATAGACAAAAATTTACAAATGATTAAGTTATAACCTTGGGAAAACTTCATAGCCTTAGCCTCCTAACCTGAAAATAAAAATATTTCTACCCTCCCTTGCGAATTTTCCTCTCATTTTAAGATGAGTAATTTAGTATATGAGAACCTAATCGTCGAAATGACTCCTGGAAACCCTAAAGAAAATATCGCTACCGACCCCGCAAAAATAGATGGTATTGGTATATTCGGCAACATATTCGTCAAATAATTGGATTGAAACTCACTGGTATTAAGACATACAGGAAATATTTTCTGAAAGCATTTTACAAATTATTTTGACCGATTTATTTTCGATATGAGTCTTAAAAATCCTGATAACCGTCTCAATATTTTGGATGAATATAACAAATACTTTAGCGACTCGTCCCTAGACCTATGAAAAAAGGCGGATAAATCGATTCAAGTAGAACTAAGATTTGACATATTTAAAGGGAGAAGACCCTTGCAGGCAAGTTTGGAATGAAAAAATCGTTGGCGATCATACTCTATATTATAAACTCAGGCTATTGGCCATTGAGTCTATGGGTTACGTGACTGTACACGTAATGGGATGTGTAGTACCTGGCCCAGGCACGGTCTAGGCTCAGTTCGCGGACATCATATGCAAGGGCATGTGACGAACCATGTACGGACCATGCACAGAATGTGCACAAAAGTTCTACACAGAAGACTTCTACAGACTTCTCAAGTCTTCCAAAGTACCTTAATTATTAAAACTATTTGACACCTGCTTAACATACCTTCATAAGTTGACCGATAATATATAATCAAGGTTGGCTTTTATGTTTTTGAAAGTATATTCCTCCTAATAAACGAATTAGTAATTCATATTAATCATTTTATGTTACACTTTCACTTTATTCAGAAGAATTAGCTGTTGGCGAATACCTAATTCTCTACCTTTACAAACACACCTCTTATCCCTTCAGAACCAACTAAAACCTAAATATCTCGCCTTTAAAATTCTATAAGCCAAATCGCTTTCATGTTAAAACAAATAAAATATCTATTTTAATCGACTTTCTCATTTAACTCGATCGCTACATATCTTTTTACGTCTCATTACTCAAGTCGTTAGTCAAATTCAATAACTCAAAATCGCCCTCACTATTCGAATAAGTCTTTCAATATGAAAGGACTGGGTTCAAAGCTGTCGGTCAAGGTGGTTGGATACTGTTTATATTCCTCGATGGAGTAAAAGAGAGGAGCCCCTGCTAGTGAGATGCTATAGAGCTGTAGAAAGAGGAGTGATCTAGTCACGTGACAGGTTAGGGCATGCTCTCATGTAGCTTCCAAGCGGCTATATAGAGCACCATAGGATCGTGGATGGCAACCACTAGGGCTAGCTCTCTGGTGACCATAAGCCCAGGCACTAGCCTATAACATTATCTCCCGGTTATCACCCCCCCCCCCCCCCCGAGGCATAGTATAGAAGAATAAAAGATACTAGCGAACCAAAAGGTACGATAAACTCGAAACAACCGCTTCGGAGCGGCTTGAAACTTCGTAGTATCGTATAGGAGGTTTCAGGCTATCGAATAACTTGGTATCGTATAAAAGGCGCCGCTACCACTTTTTCTATAAGTAGTTCCATAGGCCCCGTTTTTAGAAATGCAAAACTTCCTACTTACAACCACTTTCCCACACAAACTATGCCCTGCCATACCCACAAACAGTACATTGAAAGGAATTTTTTTCGTTAATGATTTTTCAAATAGATTTAGAATTAGTTGCTACCATTGATAAGGCGATTGAAGACGTAAGTGTACCTGCTTTGAAGAAATCTATTCATGTTAACAAACGTGTAATTTCCTGCACTTCATATCATCATCATAAAACCTAATGAAAACCACAGATTTATATGTTTCGAATGTATTGACAGGATAGTTTAGACTCTGAAAGGTTTTTTGCGAGAACCGAGGGTAAATTAAATTCGTGTAACCATGAAAAACTCATTCACCAATGGTTAAATACTGGTATATGTTACCTATTTCATTTTATAATCTCGACGGGTAGTAATTATAGTTCTATGTACATTTCCTCCAACTTCAATTCCGATATAAATGATGTTTGAAAGAAGTTCTTTAAAACTCATTAAGCTTACGATTATCTGTACCAAGGTACATCATTCGGTTGTAAGTTGTTTGTTGAAGTGTTGACAAGAGGATACATAATAAATAAACGTAAATGGTCGCCGTTGAAAATGTAATATAAGTGCTCCGGGTGATAATAAGGAAAGTAGATACGCGTGGTAGGGCAGCTTCACTATGTGCCTCCCTTGTCTGTTCCGGTGTACTACTAGCCATGTAATTCCAAAATAAGAAACATGGTTATAAGGTAATTGAATATATTAAAAGTCAATGTAGGTATTGCTGTTGACGAACAGATGGGGAACGTATTTAAAAGCAGTTAAATAAGTGGTTGAAGTTTCAAAACGTTTCGATATTAAGTTAGATGATAATGAGATTAATTTCGGTAAATTAGGTAAAATAAGTCAGTAATTTTTAGACGAAAGTTTTGAGGAAAGTGAGTATAATGATTGATTATATTAGGTTTTTTCGTATTATCAACATTAGTTTAGTTCATATTTAGTACACGTAAAATAGCAATGTTTACGCCGTTTAATAAAGTAAAATAAAATATTTTGGGCTTTTTTACTCTATGAGAAGGAGTCATTCTTATTATATTGGGACGACCTACAATTTAATTTAAAACCATCTGGAGTTGGAGTATTGGAAAAGTTTTAAAATAGAGTTTAATCTTGGTATATTCAACTTAATCATTTCACTAATATTTATCGTTTCGGAGGGTCGTTAAACCAGGGGCGGTTAATTTGAGATTTTATACGGGTTAATAAAATAGTTTCATTGTGGTACTCTGATCTCATTTCTTCGTCGATATTAATGAAATTCATGGCTAATAATTAAAATTATAGGGTTCACTGGGTTTAGAGCAGGTGGAAAGTAGTTTGGATAAGTTGGTTTATATAAAATAACATATTTTTCTTTTGTATAATTTTAAGTTTTAAAACTTAGAAATTGATAACATATATAATATAATTTTTGTTGTAAAGTTTGTTTAAGTTTTTTAACAACTTATATAGATTATTCTTTTTCAAAAAAAGTCAAAACTTTTTATTGACCTGAAATCGGTTTAAAGGAGAGAGTTACTTATTTATGGTTTCTGGATACGTTGTTGTGTAGGTGTTATTACAGTTCATATCAATTGTATGATATCGCGGATACGTTCAAAGAAATATTCGGCCTTTATATATGGTTTTTAGCTAGGTTTAATCAATTCTGTATAGGTTATATAAGTTCAACGTGATATTTCTAGGTTATGAAAAACGGGCTAATAACGGTAATAATGAGAATTTTATAATTTAACGCTTCTAAATAATTAGGCATCCAATAGGTTTCATTCAGATATATATAAACAATAAAAATTTAATTAAATTTTGACTTATTAATTAATGAGTTCGGTAACGTTATCGATTTCGGGGTGGAAAGCAATATTTATGTATTATTATAAGTCCATTAAGTCATAGAAGTGTTTTGACAACCTATCGATCTAATTTAAACCCCGGTTATTGATAATTATAAAAGGAATTTCTGAAAAACTTCAATAATAGCTTCAAAATAGTTTTACGTAAGTGTCGACATTTATAATAATCATAGCCTTCAAGGTAATAACTTTTTTAAACAATACGTTATGATTATAAGGTAATATGGGTTATCGGTACGTTTTTAAGGGAAGTTAATCATGAAGTTGGTAAAAAGCTTGTTTTTAAGTCATTAAAAAACGGGTAAAGGTCGAAAACACCTTTTTCGATGATATATTCAATAATTTGTATATTCACGAATATCGTTATTCCGGTAAAAGCACCAGTCAATATGATTCAACCCCAACATAAATATATTTTATAAAGGATACCGATAATATCTCAATAGCCAAGATGGTTAACTATACTGCAAATTAAGTGTATTTATTTGTGCGGACTTCTCACATTGGGTGTAAGTCGAGTGCAATACGCTGCACTTTACTCTAGGGTACGGGCCAAGCAATTGGCCATACAAATTACAGTGCAGACCGGCTAGCGGTTTGCCAAACTTAGAATAATACATATACTATCTAACTACGCAATACTACTGTTACTTCAACCAATCGAATCAATAACGTTGTAATATCTAAGGCTTCCCAAGAGAACAGGTTAAAAAATTCCTTATCACCAACGCGTAGAAAAGCTTAATTTAAACAAAAGTAATTGAGGGATACCCTAAAATGTATATGTAGACGTTAATATCCCTTAACGCGTTTCCCTTTTTCTTAAATGTTTTAAGGATTATGATCTTAAAGAAGGTCTATTTATTAATATAATTTGAAAAAGAGTTTTGCCAATTACAATAGGGTCTTTTTAGGAATTTAAATACCAAAACGAGTAATCTTTTTCTTGAACCTGGTTTTAACCGTGCGCTGGATTATCTTCTATATGTTTGGCGTCCAGTGGTTTAAAAATTCGCGAAAATCTTGAAAGCACGGACGACGCGACTAAATTCTTCACAAGCGTTAGATTTGAGGATGTACTAGCTAACATAGTTGGTTAGGTGAGTTTTAGTAGGGGTTCTCTTAATAACCGTAATCTAAAGATATTCGTTGCAGTGATTAACAAAACTGTTTCGAGGTTTTTAATTGTTTTTTCTCAGGCGGGATCAGTAATGGACCAAAAGAGAGTACTTACAGTGGCTATCTTAACGTTCTAGATTATATAAGACGTATATGTCGAAAGACTTGGTGATTTTGGGCGTAAAAGCTTGGTATTTTGGCGTAATATCGCGTGAAAGCTAAGGAACTTAACGTTAAGTCGCGCGACGTGGCTTTTTTAACGCGACTTGGCGATTTTTGGTGGTTTCTCTTAAAGCAGCGAGCTGGACGATTCAATTGACGTAAATGAAGATAATAAATTAAGTATGAGTAAAGATTTGATGTAAAAGATAAGGTCAAAGGTTGTCTATTATTAGTAAACAATAAAGGTTAAAGGTAATTTAGCGTAAGGACTTAATGCTTTTCATAATAGGAAAAACTGTAGTAATACTAACTTAGCTGTTTGCTAATTTTCAGACATTCAAGACTTCTGACAGTTAATTTCAACGTTTTTCAGAAAAGAATGTAAAAATTACTCAGTATTTTCTATAGCGATGCCGTTGTTAGCTCTAAACTGCCGTGAAAACCGGCGTAACTTAAAAGTCTTTTCTACTTATTTCCGTAAAGAACAGGTGCAACAGTAAAGGTCATTCGAAAAAATCTTTCCTTTGCCTTGGTCTTTTACAAATTATAACTAGAAAATAGCTTTTTCTTTTACTTAGCTCATTTGTGCTTAATCCTATAAACAGTAATTAGTGTTATTAGGGCCTTAAATCTTTGTAAAATTATCTATTCGAATCGTGGTCGAAGTAATAGTTTTATTGCATTGGTTAAGTGGAATATGTATTGTTTTACATTTGGTAGAACCCTAGCCGGTCTGCACTGTAATTTGTATTGCCAATTGCTTGGACCGTGCCCTAGAGTAAAGTGCATCGTACTGCACTCAACTTACACTCAATGCGGTAAGTCCACTCAAACAATACACTCAACTTGCAGTATAGTCAACTTTACTATAAGTGAAGTAAACCAACAGCACTACATAAAGTATTATTCCAACACTACGAGTATTTTTGGAGTCGACGTGAATCATTAAACCTAACGTTAGAATGTTTTTTTAATATATGTAAATGGCTCCCGGATTAGCGACAACAATGGCCTTTTGTACTCGTTTCGACTTATGAAAATAATTAGTTACCACTTTCGGGATATAATAAAAACTAATGAAGTTTTAATTTATATTAATAATATAATAATGAATATACTGAATAATTCCTTAATGGTTTACCCAATCAACTTTTCAGTTTTTTTCTCTCTTTCAGATACTAAAAAACCGTATATGACTATAGTTCGCGTGGTTATGAGATACATTTATGACACCGGCTTAAATTTAAACCTAAATTAATGTAACTTCTTAATAGACTAGGTAATGAACCTTAAATTTCTTGTAATGGCTGGCGATAATATTCTGGCTGATCATGAAAAAGTCCGGGGTATTTCTAAATAAACGACCACTTATATTATACAAAAGGTTCAAAGTTCTCTAGGGTTTGCTTAACTTTATCGAAGAATTATTAATAATATCTCCCAATTAGATAATTTCCTTATTCTATTTATGAAAGAAACGATAGAGTTATTTTATAAAAATTTATCAAAATATACATTGTTAATATTATAATGGGTATTGATCCCAACTACGATTTCAATATGTTCAAACCATGACCGGCTAACTATAATGCACACCAATTACTCTGGGATAGCTTTAAAAAAGGCTTTTCATATAGGATTAAAAACAATATCTTTCAACTAGTTACGTATTATTACATATAATTGTCAAACGCAAAATTTAATTACATAATTATTTAAACACAGCTTTTTGCGGTTTGATTTTACTTAATGGTGTAATTATTGAATTACACAGTATTCATATTGCGTTCGATATTTGAACGAATTATAAAGTCTTAAAATATCTTTCTTTACTCTATTTAATTTTGAAATCGTTCGTCCGCTTTATAGAAACATCTTCGTGTTTCCAATTTCATTAAAGTTACTAGATAAAAACTTGAAATGTACCCCCGAATATCTCAGCCCATAGGTCATATAGTATATTAGATGTTAAAGAACGCCCTATATAACTTTTCTAACCTATATCTATAGCCATATTAAATTTAACAACAATAAGCTTGTATCGAGAAAACGTACATTACAGTAGTGTATACAGATATATTCGTTGATACGAAAGCTTAACTACTAAATGAAGATAATATGCGCCAAAATACGAGTCGGAAAATAGCAAAGTTGTTGGTTAGTTCTCGAGGTGTACGCCACAGGTAAGGGTTTATAAGTCCTCCACCAAGAGCGTATCACTCTGAAATACTCCTTCTAAACCAATCTACGTATTGCCTTCGGTTTAAAATAACCATTTCAAACCGACCCATATATAATGCACTTTGCGTCTTACAAAATTACAGCTTACAGGGTAACACGTTACCGTACATCCTGCAGGAGTGCATCCTACAATACAGTTCATTGCTACTTGTCCTATATATAATATTTATAAGTGTATATAGTAATATCCATATCGTCAATCTTTTCTTTTTTCCTTATATACTTCGTATCTATAGCCTAGTAGTAACAGTGTTAATTGTAATATTAATTGCAATAGGTTTAAATTCGTAATTCTCGCAATGACAGTGTCGTTACCGTATTAATTGCAATAGGTTTAAATTAGAAAGTTTCTGTAGTAATAGTGTTATTACCGTAATAATCGCAATATATCCAAATGAACAGTTTTCGTAATAATAGTATTGTTACCGTATTAATCGTAATAAGTTTTAATTAACAAGTTCGGCTAAGATTAGCCAAGTTCGGTCGAAGTGATGATTATAATTTGAGACCAATTCGTGTAGTTAAATAAAGGCGATATGATTTGTAATAGCGTCTTTAGTTATTTTTAATAAGGGTAACTATGAAGTGGTAATTTCGCTGGGTTAAATACGTAGGTATTATTATGTAATTATGTGATAGGTTAGTATTCAAAAAGATATATCGCTATCGTTTCAAGTCAAACTTCATTTTTTCCCTTTTTGTTAAAGGCGCGTAATCTCAACCAATAAAAGTCCCCACTTTCAATACATTTAACTAAACCAAGCCGTTTAAATATATAGATTACTTAAATTATATATATATTGACCTTTTTCCAAAATAAATATCGTGTAAAAATAGGACTGTAAGGCGCCGTTTAAGGCGAGATCGTCAGCGCGTCGCTGCCGCCGCAGCTGCCGTAACCGTTACCCCTAATACCTCCACTACCACTTATAGCAATATCCCGCCCTCATCGGACTTAATTTCCTCAATAGATATCACTCCGACCGCCCCCACCACATCGCTCGATGTCACAACACTAAGCTCCGTCGTCGCTACGCTATCCAACCACGTCGCACCTACGCCGTTCATCCTAGCCATCACCTCCGCCTCTCTCCTCCCCGCCGCCGCTGCGCCGACTTCATCCTCCCCCTTCTCTTTATTCCCCTTCGTTAACTCGAAGAATAAGCAAGGGGTTCCTAAAGTTAGAAACCTTACCTTCTCCTTACAGGTAAAGACTCTATTACTTGTAAGGGCCCCTTTATGCTGTAAATACAACTTAACGTAATTACGCTAGGGTATATATATCCTAATCCTTCCGCTTATGAACTTTTAATTCCATTTTCTGTGAATAAGGAATTCGAGGCAAACCTCCTTCGCCGTTTTGAACTTCATATGACTAGGGTACACCGTAAAGCTTATTTAATGCGTCAAACGTTAAAGCGACGTATTCGAGCACGTAAACTAAAGCTGTTAAAAAATACGCCTTACCTATCGTGTATTGCTTACGTAGCTATGTGTAAGTCCTTTAATAATTATTATGAAAACAGGGGTCGTTCGGCGCGTTACCACCATTACAATCAGATTAATAACTTGTACGCCCCAGTTTCTGTGGTTTCAGGGCCGTAAACTGAAGACGTGCTACCCATCCACCGGCTTTTAGGTAAATTTGAACCGAAATGCACAAATTACTTCGAACAAAAATATACTTTTAATACGATTTGAAAAACAAGTCGTTGTCAATAACTAAAACAAACTAATACAAATTATTGATAGGAGCTAACTGGTGGACCAGGGAAACTATAGCAGCCGGCGTCGCTTAAAAACGGGGCCTACGTATATACTATATAGGCGAATTCGATAACGTTATCACACGTCGTCGCGAAAAGGGTAATCCCTTTTTTATACCTTTGTTTAAAGGCATAACTAATAAGGTATAAAGTTATGACTTCGTTAACATTAGTAATATCGTTAACAATAATAGTGGTAACGTTAGTATAAAGCGGGAGGGCAACAAAAAGGACGGTAAAGACTCAACGACGTCGCTTTTTCCCTTTAATAGTAAATGAATACCCCCGTGGCCGGGCCGGTATACCCGGCTATAATATAATATGTTATACAGTAATTTTATAGATTCTTACATGACAACTGTTTTAAAGTAACAAAAGTAAATTATATAGTTACGGTATCTTCAAAATGATAATAGTAAATTGACGGGAATACTCGTATTTAATAAAGGTAAAATCGGTGGTTTGTGCGAATAATTCGTTTAAATAAAGGTAAATGGTAAATAGATACGAAAGTTATTAATAGGTCGATGCGAGTCTACAAAAAGTAATATAACGAAATAACTTATGAAAATAGTAAAACCTTTTGTACAATACTAATAAATAACGTACTTGTAAATATAAAAGTTTTTAGTAAGCTGTTGAATATAATCTTTGTTATTACGTTTACCGGGTTCGATTTGCTATTAATTTATCAGGTCTCTTCAATTTCACGTTGTTCGTACGATTTGCGTAATAGTAAAATATCGATTATCAACCGTTTTTCATTCGTAATACCTAATTTAACCGGGCACTTATAAAGAGAAAAGAAGTTAGTATAAACGATAAGTGAAATAAGGCGTAAGCTAAGATTGGAAATAATAATCCGGATCGTTATCGTTATAATTATACCCAAATAGAATCTTTTCACTATATTATAGAGTTTTAAAGTTGGTACGTTTCGTGGAACCCTATTATACTTGATAAAGCTTTAGTAAACGATATTTTGTTTCCGAACATTAGGAAGAACCCGATTTAGGAATTAAAAACACTATTATGAATAAAGAAGCTATGAATAAAAAAAATAGATGTATAATACGTATATCTAATAATATAAATTACAAGCCGCGTTTCAAATTATATATTTGCAACAAAAAACGTTTGTTAAACGCCTTATGTATATCGTCCATTTGTTTTTTTTGGTCTTATACGGTGATAAAAAGATTAAATACTACCTTTGGTTATATTATAAATGCAATTTAAACGCCGCTTATACGATAAAATTTGTATTAATCGACTCGTTTTACGTTATTTAAAGTAATGAGGGTAACTTTATTTCACTGCCCCTTTTATATAAGGTTTCAAATTCCGTTTCGAAAGGTAATAGTAGTACTATTAAAATTGAATACGTTACCTTTTGTTACCAATGTCTTAGGTTTAGTTTTTAAACCGACTTATAGAAGTCTCCCTTCTTTAAATACGGAAAATAAGTGGTTTTATAACGTTATGTTATTATCCGTTTATATACCCATTAATATAAAGTTTTTAAACGGGTCGTTAACACTAAGAAAAATAAGACGAAGGTAAAATTAGTTATTTCGAATCGTTTTTATGATATATTTAATGGGTGTTATACTAGTAAATACCTGTTTCGACCAAGCCGTAAAATAGTTTTGCAATACGTAAAATCTTCTCATGCAGTTAATATTACTTAGGGTTTTTGAATATATCGGCGTAAATCCGTCGTTTTAGCCGTTTTTCGAATTAGGTATAAGTTTACGTTATACCAGAAAGTATAACATACAGTTTTTATAGATTATTAAAAAGGCCGCGAGAAAAAAAATGAAGTATTAATTAATTAGTTACAATATAAAAATTAGGTTATAATATCCTTTATACCTCCATCATTATCGCTTTTTATAATTAGGCGTGTTTTTTTTAAGGCTTTTCGGCTTTATACTCAATTTCGTAAATAAAATGGGTTAGGAAGATCTTATAAGCGTCGTAAACGGCTAGGTTAAAGCGTTTATAACAAAACACGCCTTATTTAATAAAGGTTAAGATTTTCGTCTAAACAAATTATACGAATGAGGAATCTGGGGTGGTAATAATACCCTCGTAACGAAGTTTTAAGCTAAGTTTATAATTTGTTATTTGTTGGTAGGCTTTAGACGTTGCAACGTTATCGATTCGATTGGTCGAAGTAACTGGTGCATTGCAGTAGTCAGATGGTGTATGTATTGTTCTAGGTTTGGCAGACCGCTTGCCGGTCTGCACTGTAATTTGTATGGCCAATTGCTTGGGCCATGCCCTAGACCAAATCGGACACACTACAATCAATTGACTTGAAGTTAGTACAGTCAACTTTACTTACTGTAAAGTTGACTGACTGTACTGCAATTGACCTGCAAAAAATAGCAGTCAATATTATTCCAAAATTATTTCATTTTACGTAATAAAAAAGTCTATGGTAAAATTTCTCAAACTTCTTTTGGTTTTAAAGCCGAAGGAGCGTTCATAGTGTCGAAAGTTCGACGGGTTTAGTATAAATAAGCCGATTTCTTTTAACGTGGTCGGGTTAGATTCGCGTTTTAGGGGTAAAAATAAAGTTAAAGTCGATTTAAATTCGTCGTTTTAAGTAATATTGTATAAGCGGTTGTACTCTTCCTACGTATTTCGGATCGTCTTCTTTACTTCTTTCTTGTATTTTCGTAACATTTTTAAACGAAACGAATTCGTTTCGTTTTGTAAGTTAATGAGTATTTTACAACGTTGAAATACATTAATACCTTAAATGCTAATCCATCTATCCTTCATTCTCTAAACTAAAACCTTAAATTATAATAAATGATCTAATACGCTAGTTTTATGTAAAACATTCCTCATAATTAACGCCTTAAACATAATATTCTTTACTTACATTAAATATAAGGCCGTTATAACATTAACCACAACATTAGCCCTCTACATTATAAATAATAATAGTATAAAATTTATATAAATCTTCGGGTAGGTATCAAAGATAAAAAGTATAGGGATAAGCCTAGTTAGGTTAAAAGTATTATTAACGGCGTTAACCACTATTTTAAGGATATATTACTTGGAATTAACACCCTTTCATTCTTTTGCCAACACTGTATTCGTTTTTTTCAGTAGTTTATAATATCGTTTACTCTTTTCAATACTTTATAAAGCTTGAACTTGGATTTTCTTATATTCGTTACAGGTTATCCGAATTTTAGTACGTTACTCATCAAAATCAAATGCTCTACAGGCGTCTTAAGTAATACTGTTAAAGGCTCGAGGTAAACTTTTAACTAATAATGAACTAAAACGTCTTAACAATTTAAATTAAAAGCGTTTTATATAAACTTAACAACTTGAAATAATGTAACCGCATCGACGACGTGGAAAACCGGTTGGCTATTTAGGTAGATAATATTAATAATCACTTCTTAATTAAAGTATTCATCGTTTTAAAGGCGTAATTTAAACCGTCGTAGATCCTATAAGTAAAGCTGGCACTTATGAAAGAACTTTTTGATAGTGTCGAATACGTTTTTCACTACATTTAAATAGCCGACGACGTAAAATAAACGTAAAAGGCGTTTAGCAACTAGGTTTTCGAATCGTTAGTGTAAAACTCGTAATTTTAATTAAGTTAAGTCCGTTTCGAACGAAGTCGTCTTACCTTTCCTAAATAAGATATTTCGGTATTTTTCTATTCCGTTTAACCGAAACTTTGGAAATTTCGTCGTAAATACGTCGAATTTTCTCTTTCCGGCCTCGAGATCTCGGCTATGCTATTATCAGGTATAATAACCTGGAATCTGGTTTCTTATCTGTCAAAAAGTGTGAATTATAACGTCGTATAAGCGTTGATCACTTCGTTTACGTAGTTTAAGTTCATAATATATACAAAAAAGGTATCTTATAAGCCAGCAAAGATATACTAGTCATCTTCATCTTCGTAGGATAATAAGTAAGCATAGTTTTATGTAAGGTCGTCTTCTCCAAATATTTCTTAATAAGGGTTTATGTCGAGTCTGTCATCTATTCCTTCGTATTCGGCTGCCTATACTATAAAATTAACTTCTATTCTATTCTTAAAATACATTCAGCCTAAATTTATCGTTAAATTCGAATTTATTAGTAAAAGGGGTAGTTTGTAAAATAGTAGCCGACTTTGCCGTATATAATACACCGCTTTTACAAACCTATAAAGCGCCGTGTATCTTTTCGCAAGCATGACTATAGTTTCGGTATATTTCTTCCATTTGCAAACGAACGTCCCTATCTTTTACTACCAAGGCTTCCTCCTTAGTATCTATACTTTAAGCCCTCTTTTTACCTCGGGTAAACCTTAAATCTTCAGTTTAAAACATGGTGGATTATTTTAGTAAGGTCTGTTTTTATAATCTGGACTTCGCTTCTAACTTTATCAGCTACGAATACTAATCCTAGGTTCGTTTGTCGGTGTATGAAGGTCTCGAACGATATTTTAAGTCTTATACAAAAAGCCTTTAAGTCATTTTTCAGTTTAAAAAGTATAAGGTCAAATTCCTAGTTTTCATGATAAGCTATTGTTATTACTTAACTAAACAGTTTATCACCTTTTATTCTGGTCCGAGTGTTACTTAAAACTTTCCTAACTTCTTTAATAAGGTAGTAAAAATTTCCTAATGGTTTTTATCGGTATTCTCGTACTGATTATTCATCGATTTCAATATCGTACTGGTCCAATCTTTATCGTACAAATCGTAGTTAATTTCGGTATTAAAGTGGGATTTAAAACTGTTGTCACACTTTATGAATATACCTACTTATAGAAGGTGGTATATGTACCACTCCTTAACTTGCCCAGAAATTATACTGGGTAAAATAACGTAAAATTATAATAGCTTAATATTCAATTTCTTACATGTATTAAATATTCCGCGTATTTTGTTATTTAATAAGTCGTATGACCTGCCGCTATATTTATCATTCGTATTCCACAGCCTAGAAAAGTTAGTTAACTTCGTAGGATCATTCTATCCGTAGGAAAACAATATCCTGGAAGGTTGCGATTGGGGTTATAATTAAAGGGAATTAATCCGTACGGTACGTATTAACGTTTTACGCCGCTGATCACCTCCTGGGTCGGGGGTAGTTTTCGTGTTCCAGTCGATTATTTCTCACTAAGGCGGGTTATCATTTACATTTTTGCCGATTCTATTATAGCCGAGCAGGTTATTTCCAACGTTCAGGGTATATTCTTATCTTTAAATCGGTTTAGAGTTATGTTTCAAAGGGGTTTCGTATACGATACTCGTTATAAATGATCGTTACGGTTCCTCATCTTTCTGTTAATTCTCTTGTTTTTATTATTTATTGGGAGTTCAGTTTTATCGAACGCCGTATCTTAATTTATAGTAATCCTTTATAACTCCGGTTCACTACCCCAATCAGATGTTCTTTACGCTTTTATAGGTAGTATACTTATATAAATTATCTTTTTATGATTTTGTAATATGTTTATTTTAGCATATGTATAAGCTAAGCTATTATAGAAAGGAATTTTGCGATTCGGCTGTTACTTTCACTTGGTATATCAATACCTCTGCTTCGAAATTGTTTCCGTAGGATTCCTACAATCGTTTTATTCACCAATTGACTCATATTTAACGTTGAATCCATAAAGTCTTCTGTAAAATTATGAAAAAGTTATCGTCCTTTGATATTACCAATGCAATAGTTAAAAATTATATTCGTAACATCTATCTTTGCCGTGTAAGAGTCAAAATCTTTTAATAAAGACTTTATCTTATTATCCTAAAGTTTATGGTCTAAATATTTAAAAATTCAACTTAGAAACAACATATACGTAAAGAGGTAATCCATATAATTGTTAGCCTTTGCCAGTTCTGTTACTAGTGAGGTTATTATGTATACGTAGAGGGTAGTTCGTGTGTAGTCTAAGGTGGTTTGTTCGAGGCGGTATAATGAAATGAAAAGGAAATAAAGTAATTAAAGCGGTCGGAATAAAACTTACTAGCGTTTGCTAATGTAAACGAATTTCAAATGATATGTAAATAAGTGATGACTACAGACTAGTCAGGCGTCTCAAATTAGGATTTTTTTCTATTTAGAGTTAGTAGCGCTATACTAGCCAAACAGATGATTAAACACGAATGCTAGTAAAATTCAAAACTTTATAGGCACTAAACTTAAAATACACAGTGTGAATGTGGAAATTAGGCAGGATAAAGGGAATGTAATTGTGTAATTCGGTATATGGTAATTGGTTCGTATTAGTGTACCGTGACAGAAATTCAATGGATGGATCAGTCGGTAACATAGTGTGTAATCTATATTACTTAGGCTATCGGGTTATTTGGTTGTTCATAATCGATTTGAGTAAGACGATCGGCTTATTTATTTATATGAAACCGATGTTAACGTTATTAAAACGTATGATTCGTAAAAAAAATCAAATAGAGATCAACAAAGGGTTTCAAAACCTAGTATTTTGGTTTACGTGGCTTTATACGTAATAGGACGCCCTTAAAAGGGACTTAAGTTAATCATTTAAAGCGTTAATACAAGTTAACGGTTAACAAAACGGGGCTAATCTTCTCAAAGTCACTTCGGATTTTATAATCTTATAATGCTTCGGGTTTCTCGGTGCTCCCGCGTAATTCTACACTCCTTTATGGTTTTTATAGGGCTTAATGTTAAAGCACAGGAAATTGATATCGCTATAACATCCCGTTATAGATATTTAATATGTATTTATTTCTTCTTTCCTAGGCTGTCTATACCCGACCGAGTCGGCTACTAATTAATATCGGTTAGGTCTTGTGCCTATAATATCCACATAAATATAAGGTCTTTAAAAAGTAATCAAAATAATTAGTAGTGGTAGTATAAAGTAAAGTAATGTTTAAAAAAACGATTTAAAGGTTTACGCCACAGGTAAGGGCTTATAAATCCTCTACCCAAAGCGTATCACTTTGGAATACTCCTTCTAAACCGATCCACGCATTGCCGTCAATCTTGAATGATCATTCCAGACCAATCCACGCATTGCCGTTGGTTTGAAATAACTATTCCCAACCGACCCATACATAATGCACTTTACGTCTTGCAAGAGTGAAGCCTGCAGCGTAACACGTTACCGTTCACCCTGCAGGAGTGCACCCTGCAATACAGTGCACTGCTACTTGGCCTATATATACTATCTATGAGGGTATATGGTAATATCCAAAAAAGCGTTAATGATTACGTTATAATTTCGTGTTTAGCCCGCATTAATACCCCTGACTTCAATAACGCCATGAATTTGCATTATTTCAATGCCGGGAGTTTGAATGAAGTTATATGACGAAAATATAACAAATAAACCGTTATATACTATTCTAGTTTTAATGGTTACAAAAAGCGTTGAAAGTATTTAATCCAAAATGAAATACTGGGTGTAAATTACGAATTATATTATCAACCCAAAACATTCGTTGTGTAATCGAGGCCGTTTAAAAACATCAAATGAGAAATTATTGACGACAATGATTCTATAACACATTTACCACTCATCTATTATAAGATGTCCGGGTAAAAATTATCTTATTCTGGGATCTCCAAGAAGACTAGTATTAAAAGGGTATAGTAAGAGGTACTTGATGTTTTCTTCGAATATATACGTATTGTAACGGTACGAAGCCTCATCGTACCTTACGAAAAAGCTTTTTACTACCCCACCTTATTTAAAATCGTTATTAATCCCACGTTTTATTCGTCTTTATAATTAACATACCGGCTATCGAGAACGATTCGTGGTATTTATTAGTTTTTTCAAAATAAAGTTTCCAAATTAGTTTAATTAAGGTTCATTTAATCAATAATAGTTGAAAAATATACGATATTCTTTCCAGAATATATAGTAGTAATTTCATAGATTTTTGGTATTTATTATTTATCATCGCGGCTTGGATTAAGTCAGTAATATTTATAGGACCTTATGTTCTTTGATAAAAGTTGAATAACTTTTATCGAAAGTATTATCATCTAAATTATACTGTGATACCGAATGAGTAAATAAGGATATTGAGAAATACCTGCGGATTATCTTCACATTTTGGTAATTTTAATGGGTACTATACTTTCAAACATTTTAATTCATATTAAATAACTAAAACTCATCGGTTACCGGGTTCAATACACATCCTCTAATAAATAGGTACGAATTGGCACCTAATTATCAAATAAATAAGGATATAAAATCGTTCAAAAATCCGATGGAAAGAGCTTTAACGTTTTTAACATACTTATGCAAAGGTACGAAATTAGATTGAATGGATATAAATGAAGTTTCATAATAAATACAATAAGGTTACAAGCCGTAAGTGACTTCTGATGAAACGATATAAAGTGAGCGACAAAATTGAATGTAACTTACCGAATGTTAAAACCAACTTCCTGAATTAAAATATCAAAAAACTTTACAATGAATGTTATATAGTAAAATCTCCGAATTCATTCAATATTGTGTTCAATATTTTTATTCAATACCTTATGTATTATATAGATTTAGTTGAACACACGGATACAGATACGCTCCCTTCGAAAATATTATCTAACATCGCTTGGATCCAGCCTTTGTCGCGGACGATACGGGGAATAATGCGTACGAAAAATCTAAAGTGAAGATATTTTAATTGAAATAACCGGAAAAAATGTTATCTGCTATGTAATAATTAAGTGTAAAGTAAACGACAGATTTTAACGAATACTATTAAAAATTCGAGCAATATTACAACCTTAATCGAATTTCATTTAAAATAAACAGACATGTAAGTTTATAACGGCACAGAGTTTCAACGCGGAAGTCGGGTATGACCCTCTAAATTTACGTCAGATACGTGACCTCTACCCTAAAATTAGCATACAAATCATGAAAAGAGAAGGATTCTATTATTATTATATTACAATGCAATATATAAGGTTAGGTATATATGACTCTTCATCCTTGAATAATGATACGAGCGCGAAACGACTTTTACTAAAAGAGTATTAGATTTCACTTATAAAATATTATTAAAGTGTTTCCGCTTTTGGAAGCAGGAATGCCGACGGCGTTAAAACCGTAATTATATCTAGCTCCAAAGGTTGGAAACACCAATGGGGGCGGACGGTTCAAAGCAAAGTGGGTATTAGGAAACTTCAACGAGGGCGGATAACGCGGGGTAGGGCGGACGTTAAAAGACGTCGACGAGAACCAATGATGCGGAGCGGGGCGGGTATTGGAAAACGCCGACAAGGGCGGATGGCGCAAAGTAAGCCGGAGCGAATGGTTCTTTAAACGAGCTATAAAGAATAGTAACATATTGGTTTACGCCCGAACCACTCATTTAGCGTAATCGTAATTATCATTACACTACCAATTATCTAGTGGGTCCGTTTATATACAAGGTTAATGAATTAAACGAAGATAAAAATAACAAAGTTGTATAGTTAATTTTCAAATATCTCTTGCTATATGTTGTTCGCCGTCTTTCATATTCATTTCAGGGAATATATAACTTTAGTAATAAAATTGTTTGAATTGCCCTACTTTGTATCGACATTAAAACGACAAGTGAACTAGTTCAACAAAATTCAAAAGAAAAAAGAAAAAATGATGTTTTAGCCCAAAAGTGTCGGTAAGATCTACAACCTTTATTCTTTCACATGAAATAAGGTATAGAGAAGAGTAATCGTTATATTTGTATTGTAGTGTAAATGATGATAGATGCAAAGAAGAAGTATCCAGACATTCACGCCACTGGTGAGGGCTTATAAGCCCTCGCCCAGAGCGTACCACTCCAAACCGCTTCACGCATTGCCGTTCGGTCTGGTATAGCTATTCCAGACCGATACATACATTTCCGTTCGGTCTGGTATAGTCATTACAGATCGATCCATACATAATGTACTTTGCGTTCTATAAGAGTGCAACGTAGAACGTAACACGTTAGCATAAACTCTTCAGGAGTATATCCTACAATACAGTATACTGCTATTAGCCCTATATATATTATGTATAAAGATATATAGTAATATCCACCCGGGTAAACTCTTTTTTTCCCCTTATATAACGTCTTATAATAACAGTATGGTTATAAAATTATAAATCAATAGTTTTCGTAATGAAAGTATTATTACCACATTAATTTGAAAAAAATCAAATCAATAAGTTCCTATAATAACAGTATTATTACCGTATTAATTACAGAAGATCCAAATTAACAATTTCGGCTAGTACTAGCAAGGTTCAGCCTAGGTCATAATTACAATTCGGTTAAAATTAGTAAGTTTTAGCCGCGGTAGTAATTGTAATTCGGCCTTAGTTAGTATAACCAAATAGGGGCGACAAGGTTAGTAATAACGCTTTTCGTGATTTTTAATAAGAGTAACTACGTAGGTGTTACAAAGGGTAATTATGTAAGAGTGATGAAGAAGGGTTAATTACGTAATAACGTACTAGGTGAGTATAAAAAGATATATCGCCATCGGTTCAAACAAAACTTTTTTTATTTTTCTTCCAAAGTCGCGCAATCTAAGCCGATAAATGTCCCCATTTTAAGTCAGCTTCTATTCCCCTCAATCAAACAAACCGTTTCACTGGCAAGTCACTTAGACAACACCCCTATACTAACCTATCATTCAAAAAAAATACCGCGTAAAAACAGGATAGCAAGGCGCTGTTTGGCGCAAAAACATCGGCGCGCCGCTGCCGTTGCAGCCGCCGCCGCCGCCACCAATTCACCCTCATCGAGCACAATCTCGTCAATTACGGCCACTACTCCCGACGCCGTAAACGCAACTTAATATAGTTAAGCTAAGGTTCGTATATCCTAAATCCGTCCGTTTATATACCTTTGATCTATTTCTTTTTAAATGAAAACCACGAAATAAATCTACTTCGCCGCCTCGAGTTCCGTATCGCTAAGGTACGCCGCGAAATCTCTTTAACACGTAGAATGTTAAAACGATTCACCAGAATCCTTAGTCCCACGCCGCTAATAAATACTCTTTATATATCGTATATTACGTTCGCGGCCTCGGGCAAATCCGTTCATAACGGCTATGAAAGTAAGGGTCTTTCAGCACATTACTAACGTTAGGAATCGATTAATAACTCGTATGCTCCCGTTCTGATAATCTTAAAGCCTAAATTCAAAGCTGTATTACGTGCCCACCGACTCTTGAATAAATTTAAACCGAACTGTGTAAATCGCTTCTAGCAGAAATATACCGTTTAGGGCGCTCCTAAAAACAATCTCAGGCGTAAATAATCAAAATAAGCCTATATTTTTTAGTAACGAACGTTAACCGGAGGTATAGGTAAACGGTAACCACCGTCGCCGTTTAAAAACTGGGCCTACGTATATACTACGCAAGTAAATTTAACGACGTCATTGGACGTCGTTATAAAAAGGGTAATCCTCATCTTTTGCCTTTATTAAAGAATATAGCCAATAAAACGTGGAAGTCAAATCCTCGTTAACGTAAATAACGTGAATAACGATAATAACTATAAAAACGATAGCGTTAACAAAAAAAGAGAAAGTAATGGAAAGGACAATAAGGATGCGATAACGTTTCCCTTTCTCTTTAGTAATAAATAAATATCCCTCGGGCTAGGCCAGCGCATCCAGCTATAATGTAATACACTATATAGTAATTTTAAAGCTCTTTATATAATAATAGTTTCAAAAGTGATTAATATAAATAGAAATATCAAACAAAAAAAGTAATATATTAGAATCGGTACCTCATCATAAATTTAATCAATTAGAAGAAAAAGAGAATAACGTAATATTTCGGGTCGAAACGCATCAAAAAAACAGTGATAGAATATTGCAAGCGATACTAAACGACGAGGTTCAATAAAACGAAATCGGTGATCAGAGGAGATGGTTAAATTAGTAGGAGTAAAATCGGAGGTCCACCGGATAATTAAAATAAACAAAGGATAAATAGGGGATCAACGCGAATAGTTAAGTCAAAAGAAGAAAAAATCGGAGATCGACGCGTATAATATAAAACGGACCGATTCATATTATTGAAAAATAGTATAATAACTAATTAGGGTCACAAACCCTTCTCAATAACTCCAATAAACAACATACATATCGTTATAAATATTTTTAATACTCCATTCGTTATAATCTTAATCATCTTCTTTATCGGATTTCAATTGCTATAATTTCGTCCTATTTCTTCAATCTTCCAGTGTTCGTATAATTCGAGTAATACTATAATATCAAATATCAACAGTGTTTCATTTGTAATACTCAACTTAACCAGGTATTTTTAAAATGGAAAAGAATTAACATAAACGACAAAAGGGATAAGACACAAACCAAAGTTCAAAATGATGAATCGAACCGTAATCACCATGATAAGACCCGAATCGCAACCTTTCACTATACTATAAATCTCGAAAATAAAAACACTTCTTGTAATACTCTTCTACTTAATAAAACTTTAATGAAGAATATTGACTCGAAACGTAAAGCCGTTCCAGGCCGGTATTTCGTTGCCTAAAACTAAAACGAAACATATCTGTAAATTGTAGTGGCTATTATTAGCGAAAAAACCGTTGGTGAAAATAAACAACTTTACAATACGAATATCCAGCGAAACAAACTATAAATTACGCCTTAGATTGTGTATTTACAACGAAGAATGCTTATTAAACAACTTTTATATATCGACTATCGGGTCGGTTTTGCATTACATGGCGAAAATAATGTCAAATACTAACTTTACTTAAACTACAGAAACAATATAAGCGTGACGTACGCGTTAGTATTTATAATCTTTAGCCCGTTTTACGCTATCCAAGACGATAAATGAAATTTTATCCAGTTACCCCTTTTATATAAGGCTCAAAACTCCGTTTTAAAAGGTAATAGTGACGCTATTAAAATCGATTATATGGTCCTTAGTTAAATACGTTCTAGGTTTCGCTTTCAAACTGGCATCCAAAAGTTTCCTCTTTTGAAAAGCGTAAAATAAGGTATCATACAACGTTAAGGTATTGTCCGTCTATATACCTTTTGATATAAAGCCCTCTGAACGGACTATTATTACTAACAAACACGGGTTAAAGATAAAGCTAATTATTCTGATTCTTTTTTTATAATGAGTTTAATATATATTATACCAGTAAACACCGACTTTATCCCAGCTTTAAATTAGTTTTATGATATGTAGAATCGTTTCAAGTAGGTTATATTACCCGAGATCTTTTGGTATATCAGCGTAAATTCATTGTTTTAGACGTTCCTCAGATCATATATATATACTTGTATTATATTTGAAACTCAACATATAGGCTATACGATACTTCAAAATAAGCCGTGAATACAAAAATCAAACGAAAGTTAACTCCTTATAACAAAGGTAATTAAATTATAATATCCTTTTCCTTTCATCGTTATATCATTTAACGACTAGGCGAGTATTATCATTAGGTTTTCCGGTTTAATATTTAATTTCGTAAACGAAGCGAGTTGGAAAAATGCTATAATTACCTTAAATAGCCGGGTCGAAGAGTTTGAAACGAAATACGCCTAAATAGATGAAAGCTAAGATTTCCGTTTAGGGAAACCATTCGAAAGAAGTACCTAGGGTAGTGATAATAATTTCGTAGCGAAGTTTCAAATTAAATTCGCGGTTTTTCATCTGTTTTTACGTAAAAAAAAGGTCCTTGACAAAGTTTCTAAAGCGTTTTCCAGTTTTTAAACCGAAGGAGCCTTCACAATGACGAGGTTTTAATCGGGTGAGTACAAACAGACGGCTGTTATTTAATATAATCGGGCCGAAATAGTGTTTTTGGGGTAAGACTAGTGTTAAAATCGATTTAAATTCGTCATTTCAAAGGGTATCCTATAAGCGATTTTGTTTGTTTAACGGTTTCAAGCCGTTTCTTTCCAACTTTTTCTTATATTCACGTACCATTATCTAAAATAACGAATTTATATCGTTTAGTTAGTTCATACGAGTATTATAACTTTCAAATCCATTAATCTTCCAAAAGTTAATCCATTTATCCTTGGTTTTCAAAACTAAAACTTTTAATTATAATATTCAATCTAAAACGTTGACTTTATGTGAGCTATTCCCTAAAATAATCATTCTAAATACACCGCTTTCCGCCCATAAAAAGCCCAATTACGCTGTAACTTTCGCCATAACATTGGCTCTCTACATTGTAAACGGTAATGAAGTAAAATCTATATGAATTCTCGGGTAAACACAAACGATAAAAAACGCAGTGATAAGTCCACTTAAGCGAAAAGTATTATAAACAGCGTCAATCTCTATTTCAAACATAAATTACTTAATGCTGGTACCCTTCCATTCTCTTAACAATACTCTATACGCTTTTTAAACGGTCTATAATACCTCTTATACTTTTTAATACCCTGTAAACTTTTACTAAGTTATATTTACACTCGTTAACGATTATTCGAACCTTAATACGCTACTTGATAAAGTTGAAAGCCGTGCTAACGTTGTGTATAATCGAGTTTAAGGGCTCTAAGTAAACGCTAAAATAATAATTTACCAAAAAAACCTAATAATCTATAGCAAAAGCGTTTCGTATAAATTTAGCGATTTAAAACAATATTACTGCATCGACGATATAAAAAAACAGATTAGTTATTTAAATACATAATATTAATAATCACTTCGTAATGAAAATCCATATTGTTTTAAAGGCGGAACTTAAACCGTTGTGGGACCTATAAGTATAACTGGTACTTATAACAAAACATTTCGATAACTTTAAATACGTGTTTCCCTATATCCGTATAGCCCACGATGTAAAACAGACATAAAAGGCGTTTTACAACCTGGTATCCCAATTATTTGTACAAAGTCCACAATTCAAGCCAAGTTAACTAAACAACCTTCATTGTTTGTATTTCGAAAAAACCATAAGTAGTGGAAGTTGAGCCGAAATGGTATGGATACACCTGTTAAGGCGCAAATAAATTAGTTCATCGTATCTTTTATGACCCAACATCTGCAGGGCGCACCAGCGGCGGCCCCGCAGCAGATAACGAAGGAAATCGGTTGGACACAGCCTCTCGGAAGGCACCAGGGATCCACAACAGACACACCGTACACAAGGGTTAGGGTAAGCATGGTGTGAGACTCGATGGACTCGGTATCGAGCCAGTTGAGCCTACACTGAAGACGTATGAAGGCGCGGATATATAAGGACACTTTCATTACCAAGATAGATAGTATTTCCTTCATATATAAGGACACTTTCATTACCAAGATAGAAAGTATTTCCTTCATAGCTCTTCAGTTGACAATCTAAGTATTCAGTCTACCCTGAATAGCCTCACGGCTTCTGATCATCACTCGCACGAATACAGTCTTGATATTGCACCTTTTGTTACCTCTGCTACCTTACTGCTAACATAAACCCTCTGAACACCTTCTACATACTCACGGGTATTTAGTGTGATCACTACAGTATTCCGGACCTTATTTCTAAACTTATTTATATTAGCCAATGAAAATAAAAACTGTATTTCAATGTTTATTATATAAAATTTCATTGGTAAGAAACTCGTATTTATAACGACCATTACGAGCGATAAAGTGTTACTTTTACCAAATAAAACTTCTCGTTATTCTCCTATTTAGTCCAACCAAAACTTCGAAAACTTCGCCATCAACGCGTTGAATCGCTGCTTCCCAACCGCTAAAATTTCGGCTATACTAATATTAAGTATAATACCCAAAAACCTATTTCTGTATTTGTTAAAAAACGTAAATTTCGATGCTATATAGGCGTCAAATACTTCGTTTACAAAATCCGAACCCATATTATACATAAAAGATGTGTTTTTTCAGCCGGCAATGATACTTTATATGATTTTATCGTTGAAGGCTAATCAGTAGGCATTATTATACTTAGGGTAGTCTTTTCCGGATATATCTTCGTATAGGTAAATGTCGAATTTGTTATATACACCTACGCAGTCAGTTACATATACTATAAAATTAACTTTTATCCGATCCTTCAATATATACTCTGCTTGAAGTTATCGTTAAATTCGAATTTACTAGTAAACGGGGTGGTTCATAAATTAGCAACTGACTTTACTTTATATTATATACCACTTTTAGAAATCCGTAAGGCTACATATGCCTTTTCGTAAGTATTACTATAAACCCGGTAAGTTTCTTCTATTTATGAACAATCGTCCATATACTTTATTACTAAAGTTCCCTCCATAATACCTATATTTCAAACACTTGTTTTGCCTTGAGTAAACCTGAAATAATCGATCCAAAACGTAATGAATTGTCCCGGCATGGTTAACTTTAGTAATTTAACCTTCACCATGAATTTTAATAACTATCAATACTAATCAGAAACTCTTTTATCGGCGTGTAAAGGTCTTAAACGATATTTTGAGGCTTATATAAAGGACTTCGAAGTTTTTTTCCGGTTTAAAAAGTATAAGGTGTAAATCCAGGTTTCTGTGACAGACTTTTATTACTACTTAAATAAACAGTTTATTACCTTTGTATTCCGATTGAAAGCCTACCTGACACTTTTGAAACTTAGCTCATAAGGCTGTAAAGATTTCCTATAAGTTTTCATCGGCGTTTTCCTTTCATCTTTTTACGGATTTCTAAGTCGTACTAATCTAATCCCTATCGTAAATTTCGTAATTAATCCTCGAATCTACATGAAATTTAAAACGGTTATAATATTTAAAAAATGTATTAAATGTTTTAGGTGGTATATATACCACTTCTTTACCAAGGCAGCAGTATACAGGACAAAATAATATAAAACTAAAATAATTCGATATTCAATTTCTCATATGTATTAATTATGACGCGTATTTTATTATTAAATACGTTTTAAAACCTACTTTTATCATTATAATTCCTATGCTAAAGCCTGATAAAGTTAATTAGTTTCGTAAGGTCAGTTCTATTTGTGGAAAAGCGATATAGTAAAAAGTTACGGTAAGGGTCGTGGTTAGCGGGAATTAATTTTTAAGGCATGTATTAACGTTTTAAGCCGCTCATAATTTCCTATATCCAGAGGTTCTTATATTTCGGCTGATCATCGTTTTCTAAAGCGGGTAATACTTTATGTTTCGGCCGATCCAGCCATAACCGAACGAGCTATTTCAAATATCGAAAATTGATAATAATATATCCCTTTCGGTTCGAAATTATATTTTATCGATGGTTAGTATTCGATCTTTATTATAAATAATCGTTACGATGCCTCTTCCTTTTTTGTCGTTTCCTTCAATTCTATTTCCACTTTACGGCTGGGGTGTAACCTTTTTAAACGCCTTACATTAATTTACGGTATTCTTTTCGTAATCACGGCCCATTACGTTCAATAAGCGTTCATAATGATTCTTTGCATAATATCTTTTTGTAAGCTTCGTTGTTATCACTTTATCATTTATATGCGGTAGGCCATTGTAAATAATGCTTTTACGTTACGTCTATTACTCTTACTGATCGTATTAATGATTTTGCTTCGTAGTTATTTTCGCAATATACTTAAAATTACGCTATCGACCATTCGTTATATATTCGTCGCCCAATCCGTAAAATTCTCCCTAAAATCGACAAACAAATTCATCCTTTTTTTTCACCGATATAATAGTAAAACAATATTTTCCTAACATACGTATTGGACGTATAAAATCCAATTTGTTTTACCGATACCTCAAATTTTATACCACATAGGCTAATATCCAAATAATCTAGGATATTACTATGAAACAACGTATATGCAAAAAGGTACTGAATATATTCGTTAACCTTTATGAAGTCCATGACCAATAGAGCTATTTTATATTCAGGAATAGTAATATATACATAATCTATGGTAATTTTTAATTTAAGTCAATTTAATGTTATAGGTAATTGATTAAATGAAACATAGAAGAAATAATTACAACGTTCGAAATTTGGTTTCATAAATTTTATTAATAGGAATATATTTCAATAATATATAAAAAAATGAAACTATCAACCAATGAAACGCTGTAAATTAGTTTTATCAACGTTTGATAACGTTGTAATAACCTAATCCCTAGAAAAATTAAAATATTACAAGGACTAAACCTAAAGTACATAAAAAGAATATAAATAGAACGTGGAAAAGTGGGTAAGACAAAAATAATGAAATTGTACAATTCGGTACTTGTCAATCGGTTCGGAATAACGTATTGTAACCTAACCTAATTAAGTGAACGGTTTAGTTGCTTTATATATAACCGATTTTACTAAGGCGATCGGTTTTGTTGTTTTGTATATAACCGATTTCACGAAGATGATTGTTATGGTCTATCGAAAATCGAATATGGTTTAATAAAAGGTTCTGAAACTTAGTAGTTTTGACTTATATGAATTAATACGTAATATGATACTCTCCAAAAAAATACCCGAATACGTTTAGAACTTCAATATAAGTAAACAATGAACTTAACAAAGCTCTTGAGTAAAAAAGATATCTACTAATTCAAAATATCGTATTAAAATTGATGTTTTTTAAAATCATTCCGGATCTTACAATCTTATTACGCTTCAGGTTTCTCGGCAGTCCCGCGTAATTCCATACTCCCGTATAGTTCTTGTAAATCTTA
The DNA here is from genome assembly GCA_038502455.1 of Anisogramma anomala. NCBI lineage: Eukaryota > Fungi > Ascomycota > Sordariomycetes > Diaporthales > Gnomoniaceae > Anisogramma > Anisogramma anomala. Next base: position 1,611,086 of record JASMMZ010000015.1, read on the forward strand.
GTATTAAAGCAAAAACAGTTAGAAACCTTATAACATCCCGTTATAGCTATTCATCTTATATTTATCTTTTTCGTCTTTAGCTATATGTAGTCGACCCGTTCGGCCACTATAAGGTATCGATAAGATTTACAACCTTCATTCTTTTACGTAAAAAAAGGTATGAAAAGGTATTCGTTAAATTGGTAATATAATATAAAAGATAATAGGTACAAAAAAAAAGCATCCAGAGATATACGCTATAGGTAAGGGCTTATAAGTCCTCGCCTAGAGCGTACCACTATTAACTGCTCCACGAATTGACGTTTGGTCTGGTATAACGATTCCAAACCGATCCATGCATTGCTGTTCGATCTGGTATTGCCATTACCGACCGATCCAGACATAATGCACTTTGCTTCTGGCAAGTGTGCAGCCTGCAGCATGACACGTTATCGTGCACTCTACAGGAGTACCCTCTACAATACAGTGCACTGCTACTTGCAGTATGCATACCATCTATGAGGGTATATAATAATATACACAAAAAGGTTATTATAACGATTACGAATGAAAAAAAAAAATATAAAATTTATCCTGGGAAATTACGACAAACTGTCGACCAAAACGCGTAAACCGGGAGAAACTCACAATAAATGCGTTTTTAAACGTATTATGAAAGTGGGTAATATATATTTGGATCCCGTTAAAACTGAACTTTTAAGCTCACACTAATATATATATAACGATTAATACGACACAGTAAAAAAATTAAATATATACATAGGATAAAGGTCATCCTGAATTTGATGAATAATTTATATCAAATATGCACGTATATCTTATCTCAAACGGGGGAATTTTAGCTTTATCTTCGTTATCAGCAAACACTAAAAGATTCCCAATAACGCGGTAGTGTTAAGAGATATAATTAGCAGTAGGGGCTTTATAGTACGGATAGACAGCATACTATAGAGGGGGGTTATTGAATACTATGAAAAGCGATAACGGTTATATAACATATACAAAGATTATTCAAAAAGTCGGATATATTAATAAGGAAATGTTACTGGAAAAAAATACGTTGATAAATGAAAATTATAACGATAATTGAAAGGGCGAGCGAAAGTAAATACTAAAATAATTTAACTTATTGGAAATAGATAGAGAAGGGTGTATTAACAGTGGAAAAAAACAAAGCGCGTAGGGGGTACAAGCTATGGGAATAGCCGTTTTTTTATATTCAGGAGGCCAAAAATCTATAAATATGTAGAAGTTATATAATGTTATACACCGCTTTATACGGAGCGATTATAATTAAAAGGTAATGTTATACGGCTTGCACCCAGTTGACGCCCTATTAGCACCCCATACGAACACTCTCCGTACTAATTTTTTCAGCCAGCAGAATACCGTGGTTTTGTCGTTTTTTTTCAATAAATGGGGGGGTAGGGGTATATTATGGATTTGCTCTATTGACTATTATGTTTATGGGTACGTAACTTTATACGTATCTAGATATGCAATACCTAGCCTGGATATGGTCCGGGCGTATTCTGGGGACGTAATGTGCGAGGGCACGCGACGGACTATATACAGACCATGTACATCAATTCTGTACGAAGGATCTCTACAAACTTCTTCAGTCTTCTTGAGGACCTCAATTGCTAACACCATTTAGCACCTACTTGGCAAACCTTCGTAGGTCGTACCATAACAATCCACGAATATCATATGGATGAAAACCCTTAACAAATACGTTAAGATAGGGGTAGAGATTTTAGCCATAAAATTATTGAATAATTACATACACGTTTTTTGTTCCAAATTTAATACCGGTTTAGATAAGTTTCTCAAGATTTATTAACAAAGTTTAGCAGTGCCTCACTATCGTTGACAATAAGATAGAAGCCTCTCTCAATTAGGGTAGGCATAATATAACGAATTTCATGAATTAGTAAACCGAAAACTTCAACAAAATCAATAAGTCCAATTCCAATTTTTTTTAACTAGGATGCTAATACCAGTGTCAACCGGTTTATTAAATAAGAAGATGTTTTACACAAAAATATTTGATGAGTACAACTCATTATGTTTTCCCCAAAAACTCTTCCTAAGGTAACGATCCTATTAATCAATAATTTAAACTTAAAAACCTGGATCATACGTTGGACGAATAAAACAATTTCAATCCTTCAAACACTGGTATGATAGATACAAAATACATAAAGATTAACATCATTTTGAATATCTATAATAGAAAAAGAAAGACGAATGATGTATCATTTTCGTCATTCAGTCAACAAATGATGGAATATAGGCCGTCAAAGACTGGTTATGATACGAAGTTTTCATTTCAATTATCTGAAATTTCTAACCTTTCAACTAAGATTTGTTTCCTTGGTTCCAAAAAGAATGATGTGTTTCTCGCGATATCCACGATAACATGAATAGATATTTCGATTAAGATGTCAAAATTACCTAATATCACTTAAATCGGAGCATTATTAAAGAAATATACATGTTAATATACAAAACATAATTAGAAATAAAGATGGTCTTTTTCTACCAGATGTGAAATAGGGTAATGCTATATTAATGAGCTATAAGTAATTGAGGAACGAGAAAGAGAACATTACAACAGCATTCTCATCAGGTTAAGATATAATATATTGGTTTTAAATAAGCGTTATAGTGTTCGAATCCATATTACTGTTTTAAACTCTGGCTATTAGTCATTAAGTTCATTGTTATATATATATGCATGTAATAGAGGAAACACGTACAATACCTGATCAGGGTGCGGTCCAGGGGCAGTTCGTAGATGTCCTGGGGGAAGGTACGTAACGGACCATACACATAGATCTTACTTTAAAAACCGCTATACATTTATTTAATCTCTGTAAATACCATAATCATTAACAACATTGAGAATTTATTCGGCTAACATCTATAGGTCAGACCATGATATATATTGAAGATCACATCTTCCTTTCCGTAGATATTCTTTTGAAAATTAGACGAATTTATGGTTAACATCAATAATTCCGCGTTATATTTGGACGTTACTTGAAAAAATAGGCCGTCAACGAATACTTGATTTCCTACTAAGAAGACATAACTTCTTAGATTCACGGAATGACTTGAACCGACGTATCTCGATTCTGGACAACTTTAAGCTATATCGTATCTACGTTAAAACAGTTATAGTAGTCTTCTCCACCGTATCATCATCGACTTCCGGCCTCTACCCAGCCGTTTCACACCTTTTAATATTTGATTTCGTACAAATTGTTATTCAAATCGAATGACTTTAAGTTGACCAAAATATTACTCGAGCCTATTTTCCCGTACTTAAAAACGGCCGGAAGAGATTAGACCATCCGATAATCGCTCAGTTCGCCTGAAAATAGGCGTCGACACGTTGAATAAGAAAATTCATACTAGAAGATGATAAATCTTGGATTGTAGAAAGATGACATATTATCTTTTACCTATGGGTATACCATATTTCAATTATTCAATTAATCATTATTATTTATTATGGAGCCAGCGGATATAAATAAATAGGCAATATATTGAATTCTTTAGCTATATTGAAGCCATTTCCGGAGATCTTTACCGAAAAAACAAGGCTTCAAGTGATTAAATGGTATTATTTTCAAAAAAAAAAATTATTGGCGTCATCAGCTATTAAAATGAGAACTTTGTTAGCTTAAATTAAAGGTTTGAATTGGTCTTCATCCGTTTAGTATAATCTACTTTTCTCTCGCAACTTTCGACGTGTTCGAAACAAGTTTATTATAATATTTATTAACCGTATTAATTATATCATTACTTTGGCTAAATACCGTAAGATCGATGATATATTAAAGCTTTTGGATCTTAAATGATGTTTTCAAGGTTAATTATCCGGCCACACATCTATATCACAGCTGAATGTGGATACAGTTACAACGGATGTTTACGTAATTAAGATATCCCAGATAAAAAGAACAGCGTCGATAGCGACGGATTACCCTAATAATCTTTTTAAGTTATAACTAAAGTCTATCACTAGCGAGTCTACACCCCAGGATAGAATTAATAACGCCAAACAATGTAAATAATGACGGAAAAATATTCAAAGCCAGGTAAGCTGCAAGGCGTTACCTATATTATGACTATATAAATCACTTTCAACGAGGTTCTACGTTTCTTCCAGCTATTTTCCTGACGTAGGTTCTCACGATTTAAGTTATGGAGGTCGATATAGGTTTCCTATCATTGGCGACGGAAAAAGTCCAATTTTAAAACGTATTTATTTTACGAGTTATATAACCTTATTCACAAAATTTAATAATATAATCAAAAGGAGTTAGTTTTAATCAAAATATATACAAACCAAGCCCTCTTTTTATCCTTGTACATTCAATGGCACCTACTTTTTAAATATTCACGTTAACTTTAGTAGTCATTATTATTATGTTATGAAAGGGGCTTCATTATAACGGCTCATGTTTAATTTAATTTGTCATTATGTTTTAAAAGTTGGTTTATTATATTGTGTTGATCGAGAATTACACATATAATTCATATGGCAAAATTTCGGATTCAAGATAGCGGATAGTTGAGCGCTATATCAATATATATTATTCGCGGAACAAAATCGTATTTACATAGATCATTACCGATACTATATTTCTTGATAACGAAGAACGACGGAAAATATGTTTCAGAAATTCAAAATGAGGTAGACTTGGTGGTTAATGTAATTATATAACACCTCAAGCCAAATGAAAATTGTGGTACTATAGGGTATGGTTTCATTGAATCTCTGATACTGACTTAATCGGTCATTAAGTGTATTGGAAATGAATCGCTGTTAGATTTTGTTAATATACATTTTAAATTACAGGGAATTTACAAATAACGGTATTAAGGGTTACAAAGAAAGAAGATAATTAGTCCCGCCTCCCACCCATACTAATGGAGAACCGCAATGAATTTCATAAAGAAACGGTGTCAAATACATCTCTGAATCGAGTAAAGTTCGGTTTCAATATTTATATTAAATGAACTAAAAAAGAAAACCTACTGAATGAACCAAAAATGTTGTTATATTGAATATTATATAATGAACTTAGGTCACTCCGGTACCAATTGCCCAAATTAAGCAATAAAGGATTGCTACGAACGAACATTTTCTTGATTACGATGCCGTTATAATTCATTTCAAAATAAACAGGGAGGAGGTTATTTCATATTGAATTTTTAGCTTCAAACTATATTTCCGATTAAAATTATTCTACTCAACCCTTCATTAAGAACCTTACGCAGGTTATAAAAATCAAAGTAATTAATCAAATGAAATATTCGGGTAACATTATGAAGTATCCACGTCGTACTCGAATCAATAAAATTAACCGTCTTTTACATTTGTTATAATCTTCTCTACTAATTAATTACCACTTTTAGACTAACATTGGAACCTACAACATTCTAACGTTAAATTCACGTTATAATATAGAATTATGAAAACTATTCATAATGATTTACCTAACAGTGTATTTTTCCAAGTCCAAGTAAAATTATGATACGAAAGTTCGCGTAGTCTTACTACATATTTATAAGACCAAATTAAATTCAAAATTCAGAAAATACAACATCTTATTATGTAAATTCAAGTACCAGGATTTCATTATATCGACATGAGTGGGAATTTAGACCAAATTCGTTAAAATTGGGGTCGTTTAGAAATAAAGATCTCTCCATACAATTCGTAAGATTAAAAGTGTCTTAAAGTTTACGAACTATTATCGATATTATATTCACAACTTTTTCGAGTTACCTAATAATCTCGTTCGACTTACGAAATAAAGAACCCGGTAAGCCCAGAGTGATTTCGAGAAGTAAGCTTTTAAAACGCAAACTTGCATTACAATTCGATTTTAATACCTTGAACCCTCGACCGGCTGATGGTAATGATGACTAATCACTTGGAGATGAAATTCAAAGGTTATATTTTTAGAAGGAATAAGAACGATATTTTTAAACCAATTGCTTACCGTTTTATACAACTACTGAACTCGAGGTATAACTATATTATTTACGACAAAGAGTATCTTGCAATAATAGTTTTACTGAAGGCGGGTTCATCTGAGCTACGTAATATTAACAACTCATTCATCATTCAAACTCATCATAAGGGGTTATGGTACTATTGCTTTTCCTGTTTGATTTCGAAACATCAAACTCATGATGTTGAGACTCTTTTATTCCATTACTATTGTTCACCTTACCAAGTAATAGCCTAAGGAATTCACCGAAATGTATTAATATTTAGATCAAAAAAAAAGTTCTGAGTCAACGAGAATTAAACTGGGATGTTGAAGCAAATCTTGATAATTATGTTAAATATGGCAACGATGAATTTGTATAATATGAAAAAGTATATCGCGGCAAGGAATACGGATAAATTTATCGAATCCAAAACTGGATAATTAGGCTGAGATAAGTTAGGCTTTAAATATATATCAAATGTTAACAATCATTCGAAGGTTGTAATAATATCACGAGCCTAGCCCACATCTACCTTATCGATCTTATATACGCTGAATAATCATTTGATTTTAAAACTGGGTATTTTAACGGAGTTATGAGATTAAGGTGTCATAAATGACTCTTTATATGTTAATGGACTATCAGTTGTTTCCGAAGACGTTTTATATTTACCAATAAAGTTTAATATTCAGTATAAATTACAAATTATGATATTGACTCGAAAAGCGTCTTTTGTTATCGCGGGCGTTTTTAACTACCGAATGAAAAGATATTCAAAACGAAAATCCCGTAATACACCTATAATTTCTTGATTACGGAGTATCCGGATAAATATGATTTATTTCGGGCTCTGGAATGGGATTAACATGAAAAAAACATATTAGTAGATACTTGATGACTACATTAAATAAATACGTGGTGTAAAGATACGAAACTTCATCGTATCTTAATTCAAAACCGTTTCTAACACCCACACATCCAAGATGGTTAATAATCACATATTTCAATCGATTTCACAATATGCTTATCTGATTTGAATTACATATCCCAATATTTATGAATTTTTACAAATTAGGTTTTCAATTCCGTCCAACAAATATTTTGTAATTTATAACAGTTTAGGCGTATATGAAATATTTTCGGTATATATAATGTGTATTTTATAACTTTTTTATATTCATTATTAATAATCTAGATTGAGATTCAATAGGTAAACTTTGAATAAAGTTGAATTTTATTATAAGAATTCAATAGCTGTTATTGTCGATATATCATTTAGGAACAGATAATTACATCTAACGAGTTTAGAAAAGGTTTCCAAATATCTATGAATTTTCTTTGCCTTCTATAAATTGAGCTAGGCATTACAATTCCTGGTATTCTAATCTGTATTGGATGACCGGTAGTCAACGATAACATGTTGTAATACAAAGAAACTATTGATACATCACGAGATCTTCTATTTTAGCAACGTAAATGATAATACGAAATTGAAAACTAATCCAGTAAAAAAAGTAGTTACGATTTTAACGACTTGAATAAAAATAATACATGTAATGATACTATTGTAATACATATTTAATAGGGATCATAAAAGTTGTAAGCGTCGAACGACTTGCATAAAGAGAACACATGTAGTTATACTATTGTAATATATATTTAATAGTGATAATAAAAGTTGTAAGAGTCTAACTACTACCGACAAAAATATATCGACATGGTAATCTGATTGAATTTTAATAACTAAATATTCAGAAGAAATGTTTCGAAAAAGTGCAATTAGCTTTATAATCAATAGATTATAATAAACGTTACCATGCTATTGAATATCGTCATCAATATCTTTGGAAAATCTTTAGATTCCCCATAAAATTAATTAATAGCTCGGTTACATACCCCTTTACTTTATATATATTATTGAAACCTTGTCTGAAAACAATTATGACTATTAACAATTTAATAAATAGGTTATATAGAAATTTTGTAATTGAGAACTTGTTAACGGCGAAAGAGGGGATGAGTAACATATATTATATACTCATTGAGTGAAAAGTTTATGATAAACTCTATTACGAGGTATTAGAAAATCCTAAATATATTACAAAATCCAATAAATTCCAAATTTCATGAGAGGTCGCGCGGTTTAATACTAGTTAAATATTTTAAGGTTGGTGCCGGGTAAAATTTACGAAGCTTATACCAGTCGTTTCGTTTATTCATCAAACCTAATGCTAAGATAAAAAACGGAAGTATTTTTTTATCACATTGATTAGTTCTTTTGATAATTAAAGCCAAGCATAGTATACGCGACTTGTTCGAATAATCGTTTGACCGTAAGGCGACTTTTATAATATCCCGTTTACGAAACGTTATCATTCCTTTCTTTTTTTAGAAAGCGGAAGTGTCGGCGGCCCTAGAGGACATATTATCGCCTATACCGGGCGTTAGGCGACGCAAGGCGGCGGGGGCAGCGCAAAAAGGCTTCAAAAGTACGCTTCTTCAAACGGACTACAAATAATCATAATATATTTGTTGAAGTTTGCATCATGCGCTCAGGATTAACGAGATTATTTGCGCAATCATTGTCACTAGATCTACCAGATTATATTTCATATTGGCTAATAGAACCTAGAAAAACATTGTAAATTCCTACGATCAGGTTTTTTCATATCTATCGCGGCGATTTTGAATTTATAATCAATATTAATCGTGAGGAAAGAAACTTAAGCGACGAGATCGCTTCAGTAGCCCTCAACGTAGCCATGATTAAGGTTGATTTGGGCACAAATGATGATAGTAATGAGTAAGTTACGATGCAAAACTCGGATTCAAAATGGGATATGAAAAAGATCAGGTGGGTATGGGTAAAAAAAGATAATAGAGGAGTAAAGCGTATGAAAAAAAGAGGGACATTAGCTTATTGACTACGGTATCACCGCCTAAACGGCTATTATAGTAGGCAATACCTAAGCTGAGGCAACATCTTGTAAACGGTCGAATTTTTTAAGTAAGTTAAAAAGGGGGCGATAAACATAAAACGATGTTTCGAGATATTACTATTACCCTTACAAGTTGAGGATAGGATATAAACTTCGTTTTGGGTAACGTCAATAAACTATCGTAAGAGTGTGCGTAAACCTTGAAAACTCGCCAGGAAATTCATCTTTTACACGTATTACAAACAGATTAATACGTATTGATATATTATCCAAACTCGTGTGATAGGAAGGGTTATCATTGGCTCGCTTTACTAAAGGCCTTCCGGTATACATAGCAACCTTACGCATAGTAAACCTACATATAATCCAAGGGCATACCGTAATATAATAAATCGTTAATATAGAAAATTCAAGTATTATCTATAAAGGTAGGGGGAAGCTTGCTTTCGTCATCGCTATCGCTGAAAACCAAAAGGTTCATTATGACGCGAGTGGGAATATATATATTTATTTACTAAAAGGGGGTTAGAACGGGATAAGCCCCCTATTTTATTGGAAGGTTAGTCATTACCATTCAAAGTACTGACTACTACGAAACTAATTCTCGTTTTATTTTAGATTTCGGATACATAAAATTGAATTTCAGGTAAGGATAAATATTGATAAGTATTTGATCATTAGTACAAGACGGAGGGGATTAAATTGAACGATTGAAGATTATGAAATAATAAAATGAAAAAGATCTAATTAAATTAATATTTATGTTCATTTCTTTTATAAATGCACTTGGATTGATATTGGTACGTGTATGGCTTATTTATAACGTTATACGACGCGCAAATAGTTTTCATCCAGCGTAAACATAGTTTGTATCCAGCGTTTTAATAATACTTTTTTACTAAGGTCAGGGGTAATATTAAACATTTAGATTTTTAGTAATTGAATTTATTAGTTACGTAGCTATACAAATTACAAAGGTTACTCGTACTATACCCCGATCGGGTGCGGTTTAAGAGCGGTTTGTAGTCTTTATGTGGAAGGGTATATGACGGACCGTACACAGAAGTCCTGCGTTGAGAACCGCTGTACACTTCTCTAGTCTCATAATCTCAGTAAGGTTTCTATTACGTTAATGTAGAAGAAGAGTAATCAGAAAGATTGGTATTATAGCAGTAAAGATAAATAATTTAGGATGGAGAAGAAGCATTCAGAGTGTGCACGCCACGGAGGAGAGGCTATAAACCTCTCATCCGGGCAGTGGCACTCAGCCATACACTCTGCTAATATCCCTTATGGGCCGTACCATGCATGCATGCAGTCTACAGCGTGACACGTTATCGTAAACTCTGCGGGAGTGCACCTTGCAGTGTAGTGCACTGCTACTTGACTTATATATACTAGTTATAGGGATATATAATAATATCCACATATATAGTAACTCAATTGATTCCACTATTTCATACCTGCTTAGCTTACCCTCGTTGGTCGAACCATAACACTTACGAAGATTCTTGTGAACCAATTACGCTCCTTACTTACGATAGTAATGAAGCGGATACCATATTCAACTGGTTTTTTTCTTTAAGCTCACAGCATATTTAATTACAAGAAAGATGAAAGCCCTGCATGGCTATATCATGGCAATTTCAAATATATCTCACCCAAACAATTGCTGTAGCAATTTATTTTTGATTCAAAGCTTCAATAGTAACGTGCGGGATAAGTATAATTTGAATTAAAACCACACCAAAAACCTCTTTAATAACATAGTATTCAGAGGCATTCGATTTTTATTACACAAAGCTTCTAAGAAAAACGTCATACCACGCCTGAAAATCAACCAAAATATGTAATATACAACGCTTAATACTTTGATACTTCAATCTATAAATACATTAAATAAGTCATGAAGTTTTAAGAAAAAAAAGTGATGGTTATAAGAAAGGCAACTCAAGATATTGCCTGGTATGAAGATATTGTTATTAGTACCAATAAAATCCTAGTAATCAACTGATTACATAATTCAATATTAACTCAATGTAAAAACACTTATCACATTTATAACGATAAGAACACTAAACTTTTCATTTCATTCTCAATTTGCGATTGTTAAGAAAAGTACATGTTCCAAAGAATTATTTTTGACACTAAAGTAGAGTGAAACTTTCACGGAAATTATTCCCAATATGTCACATTATGAAATTCCATCATTAATATTACGGACATTGAATATATAAATGATAGTACAACTAGAGTAACATTTATCTCTAGGTAAGAATTCTATTCTCTTAGCTTGACAATTATTATTACAGTCTTTGGATGTACTACTTTCAATTTCTCACAACTCACCACCCTTTATTTTCTTTATTTACAAAATCCCACAAACGCATCCTTAAGGGTCGCTTTGAACAAAAAAATTAAAGAATTGGTTTAAAAAACCGCCAAAAGTTTCCACTAGTTCCAAAACAGAAATAATTACTATTTTATATTAAGAGATTCAAGATGAGGGTAATAAAGTTAACAATACAGAACTTCGTTGTTTATGTTGAAGTTAAATTCATACTACGGCTCAAGAGATATACAAACTTCGTAAGGGAAATATTCATTGGAATACTGATTTATCTGTATCAAAAGTCCTTGAACAACTTTGTTATAATTACAAAACACATGCCCAAACGCTCTTTAAATTCAAATTGACTTTCGAAAAACACATATCAAAATTTCAACTTGCTAATGCACGTTGACGTATTTTATTTGATTCATAAACTTATACTTTACATTATTGATTTGATAACATCGTCTTAAACTATAGAAATCTTCAAGATTGATATGGCGAAAGTAATCTTGAAATTGTTATTTACTCGGTGATTTACATGTGCTTGTGATTTTCCAAGGTGGTTGTTAATGTTATAAATACCCAATTTGCTATAATGAAGTTCCAACTGAATACTACGTCAATGGGAATTGTTATGGTTCAACCTACGATGGTATGCCAAGTAAGTGCCAAATGGAGTTTACAATTGAGGTACCGCGGAAGATTTGAAGAGGTTATAGTGTTATTTCATGCAGGACTTATGTGCATGGTCCGTGTATAGCCCGTTACGTGCCCACAAACGTAATACCAGCAGATTGCTCTCAGGCCGCGCCCGGGCCGGGTATTGTATATCCCGTTACGTGTATAGTTACGTAACCTATAAATTTAATAGCTAATAGATTAAGTTTATAACATGCCCCCCTCTTTTATTAAAAAGCCGTTAGAACTACGGTATCCCGTCGGCTAAATACTAAGTAGAAGTTGTATCCACCTAATACGCGGGTCGGGTATAAGTCGGGCGCGGGTTGTATAACGTACATTTGAATATGCCGTATAATGTATAGGTCGTGTTGATCTCGGGCCACCTACGCCGTGTAACGCGCCTTTTTAATAAATCGTATAACATGTAGGCCTTATTAATATCAGGCGACTTATACCGTATAACGCTCTTCTTAAAGCGTTGTATAACGTATAAGTTGTGTTGATTCTGCACCTCCTACGCCATATAACGTACCTCCTAATACTCCGTATAAAATATACGTCTTGTTTGTTCCAGGTTACCTATATAGTATAATTTGTTTACGCAAGCGTCGTATAATATATAACATTTACCAATTCCGGTCCGCTTACGACTAAAAAAACGGCCTCTATCTTAACTTACAAAATATACTCTTTTCCCCTTCTTTTTACTTTACCAGTCCGCCTCCCGCCACCTTTTCTCATCGTACAATTTTACGTTAATTTTTGTTACAATCCCCTCTTTACCTCTTATTATCAATTTTTTCAATCGATGCCATCTTCTTTTTCTTTTAGTTTTTTCCTGTTATTATAACCGACTTTTATAATGGTTCGATTCTAAGTTATATCTTCTATAGTGCACTTATTAGCTATAACCAATTTCTCTGTAATGTATACTATCCCCATATACCTTAATACCTTTACTGTTAATTATATTATATAAGCTCTCTGTGTTACATGCAACTTTTTGTATTCGTTAAGAGTAAAAACAAGGTTAAAATTCTCCAATTATAAGCTAAAAATGCCCTTATATTTCATATTCGATTTCTATTAAATTCACATGTATGTTTGGCACGTATTCTCATTTACATTAATTGAAAATATCGTATTTGTCGCATAGTATATATCATGGTAAGCCTAAGAAATGATATTTTTAAAATAAATCGTTTATATAATAACACCTTTTGGTATTATATTTTCAAGATAAACTTACTTTGAACTTCTACCGGCTTACACGTATTATCATGAAAATTTGTTGTAGCTTGAAAAATAAGCAAACATGTCCGATCCCTTACCAGTAAGAATTCTGGTGATATTCTGGATTGTAAATTCGTTTTCGCTTTTGCTATTTCCGAATTGATTAGTTAGTTTACCCGGCTCCGTAATATCACCCGCGTTTAGAGGATTTCAACCGTTCTGGTAATATAAGTTAATAAACTCTTGACCATAAGCTTTTACCTTTCTCTTTTTCCAGGCCTGTTCTTTCTGAGAATTTCCCTATCTCTTTCCACCGTTTTGTCCGTTTAACTAGTCAAGACGCCTTCGATGAATCTTATATTAACTCGAAACGTTTTTACCACAGTATTTGCCGGTACTCGTCGTATACTCGTTTCTATATCTAACCACAATATTCAAAGTAACATAATTACGAAAGTTATATTTGTTAAGCCAATATAGGTTGCGGCTTACAAAATGGAATAAACGATATTGAAAGTTTTACTTTAATGGCCCTTAATTTACTCGCGTCCTTATTTAGTCACTGTATATAAAGACGGGTGAACCTAGCCTATAGAAAACAGATTGAAAACCGTATTCATGACGACCATATTAAGCGAACGAAAATGAATATATTATGGTCTTTCAAATTTACCCTAAAGGTTGGCTTTCCTTGACACGTTTCGCTTTATCCGCCGTCGTCGAGATTTTCTAATTCATTCCACACCTAACGTTTGCGGCCTTCGTAGGCTTCGCTTAATACCCACCCCTCCCCGCCACAGTATCTCTCGTTAACGGAATTTGATACCCGCTTCGCCTCGAACCGTTCGCTCCCGCCGACTTCGCCTAACGTTTAAAACCAAACGAAAAAAGGTTTTGAACGTAATTAACGTTTTCTTTCGAAAACCTAGAAAAATAATAAAAATATCTGATAGGTAAAATTTCGTAAGTTTTCGGTAAAAAACACATTACAGTGGGATATTTACTTAAATAAATCGGGTAATATATACCCGGTTTTATATATAATATTATATTATAGTAATAATAGATTTCTACCTCTCTATATTCCTGTCATGTTCTTCCCTAGGTAAAGGCAGGTTATCGGATATAAGCTATTAAGCACGTATTCAACGTTGATGTCGAGATACCGGGCTATTATAAAATGAGACATTCCTTAATTCAGTTTTAAGTTAATTGAATATTGAAATATATTAATAATTTTATATGAACCCCTACTCCAATTCACTTTAAAGATTTCACGTATTAATTATACATAAAATACTACCCTTTACCTTTCTCGTGTATCGAAAATATTCTAAATTTTACATTCCTTATATATACCTTTCTACGTATCGCTTGTAATGAAAATATGTTTCTTATGTTTATCGGATAAATCATGCAATAAAGATGAATCTGTACCCGCACGTTGAGCCTAATACACGTAAGATATATGGCATTTCCACAAATATTTCAAATAATATTCAATGGGTTTAAAACTCCGTTAGCTTGGTATTAGTTATATAACTAGTCGGTTTTTTATTCAAGCGGTTGTTTTGAATATTACGTAAGTTATGATGAACCTCATCGCCTAAATTATATGGTTTCGGTTGATGTACTCGAAAATAGACCGATATTTTTATTTATTATTAAATATATGTTATAGACGTTGAAGCTGCCTCTGTCTTTAGGCGCAAATACGCCAAAAACTTATGAACGCATCTTGCCAAAATGGTTCAATATTTTATATTCTTATTTGCCTTAGGAATAAGAATATTTTGTATCAATTATTCAGGGAATTTATAAAAATATTTGTAACTATTGACATCTACTAACGTAATATCAATTCATAAACAAGAAAATATAATACTTAGTTGAATTTGAACAACCCGACAGTAATTCGTATGTATTTTGACACAATTTCATTTACTTCTTTAATAGTGTCTTCTGTTTATAAATGATACAACGTCAAGAAAATGTATTTAATATTTGTTTAAAAATATAATGTTGTTTAACATTTACTTCTTTAATCTGAGCCGCGATCGTTAATAATTCATACTGACAATTGATAAAATCGCTACTGTATCTCTCCCAAACGCTTCGTATATGCTTCGATGATTATAAGCTTCACTAAATCAAATTGAACAAATTTAAATAATATATTTAAAAAACATAATAAATTTCGTTAATTATCGACAGTAACCTGTAAATAACAATAAAGTTGGGCGAAATGTGGGATTAATAACGATTTGGGATAAAAATTGGTTAAAAAAGACTTTGTTATATTGTATAATAAGGTTTCGTATCGTTATATCACGTATATACTCGATGTAATAGTCGAATATCTACGACTCTTCTTTTTTAGTAGTAATCCCATTGAAAAAATCGAAATAAACCGTTTTTACCATAATAACTTAAAATAGGTGAATCTTAGGTTTATCGTAAGATTTCTTCATTGATAATTGCCAACTTAGTAATTATAAACAGCCAAGGTAACGTAATACGTCCTTCAGTTTGATATAACAATTCGTAAGGAATAATGAATATTCTACCTCAGCCGACAAACCTTTAACGTTTTTAGTAACTGTTGATAGATAAAGTGCATGTAACAGGTTGGTCTTTATACTTTATTTAAATAAATCCGTAGAAATGCCCATCTACAAATTGAGGTAATAGCTCTGTATTAACTAAATAGACGGTATTAATGCGGGTTGGGTCTGAAACATTATTACAATCGTTAACACCTTGATGTTTCCCAAAGTTACCGAAGTCAGCAACGAGAATACGGACAGGGCTCCGGGTAATACTATAACCGTTAACGCTTTGAGGTTTTCACACTCCCTCTTTTAACTTATATTATTGCGGTTCAATAACTAGGCGTCCCGTTCATCAAATTTGTCTGTATACTCCGTCGAAATATACTTTTCTACAACAAATAAATACATTCCTATTATATTCGACATAAACTTTATAAGTAAGTCAAAAGTCTTGCGCGAGGAGTTAGTTAACTTCTTGTTTAACTTATTATATATAGGTTAAAATATTCAGGTGAAATTTTTAGGTTGTCGGCTAGTAACCAAAATAATATTGGAAAAGCCTAAATACTACAGCCTATCCAACTTAACTTTTCAAGATTGAATGTAATAAATAGAAATCATATAATCCTTTATAATCCTTCAAAATATTGAAAGGTGTGTAAATACTAAGAGATTTTGATAACCCACGATTTTAAATATGATATTACCACAAGAATCTCCCTATAATAGATAATACAATTAAGCTTCACTTCTAACAATTTTATGGAATAATATGTTACCGGCTTTAAAATACCATTTTTATCTTTTTATTATATGTACCATTGTCACGCTTCTCTGAAACTATCGGATTCCACCACTGTTAGTCGATTTGCGTTCTCATATACCAAAATTGTGGCTGTAACAAATATATTTTTTAACGTTCAAAATAAAAATTCGTACCGATCCATCCAAATCCACCAATATTTTTATCTCGTATGTCGAGTAACGCAATTAATTCAATCACAAAATTGCTAATGGAATTTCGATAAAATTGAAAAACCCAAACAACTTCAAGGTTGTTAAATAATACGTTGAGATTTCTATTCGCGATGAACAGGAAAGTTTTTCAGCGTCAGCCCGGATACCTATGCCGACTTTTACAATGAAATCAAAGTATTTTATCTTTTTAACCGCAAAGTTACATTTCAACCTCGAATTTAACTCGGTATCGCATAGGAATCCCGAAACTACGCGAACTTTAGTTATATAATCCATTTTAAGACAGAATGAAAATATTAAAAGGTCGTTCTAAAAAAACATGACAAAATCATTTAAAATATTCCTTATTTAATATATAATATAAGGTTAAAAAGTCATTAACGTTTACGCTTGCCTCAAGGGTATAATGAATTATTCTAAGAAACCGAAACAAGAACAATAAGTTAGTAATTCCTCTTATTCGGTTAAAACCAATATACGGTAAAACTCTACTCGAATATTTTACTTCGTGAGCTATATCGACTTCGATAACGCACGTAAGGTTGCTTAAACTAAAGATAGAGGAAAACAATTTTACTTGGTAATCGTATTTAAGACCCGGTAATTGACGTGAAACCTCGATCCCCCCCCCCCCTTTCTGGATTCAAAATAAGTAGGACTGGCACCGTAGCCAATAAAAGGCTTGCGCGAACCTCACCCTTACATGTTAATTTTAGAACTGAACGCTGAAACTTTAGAAATCAATCTCTTTACATCGAATGTAAAGGCTCCTATCTTGTATAAAGTATAATATCATCTTAGTTCGAATTAATATAAGTATGGTAATCGAGTTTTTCCCGGCATAAGGATGAGTCCATTGCTCTTTCCATATTAAAAAAATCACAAGACTCCACTAATTCGGGTGAAAAACAAAATTTATCCTCCTCCTTTTTTACCATTATCAGCGCCATCAACGGTAATATTTGCGTTATTTCGTAAAGACTGATAATAAAAACTAAATAAAAATAATTATTTGTACATAGTACCATCTGTTGAAATTGAATTACCAAACTAATAAAAATCGATTTAATAATACTCGAATATTCTTCGATCTGAGGTGTAAAATTATTATACCGATAACCATCCCGCTGTCATTGTTAACTATTAAAAGACTTACACCAAAGTTTCAAGTTACCTATGAATATTGCATTTGAAAAACAGCCAATATTATATCCTTTATAATTTCGGGACTAATATATATTGATATTGGGTTTGAATATTGATTAATAGTTACGTAAAACTAGACTATATAGATAATACTTATATTCCTCCGTAACCTTAATTTTATATTCATATTTTTAAGATATTATATCCGAATTCACTTTACCTTTAACTGTTCTGCTAAAGCCTTGCTTATAATACATTCATAATTATATCCAAAATCAACCGGAGCTTCTAAAACATAAGCGTAATTAAAACCAACGGGGATAAGAAATAAATTCTCGTTAATATGTATTTTATTCAAATTATACTCTCTTCTACTCGATTTCATAATTACATCATGAAAGTGAAATGAATTTTAAACGAAACTGTATTCAAGAGTTAAACTTCCCTCGTTGCCGATAATAGGGAACCATTCGTTAATTTGTGGACTAAAATAGTATTTACTAATGTTTTAGCAAAGGCCGGGTAATAATATCACTATATTGGTAATCATTTAACGATTTATAGCTTAAATAACGCCAATTGAACTGTCTAGCCCGGCGTTTCTTTGATGTTATCTATATTATCCGGCGTCTTTTGTTTTAGGCCTATACCAAATAGATTTGTTAAAATAAGTAACCGCGATTACTACGGCGTTTTTACAAGGATACCTAAATAGTATAAACACTTATTATAATTTTATTTCTATTCGGATGTAGCACTTAAAAGAAACCCGATAGTTATCAACTAAAACGTTACTTTAAATTTTTAAACTTTAACTTATTCGCAAACTCGCGTTTTTTTGCTAGAACTATGATATAGTCGATGCAGCTAATGTTTATCGTAATATATTTGTTTCTAATACGTGGGGATATACGAGAGCGTAGGTAATTACACTTAGCGTCCGAATGCCAATTTAAACTACCCAATGAAAAAAGAAATGTTTCGAGCCTCAAAGCAAATAGTATCAACAATTTTTATCGTTTATGAATAATCCTTTGAACTCAATCATGGCTTTATCTGCACGATAGGGGTCTCCACAAGCAGTTTCAAAATAGTTTAAAAACTTACTTATATCATATATTTCCTCGACTTCGTCCACTTCATCACATATCTTACCAGCCAACTTTATAATTGGCGTACAAGACACTTAAAAGTGAAAAAACGTATACCAACGTTTTTTAATCCACAATTTATTCTTCTCTAGTATAAATTAGATTACTAAGCGTGTTTCTGCTTATGTGTAGGCAAATCTATCGAATTGCGGTTGTCGTTTCGCTTTCAGCTGCTCTTAAATGTTGAAAAACTTGCGCGAATAGCTTTTCGATGAGTTTCCAGTTGTTAAATCTTAGCAAAGACTTAGGCAAAGTTGGACGTATAATTAAGTACGGAAGTTGACTAATAGACTGTAATATTTACTTTGAAAAAATACGATATAGCCTATAGTATTCTATAAGCGATATATATCGGCTTAAGTCGGTACCGAAGGAATTGGAGGTGTGTTTATAAAGGTTGAAAACTGGGTATTCACTGACGGAATATCCTTTTCAATAATGCTAAAGTATAACGTAAAATTATAAATATTTTTTATCGACTAGTCTATTTTAAATTTTATGCCTTTAAAATTATAAAAGGAGGTCTTAATTTTATATTATGGTGAAACCTACGATAGTATATCAATAGGTTGAAAAAAGAGCTCAAAATTAAGGTACCACGGAAAACTAAAAGATTTTATAGTGGTTTTCTAGGTAATAATTATATATATAGTTCGTATATTTGCCGTCACATGCTCTCGCATCAAATGATTGCAGATTGAAGCCGGGTCGCGCCTGAGCCGGGTAAAACATATTCCGTTACGTGCATAGTCACGTAAGCTATAGACTCAATAGCAAGTTCCTCGGGTCTATAACAGGGATATAATATAAAAAAATCTTTAAAGTTGACTGAGGAATTAGTAAGCTTAAAAGGGAATACAATTTTTTTCGCAAATATTATAATACTATCGCCTTAACAATGAGGAAGTTTACAAACTCAAAAATAAAACTGCAAGTAGAGGTAAAAGGTGTTAACAATATTACTAGCCCTAACAGTTGAATATTAACACTATCTGTATTGAACGAGGATTTTTGTATAATAATGAAATAACCTATATTGAGAAACACCTAAAAAGGTTTGCGACTCTTAAAAAAAGCACAAAAATATTTAGGGACGAAATCCGTAAAACTTCAAGTTAACGTCGTCTTTAATATTAGCAACGTGTTATCGATAACAAAAACGTTGTTAGAATCATTATAAAAATTTCTTCATTGAATAATAATTAGCAACATGGTTTGGTTCTAATAATAACTTAAGAATGAAAAATCTCAATGTATCAGGTTAAACCAAGAATTATTTGATAAATTTTCGTATAACACATGTTAAACCGTATAAAACCACGCGAGGAAAAATATTTTACAACTCAAAATTGACAAAAAAACCACTGAAATAATATAAATACCAATACTGATCCTCAATAAACTGATAAAATAATGACTTTGTAGACAACCACTATAAGATATGATAAATTAAGAGGAGAATAGAGATGAATACTACAAACCTACCTGAATATCAGTTATGACATAGTAATTCTACAAGAATATGTTTAACGACAACTTATTTACTTAATACTTATTATCAGTCATATTAGTATATCGGATGATTTATTGATGAAAAATAGCCGAATTGAAATAAATGTGTTACTTACCTACTAAATTTTGAATTCAGGGAATTAGCACATTTGGAAACATGGTATGAAATTATCTTGACGTTGTGGATAATTTATAAAGTCTCTGTCAAACCCTTCCATCAACTGTTCGAATAATCAAGATTTACAGCACAAGCATATAATGATAAAGATAACAACGAAATCCTCGCTTCAACTTCTAAAGTTCAAAATATTAGCTTATGTTCAATCGTTGAAATTTAAACCATGTCAATAGCTAGCAAAAACGGTAAGTTCACTCGTAATAAATTAGATATTACGTAAACTAATTGTTAATCCACTATCGATCTTTAATCAATTCAACTGTTAAATATGTATTGAGGGTTATACAATACAATCTTTCTTGTAACGGTTATATGTTACTTTAAACCTTTTTTTCTGAACTAGTAATACTAAGTTTTCATATATTTTTGATGTATGGAGCGCATTTGCATTCCAATTTAAACATTAAATCATCAACGGTAATATCGTAATTATTAATTGTAAATGGTAAAAGATTTTTATAATTGGGTATTATTTAACGAATCGTTTTTATCACAAGCTTGTATGTGATATATTGACATATTATTCGATATTCAATCATGACAAAATGTAAATCGAATGCAATGTTACTTTAATATTCCAAATTAAACTTAAATTAAATATTTATATATCTTTTTCATATTATAAACAAGTGAGATAAGTATGGAAATATTTATTGAAACTACCAGGGCAACAATTTGTTCCAAATGAAAAAAAAAAAGTTCAGGCTTGATTATACTTCAAATAAAGGGTTGGTTTGGGTTTATCGTAACCAACCATGATTTTAAGTAATCCTACAATTTGTTAGTTACATCAAAATTTTAAAACCACTAAAATGAAGAGTTCAAAAAGATAAACTAGGGATTTTGATGAACAACGTATCATTTGAATACTTCCGTGAAATAATATCGGTGAGTTGAATAACGGCGAAGTCAGTATTTTTCCAAACTATTCTTTGATTCATAATGATAAGTTGAATATACTGATAAGTTTGATTCAAATGTTTTGTAATAAAGGCAAATCCAATGAAATTTGCCGTCACCATAAACATAGTATACTAGACATCCGTTGATAATAATTGCATATTATCAAACGTACTATTATTCAAGTTTTACGGTTTAATGATTAGATGAGATACCGTTAGAATAAAGAACATTATAGTAAAATTTATTACGTAACTATTTAGACTGTTAACAATACTAACAATTGTTCATCCTAATTATTGTAACCTTTACGAGCACCTCTCCAAATTGAGGAGGATGAAGAAAAAACGATTGATGATAAACGCACAAGTATTAAAGAATGGAAACGGAGTTTTAAATAGCCGACGATTTTGAATGTATGAATAGTAAAAAAAAATACCGCTAAAGCCGTAATCAATATCACACCTAACAACGAGGCGGCAAGCATTATAAATAGCAGTAAGTTGATTATATGGATCAAGTCATATAGAAACCCGTCCGCATGTAAATTCAATAAAGAAAGATAGTTTAAAAAACAAGAGAATTGTTGGAGTAATACGGTTTCAATTCCTATTTCAAATGATTAGTACAAATTATTAGCTTAGCTTAATATAGGTTCGTATTACTTATAATAGCAAAAATGCTTTTGGGAACAAAAAGATTGGATGTCTTGAGTTGGAAGTTGGATACCTATCATTGAAGTATGATTTTTCAACGAAACTAATGTGGATTGATAAAAGAATTCACAATAAAGATGGGATGTACTTTCGTTGTTACAGTTGATTGATAGGTTGGTTCACTGATATGCACAAAACAAAAAGTTATGGGTATGAAGACAATAGTCCATCGCTATGTAGTATAAGTCGCAAATATAATGCATAATTCGATACAGGGTACGAACGAAGAAATTACCATACAAACTAGGGTGTCAACCGGCCACCGGTCTGGAAAAAATATAAAACCACCAAATTAAATGCAATACCGGTTACTTCGTCCATAAGTTTTAATCGACTACACAGCAACAACAAATACCTACCAATATATAGATTTAAAAATAAGTTTTTGAAACCATTTCTGGTTATATTTAACATTCTTCTTCATATCACTATTGTGAATGAACCATTGATTTGAGTATAAAGCTTAATTCTACGCTTTCTATCATGGACCAACACATTTAATACACCAATCAAATGTCCTCAAAATACGGTAAATGAATAAAAAACAAAAACGGTACATTCGAAAAACGTATAACCGACCAGATTTGACAATGAAACCTATAACAATTCTTTCATTGCTATAGAGTTTTAGTATATGTGTCATTTGAAACTATTTTAAATAACTATATATACGTTGAAAAATTATTACACTTTATACCTATCATTGATTTCTCGGTATAAACTCCTCTGAACAGTGTCCCAAATGAAGATTTTAAAGAGAAACGAACCACTAGGAACTAATATTAAACTAATAATATCTACCAAAAAAATCAAAGCGGCTGGAACAATGAGGAGAGCTTTATTTCTGTGATTCATAACACCACTTTCGAAAGTATTGTAGATTATAAAAAGAATTATAAGTATAATGAAAACATAATCACGAATTATTAAAATAATAAAAAGGAAAACGATGACAACAATAATGAAGATAATGAGGGCGGCAAATATGAGAATGATGACAACTATGTAGACACAAAGATTAACTATTTTTCTTGATGGGTACTATCTGTTAAACCTTTTTACGAGTGTTACAATTGAATATTTTCCCTCGAGATTAAAAGTTCTGCATGGTATTTTTCCGTTTTATATTTTCAAACTAGTGCTAGTGCTAGTGTATACATTTATTATACTATTCACGCTATTTTCAGAGTTTCTCAAAATCTATCGTTTCCCTACTCATCCCGGGAACACAACCTTCATAGTCTGATTTTCATATCAAGAAACTGGTTCCGACGATTAGTTTTCTCAAAAGCCTAAACACTAAAACAACGCATTTAATGCATGCCTTGAATATCGAACGATGAATTTATTGAATTGCGTCCGTTTTTGCATGTATTAATATATCATATTGGAGGTACGTATAATTATCGGCTGCTGATTCGATAATTCTTTTTTTTTTACCGGTTTTTGCTACAGTTGATTAACATTTCAGGGTTTTTTTTCCCGGAATATAGTTCAATGATTGAAGGAAAATTTAAACACTGTATTTTCTGATTTCACCATAATATTTTCAATGAATTAAGTTTATATTATAACGTTCCAAAAAAAAAATTAGTCAAATTTAAGCAACATGTTATTCATATGACTGAAATTATTTTTGAACACAGTATTCTATCAACAAATTAATTATATAATTAGGTATCACAAACGAAAAAAAAAAATATTTTTAATTTTTAAATGTCAATTATCATTGAAAATTTCTATTAGTTTTGTATATAAACGGATGTAGAAAAGAACATAGTTTTCAAAGATAACAGCAATAATAGACGCAAGAGGGATAAGAAGCACCCCAAGAGTACACTCCTTAGATGTAAGCTTAAGTACTCTCACCTAAGCCATGACCTTTATCATACACTCCGCGAATGTGTTTTCTTACGTTGGCTAATTATAATAGTATTTTCCTTGATTAATTGTATTTACGTTGGTAATTTTTATGTTATAGGTAACGTTTTCCATACTCATAGTTCAATAGTAAGAGTCGTTATTCGTAATGTAGTTCCGAAAATTATTACCTGTATACTTAGTAAGGATAATAGTAACATTTTGTCCAAGGTTTCAATTGGTTATTTTGTAGTGATAGATTCAAATCGATTATTGAATCGTGTTTAGGCTGTGTAAATTAAAGAATTGTTTTAAAGGTTGGCAAACTTTGTAAAGATGTGGTTGTTATTATAGGCGCGGGATTTTCAGTATTACATGTTGTAAGAATAGTATAAAGTAGTATATCGCCGTTGGTTTAGTAAAAACTCTTCTCTTCTCTTCTTTAATAACACGTTATTATTTCCAGGTTAGCTTCTTATTGATTCTATTTTGCTTTCGCGTTATATTACTGAATTTTATTTACTTTACCTAACATGTTATTTTCGCAAATCAGAAATGAACGGCGATATATAGCACGGAAATGCGTACGCGTCTTCAAAGTCGACGAGGTAGCTGCTCCCCTCGTACTGACTGAATCTAACCACAACGCCGCCACTTATCCTAATAACCTTTCTTCTGATACCTCTTCCCTCACTGTCCACACCATCATATTTCACCCCCTTTCCCCCCTAGAACTTGAGTTGCTAAAATGAACAGCGATAGCACTTGAATTTGAAGGAGACTCAGTAATAAAAAAATAAAAAAAAACAAAAAAAAACAAAAAAACAGGAGGTTATCGACCTCATTTACTCGACTATGATTGAAACTTTGCCCTCGCCAATCGCGCCTGGTAAACACCGTAAATGTATAATTAACGAACTTCAACGAGATACATAATATTCGTTATTTAAACCGTAACATCCGTTAACTTTTGCGTAAATCAGGTCGATATAGCGGAGGTAATATGCTGACTAAAGAAGTGCCTTTTCGGGGTGCGCCGGAAGGGTTCTTTGGCGCGAAAGGCCTTGGATGCACAATCAAGGTTAATGTACTAGGCCCCCGTATACTTTTACCCTATATTCCCTACGACGCCTCCGCCGTTATATGTAAATTTTCCCGAAGATATCGTCCAAAAGTGTGTATATTCGTACGTTATTACCGTTACAAATGGGCGGTATCGGTTATACATCTGTCTCTATTGTATTGGTCTAGTTTGCTAACACCTTTATAAATGCTCAGCGTCATTACGATAAGTTACTATACTATATTCATACTTAACCTGAGGCTTTAATTTATTCCTGATTAAGCGGAAATAAATAGCCTACGGAAACCGATAATATTATTACCGCCCAGCGTGTAGACTTGCGCTTATATTTTGTAAGCAAGCTTAATTAATGTTTTACCTGTCCCCGTATGAAAGGAGACCAGTATTCTCGTCTTTTGCCCATAAATATATAGTGTAAGGCACGGGAGACGCGAAGTTCATCCCAAGATAACAAAGAAAAAGATAACAATAACGCTAGCTACGACGACGAAAATGACAACGATATTAACAACAATAACACTTCGTCCTCCGCCTCTTACCCCTTTAATATAAATTAGTTGGGCGTTAATTTTCTCCAGTATGTTTAAAAGAAAATATAGCTGTCCTTGAGGGTGTAAGTTGGCTTATATGTAAACAGTCTTATGATAAAGATCCCGTTGAAATTCGACATACAAAATATAAATAGTAAGTCTAAGAATGGAAATGAGTAGTATGAACAACTCATAATTAATCCATGGAATTAAATATATCGTATAAGTTACGAATTATAAGATGAAAAAGAAAAATATAAAGAAAAATCCGCAAAGAAGTATAATGAATCGTAATGTTTTATCTGAGATTAAGTCATACGACTTTTTAAGTAATGACGACAAAGGAAGTGCTGTTGGACATGAGATCTTGCAATACTCAATTTGGAGTACCTTAAGTTATCGAGTCCGTTAAATTAGAATTTCCATTGGCTTAGTTCATTTCTTAAATTTTGCGACGGTGTTATATTTGGAATAGAACTATCATGTCTATCATACAACGCTTCTTATTCGACTTACTCAGTTAAACGAGACATTAGAAAAGGGAAAATAATTGATATTAATTACCAAAGGGATGACCTTCATACTAAATCTACAGATAATTATATGGACCGTTATCACTATCTTTATACCAGTGTTACAACCTTTAATCATTTTATAAATCTTTGAGGCGAAGACTCTCAGTATAATACGTTTCTATTTAGTTAAGCTTCCGTTCAAGATGTTAGAATATAAGGTAAACTCGTCACAATTCGGTATTTTATTACCTACAATGAATATAAATATTATTTTCGAGTTACAATCTCTATTTTTTATAAGTGAACTATTAATGATAATAAATACCTTTGTTATTTTTATATAAAGGGGTAAGAAATTCAAACCATGTTTTAGGGTCCGGATTCATCCTTTTTAAAGCTTATTTAACACCCTCTATTTGTTATCAGATAATGAAAGTGAGGTCTCTTTTCGCGTGAATATAAAGAAAGAGTAGGATTAGTATTGTATTAAAGATAGATAGATCGGTTAGGAAGAAGCATTACAGAGCATACACGCCACGGATGGTCGGTTGTAAACCTTTCATCCGGGCAGCGGCCCTTTTACTATGCGCTTTATAATACCTCTTCCAAAATGCGCCACGCATAATGCACTTTGCACCTTGCAAGATTGCAGCCGGTAACGGGACACATTATCGTACAATTCATAGGAATATACCTTACAGTATAATTCAATGCCACTTGGCTCATGTATACTAGCTGTAGGAGCATATAGTAATATCCACATAGGCAATTTTTTTCTTTTTTTTTCTTTATATGTTTCGTACCTACAGATCAATAGCGACAGTAAAATTGCAAAGAATACGTATGCGTAGTCTATTAGTAATACTGTAATTTCTGAACAAATTGTAAAGGTTCAAATTAATAGCTTTTGTAATAGCAGTATGATTACGGTATTAATCACAACGGTTTGAATTAGTAACTTTTGTAATAACAGGTTTGTTATAGTACCAATTGCAAATGTTTGAATTATTAACTTTAGTAATAACAGCGTGGTTATAGTACCAATTACTAGAGTTCGAATTAGTAATTTCCAACTGCGGTAATAATTGTAATAAGGCACTAGTTAATATAGGCAATCGGTAGCAACATAGTTACTAATAGCATCTTTTGTAATTATCGATAGGAGTGGAATTACATAAATTATATAGGAGTAATTACGTAGGGGTGATTAAGACGTTACGTGTTTTAGATCATTATATAAAGATATATCGCTATCGGTTTAAGCAAAACTTCTTATTCCCCCCCCTTTAAAAGCGCGTGCCTAAAGTTAATATAAGTCACTATTCTAACTTAATTTGACATTTATTTAAATCTACCAAACTTAACAGCTGCGATGGGTAGATCATTCGACTAATACACATATACTGACTCTATCTTTAAATAAATACCGTGTAAAAACATGTTTATAAAGCGCCGTTTAACGCGTAAGCGTTATAACGCCGCCGCCACGGCCACTACCGCCGCCAACAACACCATTACCACCAACAGACCGCCCTCGTCAGGTATCATTTCTTTTATAATCGATTTCCGCCCGGCCTCTCTATACCCCGCCGCCGCCGCCTTGCCCCAAACATAATAACCTCCCCGCCGCTACCATCTTCCCCCCGCCCTCTCTATCTCCCGCGGCCGCCGCTACCCCCTCCCCCCCCCTTTTTTTTTTCTTCCTCTTTCCCCCTTCTACTTTCCTTCTAGCTCCTAGAGGAAGGAACGGGGGGGTTTTAAGCTTGTAAACCTTACCCTTTCCCCGCAGGTAAAAACTCCCTTACCTGCAGTGACCCTCCAACGTCGTGAAAGCAGCTTTGCAGAGCTTCTCCACAGTTTTTTTTTCCCCTCAATTTACTCGTATATACACCTTTAATATTCTTTGAAATAAGGAATACACAGCGAACCTACTCCGTTGCTTCGAAATTTACATCGCTAAGATACGCTGTGAAGTCTCTTTAACGTGTAAGGCATTAAAGCGTGTTACTCAGGTCCGTAGTCTCGGGCCGCTAATAGATACGCCTTACATGCATTGTATCGCGTTCGCGGTCGCAGGTAAGTTTATTAACGGTTGTTACGAAAATAAAGATTATTCGTTCCGCTTTTCTCGTTACTAGTTGATTGGTAACGGATAAGCCTCCGTTTCATTAGCCTTATGGCTGTAATCCAAAGCCTTATTAGGCACCCGCCAACTTAATAATAAATTTCGACACCGATTTCTGAAAAAAAAAAAAAAAAAAAAAAAAAAAACTTTTTGAAACAGTGATATTTGAGGCGTTCGTAAAAACAACGAGTTTTATAAATAATGAAATGAACCGAAACTAATTAATAGAAATCGTTAACCGGTGTATTGAGAAGTTGGAAGCCGTTATTACAGTATGGAAACTGTGCCTGTAAATATACTACGTGAATGAATTCGACGAAGTTATCTCGCGTTACCGTAAGGAGAGTAAGAACCTACTCGCGCCTTTACTTAAAGGTAAGCGGTCCAAATCTCGGGACTACATATTTACTGGAGCCGTTAACTTCGAGGGAGGTAATAGCGGTAACGCTAGTTTAAAAGGGAAGGCGATAATAAGAATGGTGGAGACGTAACGCCACCACTTTCTCCCTTGTTTTTAGTAGTAAATAGCTACCGTTTATGGATGGGACAACGTTTCCGGTCATTATGTAATACGCTGAAGAGTAATGTTTTTAATTTTTATATAAATTATCATAATACTAGTGATAAATATAACTTACAAAATATGGAATAATGAAGGATAAAATATTAAAAGTGGTAAGATATAGTAAATCTCATTAGAGAATAGAAAATAATGAAATACCTATTAAGGTCGAAGTAGAAAAATTATAGAGTGATAGTATGTCGGAAGCTACGTGAAATGGTAAATTTAAAAAGAGGTAAACTCTATATGTTTATGTAGGTATAAGTCGCGTACTGTGACACAATTTGGGGTTCGGCGCGGATAATTAATTTCGGACCGGTTGAAATCGGTAAAAGTAATATAATAACTTATTATAGTAGTTAAACCTTTTCAATAATCCTAACGAATAGTATACTCGTCTATATAAACGTTTCCAATGTTTCACTCGGGTTAATTTCAATTATTACGTTCGTTAGGTTAACCTTCCGTTCATTCACCTCGTTTCCTCGATTCATAAACGCTTATATAACTCGTTTAAAGTTTCAATATCTATTATTAAACGTTTTTCGTTTGTGTTATAAAGTTTAATAAAGCATTTTGAAGCGAAAAGAAGTTAATATACACATGAAGAAAAATAGGGCGTAAACTAAGGATAGAAATAATTATTCGGACTATTATCGTTATAGCGATTTTTAAAACGAGACATTTCATTAATATATAGATTTCAAAAGTTAGGACGCTTTTTGTACTCCGTTTATACTTAGTAAAGCTCTAATAAATAATATGTTTACGAAATATGAAGTCGTTTCGTACTGGGGTTTTGTTGCCGAGGACCAGAACAAAGAATATTTGTCAACTATAGTCATTAATATTAGCTAAGGAGCCGTTAATAAAAACAAATGACTTTAAAATACGTATATATAGCGGTATAAATAGTAAACCGCGTTTTGTATTATATATTTGGTATATAAGGCACTTGTTCTACGCTTTTTGTTTTATCGTTCAAAGGGGCAGTTTAGAATTAAGCGGCTACCCAAAGGTTAAATGCCGTTTTCGATTATATTAATAAACCAATTTAATCGACAGGTATGCGTTAATATCTGTGTTCATCATCCAGTTTTACGTTATTCAAAACGACAAATATTAATTCATCTAATTAACCTTTTTACGTATTACCTAAAACGATGTTCCAGAAATTTATAGTAGCGTCGTTAAAGTTAATTATATAGTTCTCCATATAATACGTCTTACGTTTTATCTTTATATCGGTCTCCAAAAGTTTCCTGTTTTCAAATACGGAAAACGATGCTTTATACAGTATTAATATGTCGTCCGATTCTATACCCGTTAGTATAAAACCATTACAACGGGCTGCTCACAATAATAGGTAAGGGTCGAAGGTTAAGTTGATTATCCCGAACCGTTTTTTCATAATTCCCTGGGTAAGTTTTATATTAGTAAATACCAACTTTAGCCAAAATGTAAGACTATTTTATAATACGTATGATTATTTTTGGCAGGTGGTGTTTTTTCAAATCTTTAGGTATATCGGTGTAAATACGTTGTTTAAGCCGATCGTTCAATTGGGTGTATAGAAACGTATTGTTAAAAAGTTTAATAGGTATGATATAAGGTATACTAAATGAGGCTATTAATGTAAAAATCAAACGGTGGCTAACCCGTTATAAAGTGAGTGACTAAGTCATGATATTTTTTTTACCGTCGTCATTATAACGTTTTACAACTAGTAGAGTTTTTTCGTAAGGGTTTTCGGCTTTATCCTTAACTGTGTTAATGAAGAGAATAGGAATTTTCTTTAATAGGCGTCGTGAATCGTTAAGTCGAATAGTTTAAAGCAAAAAAAGACTTAATTGATTTAACCAGAGATTTTTATTTAAGTGAATTGTGCAAACGGGGTACCTAGGGTAATTACAATATCATTGTAACGAATTTTTAAGCTAAGCTCGACGTTTTCTATTTATTTTAAAGCAATAAAAGAACTTAAAGTAAAGATACTGGGGAGTTTCTTGGTATTTGAGCCAAAAAGGAGACCTTGGCGACGAGATACTGGTGAGTTTAATAAAGATAGACCGTTTTCGTTTAAAAGGATCGGGTCGAAAGTGCGATCCGTGGGGTATTCACGAATTGGAATCGGTTTGTATTCGCCGTTTTAAGGGGTGTTCCGTTAGTAATTCTAATCTGATTATGAATTTTGGCTGTTCCTCTCCATCTCTTTCTTGTATTTTCGTACAAATAACCACCAAAACGAATTCATATCATTCAATAAATTAACAAGTATATTATAGCCTTTAAACCCGTCAATTTTCCAAAGGCCTTTTTATCCATCCTTGGTTTTTTGCACTATAACTTTCGATTGTAATAGTAGGTTGAGAACGCTAGTCTCACGCAGGCTATTCCTTATATTTAACGTTTTGGATACGTTATTCTCAGCTCGTAAAAAACGTATCGTTATTATAGCATTTTTCATAGAATTTTCCTTATACACCGTGGTTTATAATAGTGTGAAGTTTATATAAATCCTTGAGTAAATATCAAAAATGAAGAGCTTAGAAATAAACCTACTAGGGCTGAAAGTGTTATTCACAACGTTAACCATTATTTGTAAACTTCGTTCCTTAGAACTGGTACTCTGTAACTTTGAAAATAGTACCGTATATGCCTTTTCAAGCGGTTTATAATACCATTTATACTTGTTAATACCCTATAGTATTTTTATTAAAAACTTTTCTATTAGTTACTAGCGATCCTTACCTTAGTATGTTACTGCATTAAGTCGAAGGCTGTATCAACTTCGTACGTAATCCAGTCTAAAAGCCTTAAATAGACGTTTAACTAACAATTAACAAAAACATCCTAATAATCCATAGCTCAAAAGCTTCGTATAAATTTAAAGACTTGGAATATTATTGCCTAGTCAACGACGAAAAGTACTGGTTAACTGTTTAAATAAATGATATTAACAATTACCTCGTAATTAAAGTCCACAACTTATTAAAGGCGGAACCGAAATCGCCGTAAGGTTTATAAATATAACTAACACTTATAGAATACTTTTTCGATAGTTTTAAGTACGTCTCTTCCCATATTCGTATATGATACGTTGTGGAGTAGTCGTAAAAGTCGTTTTACAACCGGGTATCAGAATTGATGGTATAGTATCCGTAATTCCAGCAAATTTAAATCAATAGCGTTTATTATACATATTTCGGGAAAAAACTATAAGTAACCGAACTTAAACCGGAGTAATATGAATACGCTATTCGAGGCGAGAATAAGTCAGTTAATCGTATTCCGAACTTTAATCCCGAGTTTATTTATATTGACCAGCAAAAGTTGGAATTGCGTTGAACAGTTTATTACGTAAAACCTAACCGATCCGCATCGTATATTTACAACGACGGTTTCAAACGATGATGCTTTACCTATATTAATCAAAACCTTTCGGTGTTTTTATTTATTTAGTCGAATTAAAACTTCGGAAATTTTACTATAATACCGTCCAATTGTTGTTTTCCAGCCATCAAAGTTTCGGCCGCATCGGTATTAGAAATAATACCTTAAAATCTGTTTCCGTATATGTTTAAAAAGCGTAAATTACAACGTTTTCTAGGTGTTTAACACTGCGTATACGTATTTTGGGCCTATAATATATAGGAAGGAGGCATTTTGTTGGCCTATAATAATACGTTAAGAGGTTTTGTCGTTTTAGGCTGTTAAGTAAGTATTATTCCCTTTAAAATACTTTTCTCCGGAGGTGTATTCATAGGGCTAGGCGTTAATCTTATTATTTGCGCCTTTGCATTCGGCTACGTATATGGAAAAATAAGCTTCTTTCCGGTATATAAATACGTAATCAGCCTAAAGTCATCGTTTATTCTGAATTAATTCGTAAACGAGAAGGTTAGTAAATTAGTAGCCGGTTTCACTGAATATGATACAACGCTTTTGCAAGTTTCTAGGGCTGTTTATACTTTTTTATAGGTATTGTTATAGCTGTAATACGTTTCGCACATTACCAAACGATCGTCTCCGCCCTTTATTACCTAAGCTCCCTACCTGATATCTTTGTCTCTGGTAGCTGTACTTTAGGCGCTTGTTCAGTTTTATGTATACCTTAAATTTTCGATTCAAAACGTAGTAAATAGTTTGGGCGAGATCTGCTTTGGTCATTGAACCCTCGCCTATAGTTTCATCGGCTAAAAATCTCAATCTGAGGCTCGTTCAGCGTTGTATGAAAGTTTTAAACAATTTTTGAAAATTGGGTTGAAATTCATTTAGGTTCTTTTTAAGTTTGAATAATCCAAAATCTAAATTTAAATTCACGCGACTTACTTTAGTTACCACGCAAATAAGCAATTTATCACCTTTTTATTCCGGTTTAATAGCCGCCTAATACTTTCGGAACTTCGCTTATAGAGAGATAGGTACATCTTATAGGTTTTTGTCAACGATTTCTCTTCAAATTTTCACTAATTTTCAGGTCGTATTAGTCTAGTAACTATCGTAAATATTGTAGTTAATTTCTACATCAAAGTGTAATTTTATGTAATTATAACAATTTGTCAATTTATTTACCTACATAAGGAGGTATATATACTTTTCCTTAGCTCATTCAAACAGCATACTGAGTAAGATAACGTGAACTGAAATGGTTTAATATGCAGTCTTTTACTCGTGTTAATTAAAACACGTATTTCATTATCAAATTCATCGTATAGTTTACCTCCGTAGTTCTAGTAATTATTCTAAAATTTGACTTATTTGGTAATCTTTATAGGATCGCTTATATCAATAGAGACGTAGTACGACAAAAGATTGCAATAGGGGTAGTAGTTAGTAGAAATTAGTTAATAAGGTATGTATTAGCGTTTTACACCGATTATTATTTCCTAAAGCGGGACATTTTCACTATTTGAGTCGCTTTATTTATAATTAAACTAACTATCAACAGTATCCGGGTTGTAAAAGTTTCTTGGTTTCTATTTAAAATTACGTTTCACGAAGGGTTCGTGTTTAACACATGTTGAAAATAGTTGTTTCGGTGCTTCCTCCTTGTCCTTAATTCCTTAGCTCCGTTTCCACTTCTTTTCGTTTCCGGTCCGTTATTTTAAGTAGGCGTGACTAATGCTTCTTCAAATAGTATCCTTTTATCAAGTTCACTTTCATTACTTTATCGTTTACCCATTTTGGCATTTATATAAACTAATCAGTTTATAATTAGGCTTTTATAGTACGTCTATTATTTCCACCTATCTTATTAATACCTTTACATCGTAATTATTTTTTTCAGTATTTTCAAAATCTTAATATCAACTATACGATATATATCCAGCGTTCAATTCGCAAAATCTTTTCTAAAAACCTTCTAATGAGTTGAGTCTTTTGATTTTGCAGTTTTAATAGTGAAAAACTATATTAATAACATATATTTTTATCGTATAAGGGTACAAAACCTTTTTCTTACATCGATTTCATTACCTCACAGGCTAGGGTGCAAATATTTCAAAATTCTATTACGAAACGACGTATACGTGAAAAGGAACTCCATATATTCGTTAGCTTTTGCCAAATCCCTTACTCATAGGGCTATCGTATATTTGAGTGGAAGCAATTCCTATATATACATGTAATGTTAAAGCAGCGTAGATTACCGGTTTTCCGCTTTCTTTGGGCCTTGAGTGCGATTGTGGCCTAGAGAAAAGCGTATAAATTCGGAAATATAAAGGAAATAACATTCTCAATGTTTTCCAATACATATAAAATTCAAAGTATACGAAAATAAGGCGTAACTATAACTTGATTAGGTGTTTTACATTTGTTTTATTAATACTTAGTACCGCTATACCAATTAAGCGGCTAGGAAAGCTTCAATTTCACAAATTTCAAACTTAAAACAAACGGAATAGAGTAAAAGTAAGGAAGCGTGCAGGGGAAACGTAACGGGTGAAAGGAAATATAGGTATAGGAGGGTGGATTATATAATCTAGTGTTTAGGTTGTAGTTCGTATTTGGTAAATGGTTCGGATTATCGTATTGTAACCGCTCCTAATAGTTGTAAGAAATTTAGGTGTTGTATTCGTTACCGCTTTTAGGTTGTGTACGCGATTTAGATATTTATATTCAGATTGGGTGAGTCCTAATGAAAGGTTTTGAAACCTAGTAGTTTTGGCTTACGTAACTGGATAATTAATAGAACGCTCTTTAAAAAGTACTCGGATACGTTCAAAACGCTAAAATAAGTTGATGGTTAACGTAACAGGGCCTTTTAGTAAACAAGTCACCAACAGGTTAATAATATCGTACTAAAAATGGTGTTTTTTAAAGTTATTTCGGATCTTACAATTTTATTACGTTTTGAGTCTTAACAGCTCATTAGCGTAATTTTACACTCCCATATAGTTTTTGTAAGGCGTAGTGGTAAAGTACCAACAGTTGAAACCACTACAATATCCCTCTATAGGTATTCAACTTCGGCTTATCTCTTCTTTCCTTAGCTTTCTGTAGTCGTCTTAATCGACTACTAATTGGTATCGGGAAGGTCTGTATTCACGTAAATGGAAATAAAGAGTAAAATTAATATTATAGTAAAGATAAATAAATCGGTTAGAAAGAAGCATTCTAGAGAGTTCAAGTCACAGATGAGAGGTTATAAACCTTTCATCCCTGGTGAATCCCTTTTGTCATGCACTCTAGAATACTCCTTCCTGATCGCGCCACGCATAATACACTTTGCACCTTGCAAGAATGCAGCCTGCAGCGTGACACGTTATCATGCACTTTGCAGGAATGCATATTTCTATATATTGCACTGCCACTTGGCCTATGTATACTAGCCGTAGGGGTATTTATTAATACCCATATATAGTTTCGTTGTATATTATATAAAGTCAAATATGTTAGACTCCGCTTTCCTTTGACTAGAGAACGTTACCCAGGCCCGATGTATACGCTAATATTGGTATTCGTTGTCGCAATGTGTGCTGGATATACAAAATAAAGGCGAACTGATTCAACCATCATTTTTGGGTAAACTTCAAAATTTTATTCTAAATTGTAATGATCGTACCGTTAAAATTAATAGGGTGATTATCTGTTAATAATATATTCAGCTTAGCCCTTCAATTAAGATTTTACAGTTTTTGGTACACGGAGGCGAAAAAAACCGCGTTAAATTGAATAAGTATATCGTCAACTCGTGTTTCAATGATTGTAGAGCCTTTTTATTACAT
This sequence comes from Anisogramma anomala, assembly GCA_038502455.1. Taxonomy (NCBI): domain Eukaryota; kingdom Fungi; phylum Ascomycota; class Sordariomycetes; order Diaporthales; family Gnomoniaceae; genus Anisogramma; species Anisogramma anomala. The sequence goes on from JASMMZ010000015.1 coordinate 1,647,330, forward strand.
GGTAATTACCAATAGGTTCAGCTTGAAAATCAACCTCACTATTCCGAAACGCCACTTATAATCCGTTAAGCATATGTTCAAATAATATATACCAATCTCCGCAAAGCTGCATAGCGTTTTAATGATATGTAATAATGTTTTAGACGGGTGATATTCTCGGAGTTTTATAGTTGGATATATATCAATACGTCGTTTAAAACTTTTCTCTAATTACATATACATCTATATGATATTTCAAAATTTAAGCCTTGAATTTTAATGGTTAGAGAAAATGGTTGTAAATTTTAAGATTAAACAATATTTTACCCATTACAAATTGGACGATGTGGTTATAATATTCTTTTTACTCACGTTATTATTCCATTTACTTACAAGTCAGATTTTCTCATAACACTCTCCAATTTTATTATTTATTTCGTACATGACTATTATGAAGAAAACTTTATAATCTCGTTGAATCGTTACGTTGAATATTCCATATTGAAACTATATTTCTCGCTTAAAACTAATGTTTCCTTTTAGGTCTACTTTTTAAAAGACTTACTCGAAGGGTTAATAAAGTCTCCATAGAAAAACTTGATATTGAATTGTGGTTCGCCTCTTTTGTGAAATCATCAAGGACTAAGAAATAAAGGTTTTTAAGCATTTTTTTTCTTTCTTAATCTAAGCGAACAGCTGCGTTGACGTTATTGCATTAGCTTGGTGTACTTGTTTGATTACAATATAAAAGTCGGTACAAAGTTTATGATAGGCACGTTGAAGTTGTTTTAATAGTAGTTAAATTATCGTTACCCCTCAATTAATGTTCGAAGGATTTCTTTGCTTACCCTATCTACTCCGTTATTCCCGTAATATTGTTAACTGTAAAAAATCGTATTGTTCAAAAAATTGATAAATATATGGTATCTTTTAATAATTTTCATTTTCTATGGTTCCATATATCCTTCCTTCATCTTTCAAACCAGTACCTTAGACTGTAACGATAGTTTTTGAACGTTGGTTTTTTTGCGGAACTTCTTTTTTCGATAAAGCTCTCGAATCATGACTTGTCACCTTAAAAAAACTCAGGATTGTCATAACCTTTACCACAAGGTTTGATTTCTTTATCGTGGTATGTATTGGTGGCGAATCCGTAAAAATTATAGGATTGTTGGTAGGTCTTTATCGTTGGAACGTAGGCGATTCGAATTACTGTAGTTGAAATAACTGGTACTGCGTTGATATTATTGGTTGGTGTGTGTAAGTTCTAAGTTTAGTAGACCGCTAGTCGATCTACACACTAATTTTTATAGCCTAACGCTTTGGCTTGTGCCCGACTTTGAAATGGACACTTACTACACTGCACTTGCAGTGTAGTGTATTTAAATCCCACAAACTGCAGTCAATTTCTAATATGTACAATCAACTTTACTGTAATTAAAGTTAACTTAACTATACTACACTTGACTATACTACACTTGACTGCTATTCCAATACTAGCGGCTTTTTGTTTTATGCCTGTACGTTAGCGTAGTCTACCATTAATTTGTGGCAACCTCTAAAATCCCTTCTCAATCCACGAACCAGTAACAGGCCAGACCATTGGTAATTCTGATTAATCTGTACTGGAAATAACCTCAATTACAGCCCGTTATAACCCCTTCTCTCTACCCCTCCAAGACTTTCGTTCCTCAAATCCCGTGAATAGGTTTTTCGCCACAGACCTGTGCAAATCAGGTACGCCACCTCCCACGTACCTCTTAACAGTAATTCAAACCACTGCTATCGCCACTATTGTTACCCTAACAGTCTTCTAGTTTACCAAGGCGACCCTATTCCTTCACGTCATGTACCAGGCGATTTATGTATCCTTCGATTCGTATATTTAGCTTATTATTATCCACAAACCTTTCCAAGGCGCTATTAGGCGTAGATTTGGTTATAATATTGGCAGAGGCACTTTGCCATCAATCTACCAGAACTTATCTATTTCCAGGCCTCATATATCTCTGTTTAAAATCAATACGTTTATCATTAGATGTTTCTCATTAGTTGTACCTAATTTTAATAAGCATTCGTAAAGGCTGTGGAAGTCGATAAACACTTCCATAGGTATCGGTGGTAAACCCAGTTGCTTGGGAACAATCCTTAATATGCCGTCAGTTACCATATTGATATTGAAGCCTATTATTATGCCATAAACTTCCGAAGCCAACATGATTCGGGTTACGCGTTTACACTTAATAAATAACTAGTATATAAGGTTTCAAGTAATTGTAAATTACCATTTCGACCTATCGTTATAAACGTATATAATCAGAAAGCAGATTTACAATATAAGGTTGGTATTATTAGCAAATAACCCGTCCATAAAAATTATTAACTTCGTTTTGATTAAATATATAAAAACCATATTAATTCCTTTTTACACGTAATCCATTCGTTATCAAATCCGTTCATTAAACTTATCAAAGTCTTTACTTTACGGGTCTTATACATGTGCTGTAATGAAAAGGTCGCACGATACTTTCGGTAAACATAACGTAACGATATAGGCTATATATTCCTTTTACTCTAGGTATTTCAATTCCCTTGCCGCATTAATTTTATCCGTAATTATTAGGTTCGTAGCTTACTCCTTTTAACGTAAGCTAATATAAGTGCTGATTTTAGCTTTAATACCATAAATACGAAGTAACGATCCGTTAAAGTTAAGTCATATGCCTTTAGCCAACGTTTTTGACTAGCTTAAACTTTGAAAGGCGTAAATTTTCAATAACACGTTATTTCCCCGCTATAAACCTAATATCACCTGGGAAAAAGGTATCGTCAGTTTACATATCCATGATTCTAAAGTTTTTGCCGTTTGTAATTAATAGGTACGGGTTAAATATTACAGTCTTTATACCTAGCCTATTTTGAAAGTAGGTCTAGTAAGTTAATAACCAATGAATACCGACTTCAACTAATTTTTATAAAGGCTGAATATAGTGTATTATTGTGCTAGCCGGGAACTTACCCCTTCATCTTTTTATTAATTTTAACAATATAATTCGTTGAAAATTGGTAACGGATTACGTTTACGTAATTTGCCGGCCTTTCAGTATAAACTTGACCTTTACGCTAATAGTTAAACTAACGTCAATAGCGACAATTAAACGCTAGCTAGTCTTTTAAATAATAGGAGACTAAATGAGGATCCAGTTCTTACCTTTATTATTATATCCTTAAGCGATTAGCCATAAATTTTCGTACGGCCGTTACGTGGTTTTACCCATTACTTCTTAACTTTTAAATTATGTTGACGATATAAACTATATAACCCACCGTAACAATAGGACGTTGAATCACACTTTATCACCTTTCTTAAAAGATTTACCCGGCGTATTAATCATGCCTTCGACACGTAGATTAAGGGCAAATTCTTCGTCAAATTTCTCTTTTTCAAATACCTACACCGTTATATATACCTTGCCAAACTTGTAGTTTTCGTCTTTCTCTTTTTTAGTATATATCCTTCTTTTAGATGGTCTTTTACGCCGTCAACGTTTCACTAGCTTATTAAGAATATTCTTAGGCGAATTGTATTAATTATTTTTCTCGGTTTGGAGGTTATCGACATTAGGGTTTTTATTAAACTTAAAGGGTTTTTCACGCGGCCTAACTTATGTAGCTCGGAAAGTCATGGAGCTATTAATAATTTCAACTACCACGTTCAAGTTGGTAATATTAAATATTTTATACAATCTATTCCATTTACCTATCTTATGCCACGTAAGGATTTTACTTTAGAGGGTATGTAAAAGTACGTTTATTATTAAAGGTTCGTTTATAGTATTAAAGGCATTATTAATCTAGAGGTGTACTAATTCCTTCCTTAGTTCCTTTAAAGCTTTATTATATGCCATAATACTCTTTTAGGTACTCAACGACGGTAGCGATCTAGCTGTTATACGTAGGTAATCTCCAAATACCAACAAAGTTGGTATAAATCCGTTAAGGCCAACAATATCGTTAAAACCTTTTACTACTATTGAAACTCATGCGTCTTAACTTGTAAAGCTTCCTATTTTCAATATAAGAATATCGTAAGCCCTTCATAAAAGGTCATTTACCTTTTTAACCTTTCTAATACCTCAATAGGTTTTATGGTGACCTTTTTATATTAAACCCCCGTTAAATTTATATTAGCTTAAAACTTCATTATAACAAAGTTGATATTTTGATTCTTCACTAGAAAGTTTAATAGGCTAAGTTGCGTGCTAATCTATAAAGTACATATTTACTCCTTTGTTTCCTTCGCAGTAATGGTTTTAAAGAATTTAACGCCGTAAAAAGCTGTAGCAGAGTTTACAACGTATATTAATAGCTTGCCATCTAGGTTAAATACGTTCACGAAAACTTTTGAATTATAGTTTTAATTTTTTGAAACCAAAGCATAAACTTTCAATGGTTTTAAAAATATTTCATAATAGTAACACAGGTGTTTAACCACCTTTAATAGTAGTAAATCAATATTAGCGTAGCTAATTACCTTTAATACCTTATAAAGCCTATTCGTTACCAGGTGGTTAAACTAAAGATATAGTTAACGAAATTTTACCTCTATTAGGTTTAATATTACTACCTCTGGTCCTAAGAAATAAAACCTGAAATGCCCCCACTTAAATTTAAGTGGAAACTCTTCACGGCCTTAACTTATATGAGTTCGTTAGTTGAAAAGTTTAATTTATAGCCGAGGTTTTACAGCTTTTTTAGACTAAAGAAAAAGGGGGTAGAGGATTTTAAAATATAAAAAACAATTGGGCTAATAATAGTCTTTACTATAGTCGATCCCAATAAGGATAACTCTTTTCCAATATCAAAGCCAAATTTGGTTTTGCCAGAGTCCGCGTAGTCAAGTTTCGTAATAGTCTTGGTATACTTTCGCAACGCGATCTATTACGAATAACCTCCGGTTAAATACTGTATTGCCCCCATATCCGACATAATCCCCCAAAAGACTTATTTCGCATAATGGTTTCGAATGGTAAATAGGTATATAAGGCTAAGGTTTTTATCGTTATAACGGCGGTAGAGGTTTTCGCCTATAAGGTGGTACAGAAAAGTGTGGTCGGCTAGTTATTGTGTTGCTTCCGAATTAATACCGGTGCCAGTGCCAGCGCTAGTATCTTTATACCAACCGATAGCCTTCGTACTATTTTCTTTTTCCTTAACTTCACTTCCTTTAAATTACGTAACACGCTTAATATAATTATATTTAAAAGTGGAGGTGTATTACGTATAGTATGTCACCTACTTTACGTCTCATTTGGCGGCAGTAAAACTTATTAACCAATAGCTTTATTTGCCATAAATCCAACATTTCTGAAGGTTAAAGTTAAACTTTTTAAACCGACTTGAAGACCTTAAAAATATAAATAACCTCCTTTATAGGTAGAGGTCTGGACCTTTCGTTAGCCGTACTAGCTAAACCGTCCGTACCATCGATTAATATAGTACGAATTTGAAGGGTCTTTTTCGTTACTAAATTCCTAAGCTTATAGGTATATACCCATTGAGCCCGATATTCAAACAGTTACAGTCGTTAACAAGGAACGCAATTAGTTCAAAAAAAACCTTACAAATAGTATTGGGGTATTATAAGGTGTATTCTATTTTTTTGTAACCCGTAATTTCTTATCAAACCTGTGAACGTAAAGTGTCTTCGCTTACTCCCACATTCTCTATCACCTATTGACAAAACATTTACCTGTTAAGAGTTTAATTTAAAAGGTTTATTTTACTTTCCGAATCTTTTTTGTAAACTAGATAATGTTTCAATACGTATGGTATTGGGTAAGGTTGCTATCGTATTCGAAGTAACTTTTTATGCTATCGTATATTTCGCGGAAGGAGGTACAAATCGTTAAATATATAAGGTAGTAGTTTTTAGCTCAACCGGTAAGGATTTTTCAAAATAGCAAGTAAAAACCTGGCGAGTAAACTTTTATTTGGCGGCAAATGTTGAAAAATTAGCGCAATTTGACATCGAAGAGGTTATACAGCTTACTATTATACTTCTATTTTTATTCTCAGATCATAACGAGCTTAGTAATTTCCGTATAGTCCGTATATTTTATAAGGACGTATCGGGGGGAAAGAGTGATGTAATGGTCGAAGGGACCTTTTTAACTTAGTCGGGAAAAAAATTAAGGTTATTACTAGTATTAGTAGGAAAAAAGGTTACCTTTAGTCGAATTTGAAGGGAAAAAGCCAGTGGTTGTACCCACAGGAGGTTTGCGTATAAAGCTGGTCCTTCCTTAACTTGGATACTGAAATTAAACTTATTAAAAATCTTAGGGGAAATAGGCCCACGGATTTCTATCACAGGGGAATTAGCTATAATCCTTTTAGTGTTCAAGGGTTCGGCGAGGTTTCTTTTTAATTAATTGGTGTAAAGCGTCAATATTAATACCTTTAGCCGCATTGGTAGCCCTTACTTTACGCGCTCGATCGCCTCTTAAGACATACTCCACGATATTACGTAAAGGTGCTAAATTACCGAGTAGGTTCACTTGTTCCTTATTATCAGCATGTAAAGAGGTTAATCTTAGCTAAGGGTAATGAGGAGGTCCTCTCAATGGCGTATGAGGGCGGTAAAATTCTTTAGCACTTTTTCTTTTAAGCTGTAGGTTTTAAAGGTATTACTCAAATTAGGCTTAGGTTAAACAAAGTTTCTGCCAGCTTTATATAGCTTTTTTTTTGGCATGTAAATCCCAGGACGTTGAAGTCTTTCCCGTAGTTTAAACTTAACAGTCTTTTAAATCCTCTTCTATATATATATAATCTAGTCTTCGTAAAACTTAGGATATTTGCGGAAAACACGATTACCACGGAAAGGTTTTTTGTCACCTTCTTACCTGATAATACAATAGTCGATAAAGTTAATAAGGTATTTCTTCGTTGATTTTTATTAACATCTATTTCCCATAAATTATCGTTGTAAGAGTTGGTAAAAACTGATCTAATGGTGTTAACTTTTTCTATAAGTACCTAAATTGGAGCAATCTTAACGGTTTGGTCGGTAGAGAACATGGTAAGACGTATAAGGTATGACTTGGTGATCTTAAGTATGGAGGACTTGGTGTTTGAGAGGGAGGTCGCGCAACGTAGCTTTCTTGGCGCGACTTGGCGTTTTCGCTTCAGGCAGTGAACTTAACGATCGAGGCGATGTAGGAAGTGGGGGAAAAATGTAGAGTAAAAGTAAAGATTTGATATAAAGGGTGATTTCGAAGGTCGTTGTTAGTGTAAGTTAAGGTTGAAGGTTGTTTATTGTTTAACATAGGGACTTAGTCGCTTTTTTTCAATAGTAGCACCCGTAATAGTATTAAATTAGCCGTTTACCAACTTTCCGTACGTTAAGACTTCTAACAGTTAATGTCAACTTTTTAAAAAGGATTAATAAAGATTTCTTGGCATTTTTCAAGTAACGATACCATTGCTACCTCTAATTTTCCGTAAAAACCGCCGGAGACTAAAAGTCTTTTCTACTTACTGCAGTAAAAACCTACATAGTAGTAAGGGCTCTTTATAAAAATATTTCCTCTATTTTAGCCGCCGTTATTAATGTAGAGCGTAACCGGAAGGTAGTTTTTTTTTTCTACTTAGCCAATCTGTGCTTAACCTACTAAGTACTGACAATTGTTGGTAGGTCTTTATCTTTGCAACGTAGTCGATTAGAATTACTGAGGTCTAAGTAACCGGTACTTCGTTGATATTATTGGTTGGTGTATGTAGGTTCTAAGTTTGGTAGACCGCTAGCCGGTCTGCACACTAATTTGTATGGCTAAAATCTTTGGCCTATACCCTACTTTGAAGTGAGCACCTACTTCACTACACTAGCATTGCAGTGTATTCAAATTCAAAAAACTGAAGTCAATTTGAAGTACGTGCAATCAACTTTACTGCAAGTAAAATTGTCTTGACTGTACTGCACTTGACTGCTTTTCCAACAAGGATAGATATAAAACATAGTGAATAAGGCAATAAATATATTCGGACAGGACGTGTTATTCAATTCCAATACTACCAATTATAAAATACAATGTTTTTGAATATATATCTTGTTTCTCTTCGTAAAGTTCTGGATAACCTTGGTAAAATGATCTATAATACCATTTATTCATCCTAATATGCCAAGGCGCCTTAACCATTATTTATTTACATTCGTTACCGGTTATCCTAACTTTAAGCCATTATTTGTTCAATTTTAAACACGTTCCTATGTTATAGGTAACTTAGTCCAGCGTTCCAAGAAATATATGTACCTAATAATTCAATAAGTTATCATACAAATCCGTTATGAAAACGTTTTACGTGATTTGCACAATTTGAAAAAACATGATAACATTGATTACTTGTAGAACTAATTTTCTGTTACTGTATATAATAAAGTTAATAATGTTTAAGTGAAAATTAATATTATTTTATAAACGAAATAGAAATCATTGATAAGTTTTTAAATATAGTTCATACTTATGGTCAAACCTTTTTTCAATCTTTAAGACTTCTTTTCCCATATGAATGTGACCTATTAAGTTTAATAGTCGTCAAATGGTCTTATAACCGGATACTGTAACCATCGGTGTCATATACATAATTTTAATTACATTAAGTAAATAATTAGAATCCGTCGTAGTTTATGAAAAGGCCAAAAGTACCACAACTTTTACTTTCACTTAGTAGATACAATATTCGATAATCGGATAAGTTGATTTTTTCTATTTTGGATTTGGATACCAAGTTTTTTTATCTTGGTGAGTGATAAAGAAAAACCGGTATCTTGAGATCCATAATATAAAGTTTTACCAATTATTGTCGCGTATTTAGTATTATCGTCCCGAAGATCAACGACTTACTTTTACCGAATTATCATTCGAGATAATCCTTTATCTTAGTAAGTTGAAATTTTTGAAAATTGATTATAAAAACGTTTAATTGTAATTTTTCGATGGTTCAGATTCTTGTTACGTTGCTATCTAATGAAATAACTCTTGATTGTAATTCATTAATATTAAAGAACATAAATTACAACGGTTTTTGGGCGTTTCATACTTTGTTATTCCTATTAGAACCGGTATTATTGCGAAATGAAAAAAACCGCATAGGCTTATAAATATCTGTTTATTCGTTTCCTTATCCCGACTCGCTACACAAATTCTTTTTCCTCTGAATGATTGTCTCCAGGGGTAATTTAATTTAGAAAAACGTCTAATATAATTAATATTATTGTAATCAGTGAAAGAAATTGTTCAATATTAGTTGTAGGATGATATCATAAAGGCTTGTAGATTCAATTATTCTAGAATTTACATAGAAGACTTGATATATTAACAAGTGTATCCTCAAAAAGACCTCGATCATAAATCTCGAGACCCTATACTAGCCAATACTAGCGTATATTAGTCAATACTCGTTTCTATAAGGTAGTAATTACTAGTACTGGCAGCATCTTCGTTCTGATCCTCTATACTAGTCAATGCTATTACTTGCACTAGTAAATACTCGGGCCTACTACTGATTTTACATCTCCGATTGATTCCTTATTCTTGGTGTTGAGAAGTATTAGTACTTGAAGTTGTATCAAGTAGTGACCGGTCTTATTGTTAAATATGCTGTAGGACTATACCAGTTTTACTTCCAACCCAACCCCTCAAGAGATACTGTTCGCTTAAAAGGAATAAAAAAAGGATGAGAAGTGAAAATGAAGGTAGAGGATATGGAGATGAAGGCGTAGAGTGGAGAAAAAAAAAAGTTAGTAGATGTAAAAAGCAAGAAAACTCGAAGACCTGTGTAGTCCAATTTGAAACAGTGATCTTTAAAGCGTTTTAATATCTCAAAGTTAGCATCGAAACCACTATACCGTTATATACGCGTAGTACTATAAGGAAATTTGAAGCATGAAGGTTTATAAACTATACTATCAATCTGAGCCAAGGTTAATTATACTAAACCATTGATCATCACTTCGTGTTTTGCTTTCGGTAGTAGCTTTGTTAACCTATCAGTTCGTTATTTATCCGTTGTAAATTACTAGATTGGTGTTTTTTAAAGTTCCAATTTATCTTTTCCCAATGTTTTGGAGGGTATTTGTTAAGTGCGTTGTTAATACTCAATTTTCATAGATAATTTGAAGTATTTCTTATTATCACAGTATATTGTCACAATGAAAGTAATACGTAGATTTGTAAACAAGGTTCTTATTTGAAAAATGTTTTAAATGACGATCATCACTGTTACTACTTTACGATCTATCGAAAAGAGGTATACTCTGGATTCTCATTTAGATACCAAGTTAACTATGTTGTTAACAATTTGAATTTTGTATCTATTGATATACTTTCGAGTAGCCTTATCCCCTTCCCAGTATATAATCTAATTAGACGTTTATTTTATGTTTGTACTCTTTATGATTATTTTCGTTGAAATTCGTGGCGTTCAAATACGGACACGTTAACAGTTTTTTTTTTGCCACACATTTGTAATTCTTGATTTTGCTACTATTTAAATTATCAGAAGGCGTAATTGACAAGTGTAATGTTTTTATGTGAAAGATGGTAGCAAAAACGTAAGAGTAGAGATATGAAGAAGACGACATCTGGCCTGTTTTAGTATATCGTATAGATAAGGCACCCAATATAGGATTGATACTTTTTTTTTGTAATATATAAGCCTGATTCCTCTCAGAAATAGGTACAACATAAATAAGTGATCCAAATGTTATAGGTATATAGGCCGGACGTTTATACAATTCCTTTATCATATAGTTTAAGACCGTTTGAATATACGTATTCTGTGCCAAGATAATTGTATGTATGTCCTTATCCCTTAAAAAACGTACCCTTACAAAGTTCTTTTATTTTTTGAGGTTCTTGTACTTAAAGTGCTTCCTAACATCCGTCTTAAATGCTTTTATAGACCTTAATATAGGGTGAATAATGAGATGGTTGTTGACGTAAGTATAGTTGATAAGTTAACAAAGATATTTAATGTACATCGCGTTATTAAAGATTGAATATTTTGAACATAAAGGCATATAATACTGCCTTCAAACTTTTTCATTATTGTTTTAAGCATATTTGAGTCCGTATAAAGAGCTAATAGTTGAAAAAATCGTTTAATTATATAATTAAAACCTATATTGTTATCTTCTGAATGATTTAAGAAAATGTCTCTGATAGTGTCTCGGATTTTCATTTAAATTAATTCTTTAATTTCCCAGTTGGGGAAATTCTGGTCAATGTCTATTTGATTAATATCCACTTTATAGGCAGTTTAGAACGTGATGAGAATTTTTGAAGTATAATAATTTGTCATGGCGACAAAGGCTTTAATATAGTTAACACTATACCTTTGCTCAAACCCTCATATTATGATGTTGAACTCGAACATTTCATTCTAACTTTTGAAATTAATTTTAACTTTAGTAACTTTTTTTCACGATTAGGAATGACGGTTGATGATTCTTTTGATGTTTTTGAAGACCTTGAGGGACAGCAAACTTCGTATCTTACTATGGAGAGTCTTTTCTAGTATTCAGTATCTAGACCTTTCAAATCTTCCTTTAAAGTTAGGTTTTTTTTTTACTATGGATTGAAATAGTAAAATGAACCATGTTATAATTTAGAACTGTATCTGATGGCAGGCTTGCTATAAAGCTGTTGGCTGTTTCTACTGGTTTTTAGAGGATATTCTCTTTTGGCTTGAAGTTTTAAGTTGACGTTATAATGTTGTTATAGATACTAACCTCATTAGTATAAATATCTTCTACTATTACAACATAATTACGGCGTTCCTTAATAGTTATTCTTTGAAATACTGTTAGGTGAGAAACATCAACGATTTTCCTGGTCGTATTTTACGGCAGATTTGATAAGTACATTTGAAAGATATACTGAAGGTTGATAATATTATATAACTAATACAAACAAAGAATTCCTCTTTTTTAATTAGATCGGTTTTTAACCCTTAAATAGTATTATAAATGGTAGATCGAGAAGAACGGAAGAGTCCGGAGTGAACGTAAATAAAAAGTTGGGTTTAAAACCCTTATATCACTTTACTTTATCATTAAGACCATCATAGAACGTAATGTATTGGATCCTGTTTTTGTTATTGACTATAAAGTTAATTATGAAAATAGAGTTTTAGAATAGAAAAAGTTATATATATATAACACTTTTACGATAAATGTTTAGGTCCGCATCTTTTTCAAAATTACACGATGAAAGCGTTCGTATATACAATTAAATTTAGGGGGTTATAGTAAACATATTTTGGAAGAAATTACGTGATTAATAAACATTTAGCTTGTTCAGTCATGAATAAACTCATTACCTCCATCGAGAATTAATTAATTTGTTGTATGTTTTGTAACTTAGACGATCTCTATTGATATATGATAAACAGCTCATGATCATTTACTAGGGGATATGATGACGTTATTAAAAACCCTTAAGATATACTTGACATCAATATCTATGAGGTTATGGCTTTCTCCTTTTAAGACAGCAATTATTTCCAGGAAGCTGTGAAGGGTTTAGATAGACCCTTGTATTTCCGGGGTTTCGTATTAACAGTTTGCTTGCTATAGAGTGATTTTAGAAAGCTTATAAGGATTATGAATGAGGTCTAAACGTTTCTCGTACTAGTCTTTTTTTGGGCTGTCTAACAACCAAAGTGATTCATCTACTGATTTCAGGCTGGTGTGATCCAATTTAATGTATTAAATGGAAGTATTGAAGGATTTGGACTTGATGGGAACTGTAGCAGTAGATTTACAATAAAACTGTTATATGATGATTTATATAATGGTGTAACTCCTGGTTATGGTAGCAATTGTTTCCTTAGTAAATAGATATACCAAAAACAAATCGTTAACTATAATACCAAGATTGTAATACTTTAAAATGTTGATAAGGTTTATAATAAACTTGAAGTAGTAACAATAAAAATTCAATATTCAAGTATTTGAACCTTTATCAAATTTAATCAATACTTGAACTATTCCTTATCCTAATAGTTAAATCATACCACTCCATAATCGTAATTTGTGTTAGTTAGTAACATATATTTCAAGTTAGGAGAATTATCCATAGTCTTTGAAAATATGGCAATATAAGCCTGAATTAGGTATAATCAAGTCTTGAAACGGGAATTTATCAATTTAAGGATTATCTTGTCAAATAAACGAAAACCGGAAATAAATAAGATTTGACGTTAAGTTTTAAAGGCTTGACGTTCAAAGTAGGGCCTGCATAACTGCACTTCCTGCTTCTGGTCCGGCTTTTGATTGGTCGTTTTGGCAGACTAACCTAAAAAGTAGAGACTTTTACTTTGAATGTGGATACTACAGAGTGGAAACACACGTGTAAGATACGGCTGCTAATTGTCTAACATTCTCTAGTACAGGATCTTATATAAGGTTTTGTATAGTAGACCAATAAAATTGAATATGTATTTGTGTAATTGTAGGTAGCAATATTATAAAGTTATAATTCGGTATATAGCACGGATCTTTTACTTTAACGTTATCAATTGTAACAGCGTCCGATTTTCCTTCCCTTTAACTGATAGATTTACCAAAATAAGAAAGCCGTTGATTTGGGTGCATTACCTCAAAAGATTGTATTTTGTAATTATTATAAGAGCCGGTAACGTATTTTTTTCATAGCTAACTTATATGTTGGTCTTGATTCATAAGCTTGTATTTCCGTGTTTTTTCAAAGGATGGAATTCGCAGTTTGTTTGCCTCTTTAAAGCTGGTTATCATCTTTTAAATACTACTGTAGTGTACATAATATCAAATGAACGGCTTTCCATCATTTACTTTACCTATTTACTATTCAGACTATAAACACGGGTTTCACATAGGTTACAAACTAAAGAGAATGACTAATATCATTAACCTAACGATTTTAATGAATCAGAATTCATTTGGAGTTTTCAGATGCTACTATAAAAACACCAGAGGCGGAATGTATAAAGGGATTAAGAAACAAAGTTGATCAAAAAGGTTTTCATAGTGGATTGGTCCAATACCTGAACATATACTCATCAACTTTTAAAAGGGTTCAAACGAGTCCTCAATGCTAAAATTGACGGCTGGAATGTTTAAAATGATAGCAGAAGTAATTATCTTATAGTACCAGATTCTTTTACGTATAATTTTGAAAGTTTTCGGAGAATTGAAGTCCAAAAACGTAAATAAGTAAACATAACGTATTGAAGTAAATAGTTTATTTTTCATAATTGTAAGGATTCTTCTTAAAATATTATAATAATTTTTTCTAACAATAAATACTTTGATTATTGTTGTCTATGTATGTATGTTTATCAAGGCTAACTTCTAAAAGTCCTTTAGTAAATGTTACTTATGCTTTAAAATCAGCTGATTTTCTTGCGCGATGAAAAATAGTTTATCGATATTTTTCTCCACTTTTATTGGGGTAGTCGCTATCGATATATGTAGTTTGGACTTCGTTGTCTAGAGAATCTTAAGAATTTTCCCAAAATATGCTATTAACTTATCTTAAAGATATATGACTAACTCAAGTTTCTCTCGTTCCAGATAATACATGGCATTAGTATTTTTGGCTTCTGCCTCCACATCAGCATAATCATTATTATTCAAGGCTTGAAGGTTCTGTTAAATTTAGTCCTGCGAGCATCACGAGCTTCCTTCCGTTTTTTCCTTAATATAACTTTAAGGCTCGGAGCCTATGAAGCAACGGGAGTAGTCTTAAGTCATAGGAATTAAAGGGATTCGCATTTAGCTGGAGGAGAGCAAAAACTTGTAGGTACTGCGGGGCCGGAAGCAATAACAGTCCTCTAGAAATAAGGGCAATTATCAATGGTACTTCCGTAAGACATTCCTAGTGTAAAAAAAAAAAAAGCCACGTTCAAGGGATGCTAAAGAGGCACCCTTGAAAGTATTCAAAGATCCAGAAAAAGTAGACATTTTTGATTTTTGCGGTAGGAAAATGTATAAAACTGGATTTAATTGAATCTTAAAAATAGTAGACCTCAATATTACTTATAACATATTGAAGGCATTATACAAGAAGATCTTATGTAGACTTATAGATTCAAGTATTTTGAACTATATATGGAGAAATTGATATGTAATTTAGTGTATCTCATAGTGATCCCAATCATAAAGGTCAAGACACAATTCTAATCAATAATAATATTTAATGGCAAATAATCTTTCCTCTGCGCTAGTAATAACTAGTCCAAGCAGAATCTATATGATTATCCTCCATAATAGTCAATACTAGTGCCGCTTAGAGATATCTTAATCTTTGATTCGTTTCTCATCCTTGGTTTTGAGACGTATCAGTACATGAAGTTGTATAAAGTATTGACTGGGCTTGTTCTTTAGTACTCTGTGTGATTATACCTGTTGTATTTCCAACATAAATCGTAAAACTTTGTTTCCTAAAGTATTTGGGTAGCTAATTAGTATGAAATTATCATTTAAACAGATTCATTAGAATATCAGATAACTCATCGAAGAGTAGCGCAGCCTATTATATATTAATTAACGTTTATAGAAACTTGTAGGCCATCATTATATATATATATATATATATTTGTATTACGAAATTATGGAAATCCTCATTCACGTTAAGAGCTTTTTCTTTGGTTTTAAGGGTTTACGCGTTATTATTCACTTTACATGCGTTTATAAACTCTCTATTGGCTGTAGTCGCCTCAATATCTGTATTTGCGGAATGAATTGGAGTTTTTACTATTAGGATATAATTTAAATCTCTGATTTAAAACGTGATAAATCGTTTTAATAGTTTATGTCTTTGTAATTGCAGATTTTGAAACTCAACCTTACCAATCACAAATATCAATTTGACGGTAATATAACAACGTATCGAGGTTTTTAATGATTTCTTAAAATTTATATAAGAAAGTTTTAAATTCCCTTTATGTTTAAACAACAATAAATAGTCCAGATACCCACACAAAACTTTGATGATTACTTCAATAAATAGGTTATCGCTTTGATCATTCAGTATGAACGATATTTAAAACCTTCTAAACTTCATTAATGAAAAAAAAAAATGAAACTTAAAATAATAATGTATCCGCGCAGTTATAATGAATTATACCTAATGACTATATGATTTCCGTCACACCCCTATTATACTAATTTTTATTTAGTATCTTTAAGAATCACGACGTGAAACTAAAAAAAAAAAAAAAAGGAATCATTGAACAGATACATCGGCTTAAAGTAGCATAAATATACCCCGTTTTCTGCTGCCAAATCGAAATCCGGATAAAATAAGATGGAAAAACGAAAATTTAATACTAAGTTGTTTATACGCTTTGCATATCATATAAATGATATTATCGAATATATTGTATAGATAGTAAAAACATATCTCGTTTTCATCCCATAATTTCACAAAGTGTATAGATTTCACAAAGTTGCCTTATAGATTGAAAATCAATGAGGCGAAAAGTTGTAATATTGGCAATAGTTCGAGGGTATCGGTTTATATAATTTGTATAGTTTTTATCGCCTTTCATATTTTTTCTGAAAAAAAAAAAAACATTTCTACTTTGTTAGGATGTTTTTAACGCGATTCTAAAGGTTGTCTTTTTCAATTGAGAAGTAGGTGTTTTAAAAGGAATTGAACCCCGTTTTTGTTATAGACCAACCTATGAAGGTATGCCAAGTAGGTGTCGAATGGTGTTGACAATCAAGGTATCAAGAATAACTGGAGAAGTGTGTTGGGGTTCTTTATGCCGGACTTATATAAGCGGTCCGTTTCGTGCCCTTTCAAATGAAGTTTGCGAATTGATCCCATTAGTTATATAGCTACATAACATATAAACTTTATAGTTCAAAGTCTGAGTTTACAATATACACCTTCTTTCATAGGAAAACGGGGCGATGTTATAACGGATACAGACCGAGTGTAGAGGGTATGGTATTACAAATTAATCTTAAAGTAGTCATATTATTATCTTTAGCTCACCGACCGAAAGTTAAATACGGAACGTATTCGTGTAGGCGACGGAATAGGCGGGAAACGTATAACGTTATCGCTTGAATATAAAATCGCTGTATAACGTTATAGATTAACCATATACTTGCCAATTTCTAATTTGTCGTGTGTAAAATCAACCTTCATACCGATCTTATTCCCTTTAACTTTTCTTTTTGTTTCTTAAATTTACCAATATCTCGCCTAATTTTCCTTGTTTTTTCCAGAAATCTAAGATTTATTTCCTCACACCCAATCTATATTATAATTAATATTGATTTTTATCTTCCTAATAACTTCGTTTTCCTAACCCTGATTCATACGCTTTATGTGCGACCGCACTATTAAAATATAGCCGATATTTTTAATAAGGCTGGTAGATGCTCTGCCGCTGTCAACCTACTTGATAACAACGACTATCCGCCTTATAATATATACCGATCATTTTTATCTGAATACCTTTATCATTAATAACTTCGTATGAACCCTCAATATAATAAGGGGCCAGTTAATGCTAAGCAATAGTAAGGATAAAATGGAATTTCTTTTTACTTAAGTTCAAAATGTTTAAGTATTTTACGTGAATCGTCTATTCAACTTAGGGGTGTCTTCAGTTCACTCGTGTATTCACCACTTTTATTGGTTCTTGGTTTTCCAAAAAATTATATAATAAAATAAATTCAATAATCAATCTTACCGGAAACCTGAAGAAGTATTAACCTCTTGTGTAATACCTTTAGAAAACGTATTTATTCATATATTTTCTTGTTTACGTACCTTACAACGCTAATTAGTCACCGCATCCTAATGCTGTGCCTATATTTCATCTCCAGTATGTAATCATGATAGAAAAATTCCGAGTTATGAGCTAATTTCTCCCTCTCATTTTCAGATGAAGTAGGGCAATTCATCCGTTTACGTAATGTTGCCCATACCTAAAGCATGCCTAGAATAGTGGCTATATAAGCCGCGATGCCATAATTTATACACCCTCATCCCATTTTTTCCCACATTTTGTTGTTGCCTAAAACGCCTCCATCTCCGTCTCTTGTAAGATGTTAACTTACGCCTTTTTATAACCGGGTTTAAATCTGTAATATATTTTGCTAACCGTGGCTAATCCTTCTCGCGGGATCATTCATGACCCTATTCTAATAGTTCAAGGTGATATTACTACATAAACGCTTTCACTTATAATTTATATTGTCCACGGCTTTTAAAAAATGCCCAACAATATTTAAAACCTAACCGTAAAAGTTTCCCGTTTACGTTCGTATCCCCTTTAGTAATTTAATATAAAAGCAGGAATATTAATCGAAAAGAAAGCGTATCTATAATTATATTAATTTGTAACGTATAGAGTAAAGGTAAATGAAAATATTACTATTTCTTATAACCCGTGTCAATACATACCCTCCCTGCTACGCCTTGTATGGTCTTTACCCGTTAATGTTCCCCGACGCCTAAAATCGGGTATGAAAGGGTGCCTAACACCGTCGACCCTCTCATTCTCTGTAATACAAGAATAATAAAAATATTTTTAAAGTAAAATACAGTCAAATTCTATTTAAATATGATCATTATACGAGATGTCATCACATGATATACCCGGCCTCACTTAACGTATAAAAAATGAATAGTAAAAGAATCTTTACCTTTTTATCATTATTATAAGAATTCTAATGTGAAGGCGACACAATCGAGGTAAGTTTTTTAAAGTATATTCAACGTCGATGTCAAAATCTCAAGTTGTTATTCCAATGAGCGTCACCTTATTTCGCCTCGAATTTATCGAATGTGGTAATATATTTACAATTTTCTAACAAATTGTTTTCATATTGATCGTACCCCTTTGATTTGACCACAATGTAACGAATACTTCCCTCTCGCGTTTTCATCGGTAGAATATACTAAACATTGAGTTTCTCGTATATACATATTTCAAAAAAGTCTGCGACAAAAATTGGGTCGCGGTAGTTATTGGATGAAACATACGAAAAAATAGTATCAGGTACTACTTATTGAACCAAAATTACGAAACATACAAAGTATTTACCAATAATATCCCAAAATATATTCGACGGATTCATAACGCTTATCATATAATATTAATCATAAAACACGATATATTTGCAACATGAACAATTAATTTGAATGTTACGTAATTCAGGCCAAATTTATTGGTAAACCTGTCATCGCTGTATGAAACATCGTATATAACTTACAACTTTTTCATTTGTCATTAAACATATATTATTACAGTTTGCATTCATTTGGTATGTTTAGATTGGTTTACCAGAAACTTAACAATTCATCTCGTCAGATTAGTTATAAACTTCGTATTACCGTTGAACTTATGAATGAGGGATATTATGTATCCGTTGATTAACTAATTCGTATTCAACTCTATAACCGTTGACTCATAGTTATCTCATAACTATTAAGATATTAATAAATACAATACCTATTTATATTTAGAAAAGGCGACGATAGTTTACGGGTACTTTGAAATATTTTAATTTACGTGCTCGAAACATTCGTTTGTTTGAAAGTGGTGTATCCTCAATGAAAATTATTTCATATTTATTTTGGTATAAAATCATTACAAAAACTTACTAAGTTTGAGGTGCAATTATTTATGATAAATATAGGAAATCCATAAAATCGCCTTTATATACTCCAAAAAAGTTTCCTATAAATCTTAACAGTATTAATTTATGAAGAATAAGCCACAATAAGTTCAGGTAAACGAATTAAGAAAGTCGATTTAAACAGAAAACAATAAATACTACGTATCGTTATAGATAACCGGTAAATTTATCATGAAGTCGACTATAATGTAGGATTAGTAACGATATGTCATGAAAAAGGGGTTGTAAAAGGCTTTATTGTAAAGTACGATACAGTTTCGTATAGTTATATTACATATATATTCGATATAATATTTGAATATTAACAACCATCCTCTTGAAATTATAATCATGCCAACTGAACTATGAATAAAACGTTTTTACTCGAATACCCGATAATAAACGAATCCTAAGTTTATTATAAAACAAATATTTTCATTAATTACCAACTTGAAAATTAAAAATAGTTTCGATAACGGAATTACCTTTTTGTATTAATATTAAAATCCGAAATTTACATCGAATATCCAACTGTATCCGGGAATCATTTAACGTTTTCGGTAATCGCTCATAACTAGATCGCATAGATTAGATCGTTTATAAAACTACAATCATTTCACTCCACAAAAATACCAGGCTTAAAAATAATGTAATCGTCTCACAATACCAAATAGGGCGGTGTTGACGCAGTCCATGACCGCTACGTCATTACAATTATCGACATATTATTATCGTTTGATTTATCATGGAAACGTCATTTATATCAATCTAGCAACTAAATATATGTTTTAACGAATTTATCCAAATACTATCCCGCGATATAAGTTTCTATGATATATAATTTTATCGTTACTATATTTTTTATTATTATGCGAGTAGGTTGGAAAACCTATGTACAGCGTTTGTCTCATCACGGGTTCTTCTTATAAGTTACGGAATATTCGAGTTCCTTCAATTATAGGTTTGATATCACACATGATAATGATAAAACGAAAAGATTTCGGTTTAGTAAATTTAACGTTTATAAATCAAATGCAACGGAGAAGAATAATGTAACTCCTTATAATCCATCAAAATAATGAACTAGGTAGAAATATTATATAATTGCAAAAAAAATGCTTTGAGGCAGGATATCACCTTGAGGAGTTCCTCATACAAATAATAACATTACGTTTACTACTCGTTAACTGTACAAAACAATAAGTAAACGGTTCGAAAATAACGTTTTCGTCCCCACACAAAATATATCCTCTCAAAACTATGTCCGAATAATCGGTCTCTATTACCGTGAACTGGTTAAGATCCTCATATACAAAAATTCAAACCAGAACAAAATTTTACTTTAACGTTTAAGAAACATGTTTCTTTCGATTCATCTAAGCTTACAGGGTTCTATATCTCATAAGTCGAATGAAGTAATTAGTTTATTCTGAAAAGTTACAAATAAAATGCCAAGAAAAATTCGTGAACCTTATGAATTTCCTAACATTTTGAATAATCTAAAAATACTCTTTTTAACCCACGACCCAGACTATCCAGAGGTCAGCCAGAATACCTACGAAAACTGTTACAATCAAGCCAAAGTATTTTACCTCCTTCACCACAAACTCATATTTCTTTACGTCCAAGTTTAATCTGTCGTGATAAAAACGACTGAAAACACCGTAGAACTTGACTACAGAATATTAATTAATACTGAAGGAAAATATTAGAAGGTCGTTTAGGTAAACTATAACAAAATCATCCGAAATTTCCGGTATTGTGTAATTAATATAAAATTCAAAAATTGGTCAAATTTCTATTATCCTAGAAGTGGTAACTGATTATAGGAAGAATCTGTAAAAATTAAACAATATTTGTTTTTTTATCTGGGTACGATGCGGATACAGTAAAACATTACCCGAAAGAAAATTTTTATACACGATATTCACTGTAATAACACACGTAATATTTTTAATAAAAGGTCAAAGAAAAAGATTTTTTCCCATGATTCAATTTGAAAGCCGGTAATGAATACCAAATGATTACCGCTTCGTCAACTTCAAAATGAATAATACCGGCGCAGCGGCTGATTCAAAATTAACTGATATCCAACCCCTATTCATTAAATCGGTAACTTGATACTTAAACCCGAAACGTTAATCTTATAATATCGATTATAATGACTTTTATAATTGATTCAGTATAATTTCGTTGTTGTTGAGGTTTTCATAAATTTGAAAATCCAATTTCACTCGATTCGATGGCAAAGCAATTAAATTTTCTCTGTTCAACAGATCTAGAAACTCTGCCATATAAGGCGAAATATAGTACCAATTATACAACTCTTTTATAACTGATAACACAGACGATCACTAAATTATAGTTAAAGAAAATTAATATTTGTCCCTAATATGCCTTATCGCCCGCTAAATTCGAATTGAAAATTTAATAAAACCAACTTTTATAATACAACAACTATCTCTCGACCTAAAACGTAACATTATTATATCAATTATCAACACCCTTTAACTTTCAACTAGAAGTAAATTTCAGCAGGCGTTTATAGTTACTTATCAATATCGTATCCGTAGCATACCACAAATTATATCCCGCCATATTTCGTGAATAATAGATACTAATATTGGGTTCGCTTATTGATTAATAATTACGTGAAATCTTTCCGCTTTCATAATTCGAATGATCCGATATTATCTTGAGACCATACCCGAATTGCTAAATATAACAGTCGAATTTACTTTAACATTAATTGTTATACCAAAAAGTCGCTTTCAAGATAATTATGATGATAATTAAAATCGATTTGAATAACTAAAATACAATTATAATCTAAAACTTCCAGTATAAGAAAAAAGAATCGTTTACATATATTGTAATTAGACTGAATAATTTTATATTCAAACTTACAATTATATTAGTATTGCTTCATAACTTTGAAACAATATTACATTTAGGTATTAGGATTCCTCCGTCGCCGATAATAAAAAACAAACTTCACTAACCTTTTTGATTTAGACTGTTTAAACTTGCGTCGGAGGACAAGCCGGATATAGTTTATATATTATTTTATAGTGGTAAGAAAAGTGAAAACTCAAATAATACCCCGTATCTATCTAACCTAATGCTTCTTCGTTGTTATTTAAGTTTCCCTTCGTTTTGAATCCAAAATTTAAGTTAAATAATCCTATTAGGGAAGCGGACCATGATGACCATGGTTTTTCAACAAAAATATCCATATGATGTAAACCTATAATATAACGATATCCCTATCAGATCGCGATACATATATAAGGCTCGATGAGTATGGTTAATAATGTCGTTTGAAATTTGAATTTTTAACTAATCATCGAAATCGGGTAATTTCACTAAAATAATGATATAATTAATACAATAAATATTTCTTGTAATAGATTTATCACGGATACTTTAAAAATGAAGAAGTGAATATAATTATTTGTCAAGTTTTAAAGCCAATTTTAATCGTACGTTGAAGCTAATAGCGTTTCAAACTTAATAACGAACGATAACTTTAAGTTTTTATAAATATAAATGATTCTTTGAATTAGATTGAATCATTATTCGCATAATAAACGTCCTTCAAAATAACCTTAATATAATGGGAAAACCTATATATATCGTATGTTTTTTATATCTCTTGAACTTGTAGTAAACCTTAATAACTTACATAATAACGAGCATATAGTATTCTAATGCGTAAAAATACGTTTTGACTTCCTCTAATTATTTTTGATTCTCCTTAAACATAAATTAATCTTCTATCTTCTCGCCGTCTAGATAGAAGTAAAATCATCTTATTATGATTAATCCTATCTTTTCCGGTCGAATTTCAATGCAGAAAATGTAACATAAATAATCTCTCAATCAGCTTTGGGTTATTGAATTTTAATAACGACGTAAAGATAATCATACGTAACTAGATACAACATGGTTACGTCAAAGGTTAAAGATTATAAAAACGTTAAAAAAGTAAAAAAATATGTTTTTTTAATGTAAATACGATATAGCTTATACCGTTTTCAAGACGAAACATATCGGTTTAAGAAGACTCTGATACAGTAAAAAGTTTTTTTAGTAAAGGTAAAGATTTTCTACTCACCGTTGAGCTATCTTCACCTAATAACACTAAAATATGTCATGAAATCGTGAATATTTGCCATCGATTCGTTTACTATAGGTAATATCTCTTTAAAAATGAATTAAAATATTAACTATATATCAAAGTCCAACCTACAAGTGTATGTCAAGCAAGTGCTAAATGTTATTAAATAATTAACGCATTTAAAAAAAGGTAAAAAAGTGTGAAAACTTCCCGTATATAAGATTTATGTATACGATCTGTCATATACCCTTTTACGTGACGTTTGCGGATCGTATTCGGACCGTGTCCGGGATGGTTACTACACATGTGTATCCCATTACATTCCCGACCACCTAACCTATGAACTCTATGGCTAGAAGCCTGATTCCACAACATTTTTCATCGGGTAACAAGAGTTATAGTTCTTTTCCTAAAATATTGATTAAAATTGGTAAACTATGAACTCGAATAAAAGATAATCTTTATGATTTTATCTTCTTATTCGTAAATTCTTCCTCAATTCTATTAGCTTTTTATAATAAGCAGCCTAATTCGGAAAAAGTCTTAAGCTCAACGTACATATGATGTTCCTATCTTATGATTTATCATGTATCTCTTGAACATTTTTTTTTTCGCGTTACATCAATCAGAATCCTTTCACAAAATCCACCATCAATACCTTTGTGTCCTTGTAACTGGGTACCTGATAAAGGTAGACTGTAGCGACTAATACTTTTACAATACGAATATTCTGTCTAATGGATATATTACTACATCTATTTCTTCGTTATACCTATAATACATTGGAAATTGAATTGCACAACATACTCTATATTTCCATTATCTCATTTACAAATTTGTTCAATAATTATCAAAACCTTTAAGCCTTGAAATATTTTCTGTTCACACCAAAAAATAAAGTTCTGACGTATATATTTACGGTATATGGCTCCAGGCGTTTTGTAAAAGTTTCGATGTGTTGATTTGAGAAGTTTCAACGAATAAATTTCGAAAATCTATTTCTCATCGTTTTAGCTTTCAATTGAAGGTATATAAACATTTTTATTTCAATTTAACCCGTCGTTAATATTATTCTGGTTATAGGGTAAACGTTGTCTTATACAAAATATTACCTGAAGGCAAATAAAATAATATAGATTGAATTTGTTTTAAATATTGTAATTGGAACGATTTAATTCTCAAGTAGCAGAAAAAAGGTATGAGATATATAAATGAAAGACAAATAAAACATAACCAGGGGTTTCAAATTAGACTTTTAGCGCTGGAAGGCGCTACACTGCTCAAGTACCTAGTAAATTGAAACTTCATAATTAGAATTTCGATGAATAGAATAGAATATATAGAAAGAAGGGGTGTTAGCGTGGAATGAGTCAGGTGTTATATAAATGAGTCCAACGTTGTTCTAATCATTTTAAGTATTAATGTAAACATCATAGAAGTTGTTATAGTCGTTTCCAAAATATACGCAGTGGACTTCGATATCCGCACAATAAAGTGATTATCTGGATAATTCCCAGAGAAGGAATACCAAGTTTGATGACTTACGTATCTCATGCATAATAAAATGCTTTCTAAAATGAATCCGGATATCATCTAAAATTCCAACCGGGTTCATAAATGTGTATCAGAACTCTGAATAGTAAAAAACATCAACAGAATTAATATTATTGTATTGATTTTTTTTTTTTTTTTGAAGTTATTTACATTTTTACAATTTTTCCTAGCTTAGGTATAGTTTTTGTAAATCGTTGAATCACAACACAGAATAGGAAGAATCCTTATAGCATCACCTTATCAATATATAACTAAGGTTCTATCCTTCTTTCCTAACCTATTTCTTATAGAATAAATGAGCTACAAATTGGTATCGGCTTGGTTAGCACTTCAACATATAGAGAATACAATATAAAATGAAGTGATAATATTAATATTATTGTTGGTAGGCTTTTGACATTGTAACTTTGTCTATTTGAATGGTTATCTTCAAAGTAACAGTAGTATTACAGTAGTCAGATGGTAGATATATTGTTCTAGGTTTGGCAGACCGCTTGCCGATCTGCACTGTAATTTGTATGCCCAAGTACTTGGCCTATGCCCTAAAGTAAAGTGCAACGTAATGCACTTGACTACCACTCAATGCGGTAAGTTCGTACAAAACAATACACTTGCAATACGGTCAACTTTACAACAAGAAAAGTTAACCTACTACATTGCATGCAATACCATTGCAATACTATTCCAACACTGGCGGCTTTTTGTTTTTTTACCTGCGCACGCCAGTATGGCTTGCCATTAATTGGTGGCAACTTTTAAAATCCCTTCTTAATCTATAAGTTGGACCCTTGTTAATTTCAATCAATTTATACTAAAAACAACTTTAATTACTGCCCCTTATAGACCTTTTGATTCACACCTCCGAAGCCTTTATTCCACCAATTCCATACACAGATTCTTCGCCACAAACCTGTACAAATCAGGTACGCTACCCCTTGCGTACCTTTTTCCAGTAATTTAAACTATTGCCATCGCCACCATTACCCTAACGATCTGCCAGTTTGCCGGAGAAACCCTATTCCTTCCTATTACATAATAGGCGGTCTATATAACTCTCAATTCGTATGGTTAACGTATTGCTATCCACACACCTTTCCAAAGCGTCATTAAGTGTGGCTTTAATTATGATATCGGAAAAGTTATCTTTACCGTTAATCCACCAGAACTCATCAATTTCCCGAGCTTCGTATGCCTCCCTTAACGCCATCATGTACATTATCAGGCGTTTTTTATTAATCGTACCTAGTTTTAATAGGCATTCGTAAAGGTTTTGGGAATCGATACACACCACTATAAGTATCAGTAATAAACCCAGCTATTTAGTAACAATCCTTAATACACCGTTAGTCAACATACCGATATTAAAGCCTGCTATTTTCCCGTAAACTTTAAAGGTCAACACTCTTTGAGTTACACACTTATACTTAACAGATATCGAGTATATAAGGTTTCTAGTAATCTTAAACTGCCTTTCCAACCTATCCTTGTTAACAAACATTATTAGAAGGCCGATTTACGATATAAGAGTATTATTATTAACAAATAAACCGTCCGCAAAAATTATTAGGTTCGCCTTCGTTAAACCTATAAAAACCATGTTAATTTCTCTTTCTACGTAATTCATTTTCCAGTAAATCAGATCATTAACTTGTTAAAGTCTTCGTTTTACGGGTCCTATACCTATGCCGTAATGGAAAGGTCATAAGATACCTCCAGTTAACACAATGTAACGATATAAGCCGCATGGGCCCTCTATTTCTGGTATCTTTACGCTTTTACCTCGTCATCATTGTCGATAATATTCAGGCTCATAACTTACTCCTTTTAGAGTAGGCTAATGTAAATTCTAATTTTAGCCATAACACTATGTATACAGAATAACGATCCGTTAAAGAAGTTATATACCTGTAGTTAACGTTTTAACTAGCTTACACTTCCAAAGGCCTAACTTCTCAATAATATGTTACTCTGTCGCTATAATTCCAACATCGTCGAAGAAAATCGAATCGTCAGTTTATATGCCCGCGAAACTAAAGTCTTTACCCTCTATAATCAATAAATACAGGTCAAATATTAAAGTTTTTATACCAAACTTATTTCTAAAGAATACCTAATACGTTAAAAACTAGTAAACACTAGCCGTAGATAATATATATAAAAGCATAATATAATATATTGTCGCATCATCTGGAAACTTATCCCTTAATATTTATAGTAATTCCAACATTACAATTCGGTAAAATCGGTGGTAAACTACGTATACGATTACATAATATCTCGGTTATTAAATGTAACCTAACTCGTTGCGCCAGTAGTTAAACTAAAAATAATAATAATGATTAAACGTTAGCTAATTTCTGGATTATAGGCGATTAAGTAAAGATTTAATTCTTACCGTTATTACCGTATCTTCAGGCGATTAGCCGTAACTTTTTATATAGCCGGTCAGTAATCCTACCTTTAACCTGGTAAATTATCCTCGACTTCAAAATAGTGATTTCTTAGCTTTTAAATTACGTTAATAGCATAAACTATATAACCCCCCGTAATAAAAGGCCGTTAATTTCTACTTAGTTACTTTCCTCAAATAGCTTCCCCGGTATATTAATAATACCTTCGATATGCAGATTAAAGGCAAGTTTTCCCTTAAACTTCTCCTTGTCATAACCCAGACAGCGGTTGGGTCAGGAAATGGGTCAGTATACAACTACGCCACTGAGAAGCCTGAAGTCCAACACATCAGGCGGGGAACTTCTCTTATGTCAGCAACCCTGGACAGGGAAGGACCGATGGGACCGATAGCGACTCTAGCGGTCCAGTACTGAAGACGGTATGAAGGCACGGATATATAAGGATACGGTCATCATCACATAGACAGTATTTCCTTCATAGCTCTTCAGTTGTCAATCTAAGTATTCTGTCTACACACCTGAATAGCCTAACAGCTAGTAATTACTCTACAGCACGAATAAACATCTTCTTGATATTGCACTTTTGTTATCTCTGCTGCTTTACTGCTAACATAAACCCCCTGACACCTTCTATTTACTCACGGGTATTCAGTGTGATTATTACACTCCATTCAAAACACCTATGTCGTTATAAATACCTTACTAGGCCTAGAATCTCTATCTTTCTCCTCTTTAATATATATCCTTCTTTTAGGTTGTTTTTCACGCCATCGACGTTTTATCGACTTATTAATAATCGGCTCAGAAATGTGACATGAACAAATTTTCTCGGTTCAGAGGTTATTAACTTTAAAATCTTCATTAAACCTAAAAGGTTTTTTGTACAGCTTAACTTATATAACTCGAAAAGTTATGGGGCCGTTAATTACTTCAACTACCACGTTTAATTTGACAATACTTAAGATTTCATACGGTTTATACTATTTGTCTGGTTCACGTCACGTAAAAACTTTAAAGGGGAAGTAAAAGCACGTTTGTTGTTAAAGGTCCGTTTTTAATATTAGAGGCATTGTTGACCTAAAAACGTGTCAATTACTTCCTTAGTTCTTTTAATACTTTATTATATGATATAATACACTTTTGGGTACTTAAACAAGGTAGAGACTTAACTATTATACATAGGTAAGCTTTTAATACCAGTAAAGTTGTTACAAATTCATTAAGGCTAATAATATCGTTAAAACATTTTATTACCATTTAAAGCCGGAGCTTTTAACTTGTAAAGGTTTTAATTTCCAATAAAAAGATATCGTAAGCCTTTCGTAAAAGTAAATATAACCTTTTCACCTTATTAATACCTTAGTAAGATTCTGAAGGAACCTATTTATACTAAATCCCCATTAATTTTACATTGATTTAAAACTTTATCGTAACAAAGTTAGTACCGATATCGTAAACTAACACGTTTAGTAAACTAAGGTACGTATTAATCCACAAAATACGTAATACTTTCTATATTTACTTCGCCGTACTAGGTTCAAGGAATAGAACGCTGTAAAAAGCCGTAACGGAATACATCACATATAGTATTAGCTTACCGTTCAAATGAAATAGGTCTACAAAGATTTCCGGATCAAAGTTTTTGCTTTCCTTAAACTTGAACTTAAACATTAAGGGGGCTTGGAAATATATCTGGCAATAGTAATAAAGGCGTTTAACTACCTTTAGTACTAACAGGTTCATATTTTTGTAATTACCTAATTTTAAAACCTTATGAAACCAATAATTCGTAGTTAATTAAACTTACGATATAATTAACGAAATTTTACCTTCGTTAGGTTCAACACTATTACCTTTATTACTTAAAAATAAAACTAGATATACCCCTACTTAAGGTTAAGTAAAAACCTTTTGTCGTCTTTAATATGTATTAGCTTATCAATCTAGACATTAACTTTAACGCCGAGGTTTTTTATATTATTAAAAAAAAGAGGAAAGGGGTAAGGGATTCGAAGATGTAGAAAACAACAAGGTCAACAACAATCTTCACTATCGTCGATCTCAATAAAAATATCTCTTTTCCAATACCAAAGCCAAATTTGGCCTTACCAGAATCCGCGTAGCCAAATTCAGTAACAATATCCGTATCCCTCTATATCGCGATATACTACAAATAACCTTTTATTAAGTACCGTATTACCCCTGTATCTGGCATTATATCCTAAAAGACTTACTTTGCGTACCGGTTCTAAATAGTGAATAGGTGTATAAAGCCAAGGTTTTTATCGTTAAAAAGGCGATAGGGGTCTTCATCTATAAAGCTGTACAAGAATACGATGTCAGCTAGTTATTACGTGGCTTCTGGGCTAATACTGGTATTAATACTAGTATCTTCGTAGTAGTTAATAGTCTTCGGCTTATTTTCCTTCTCTTTAACTTTACTTCTTTTAAACTGCGTAACACGCTTTATATAATCCTATTTTAACGTAAAAGAGGACTACGTATAATACATCACCTGTTTTATATTACTTTCGACGGTAATATTATGTATGAACCAACAGCCATATTTGCCGTAGATCCAACATCTCTTAACGTTGAAATTAAAGTTTTTTAACCAAATGAAAGATCTTAAGGGGGATTAATACCCTCCTCCAAAAATGAAGGACCGGAACCTTTATTAACCGTACTTATCGAGTCGTTCATACCATCAATTAATATAATACGAATTGGAAGGATCTTCTTCATTATTAAATTACGGAGCTTGTGAGTACATACTAATCGAGTTGGAAACTCAAGTAATTACGGTAGCAAACGAGAAACGCAATTAGCTAAAAAAAAACCTTTTCAAGTGGAATCAAGGCATTAAAAGGCGTATTCGAACTCTTTATAGTCCGTAACTACTTACCGGACCTGCTAGCGTAAAATTCCTTCGCTAAATCAATTGTTCCAAATTACGTATTAACAAAACATCAACCTATTAAACATCTAATTCGAAAGTTCTATCTTTCTTTCCAACTCTTTCTTGTAATCCAACATATAAGACCATTTAATAATATTACAATCCATATAGTACTATGCGAGGTTAACAACCTATTCGAAATAGCCCAATATACCATCGTAAATTTCACGGAAAAAGGTACAATTCGTAAGGTATCGGAGGTAATAGTCCTTAGCTTAACTGGTAAAGATACTGGGAAACAACGAGTAAAAACCTAGAAATTTAACTTTTATTCAGTGGTAGATATTAAAGAATAAGCGTAACTTAACGTCGAAAAGGTTGTATAACTTACAGTTATACTTTTTTTTACTCTCTAGATCTTAAAGAACGTGGTGATTTCCATACAGTCCGTATTCTCTATAAGGACGCGCCGAAGGGAAAGTGTAATATACTGGTTATAGGAACCTTCTTTACTTAGCTTATGAAAAGACTAAGATTACTATTGGTATTAGTAAGCAGTATAATTACTGTTAGCCGAGTTTAAAAAGAAAAATCCAATAGTTGTGCCTACAACCAGCTTACGTATAAATCTGATCCTTCCTTAATTTGGTTATTGAAACCAAACGTATTAAGAAGTGTGGGGGAAATGAGCCTGGTACTATTCGCCATAAAAAGACTGGCGATAATAGTCTTGGTATTAAGGGGTTCAGCGAGGCTCCTATTCAATTGACTAGTAGAATTAAGGGCTAAAAGGGTATAAATCCATCGATTTCTCTTAGGAAGTCCTTACTAACGAGTATATAGTCGTTATAGGTTACTATTACCAGTAACCTCTTTACCCTTAGCTAAGGTCCATTAGGAGTTTTCATCCATAGCGCACTCGTAAAATACTTTGACCAAGTTATTGTCTTTACCGACCTTTAAAGTCAGTAAAATCCCTCTTCGGCGTAGGTTATCCCTCAACTTAACTTTACTCGACTTCTTTATCTTATTTTACATATCCAAACTCCAATCCCAAAAAAACTCGATATAATCAAAAAAAGCTTTAATACTTGTATTTCAATAGTTATGGGTGAAGTGTAGGATAAAGTGACCGACATAATTTGTAAGATGTTCAGGGGTAAAGTCTTCGTCAACTTCCTTAATCTAAAGTTCGTTATCGAGGTATTTGATAAAAGTGGTTCCGAAGGCCTTAATTACTGCCTTTCTAACAAAGTTGTCGATAGTTTAAAGTCCTACGTGGTCCAAAGTCATTGTAACGATCTTACTAATATAGGGCTTGGTAGTGTTAAACTTAACGATCTGTGGGCATGGTAACTTGGTGATCTTAGGCATAAAGATTGAGCATTTCAACGTAAAGTCGCGCGATGTGGCTTTCTTAATGCGACTTAGTAATTCCTCGTAATTTCGCTCCAGGCAACGAACTTGATGATTAAACTAACATAGAGAGGGGAAAAGAGTGAAGTATAGGCAGAAATTTAGTGTAAAGGGTAGAATCGAAAGTTGTTGTTGGTGGTAAAGGTCGAATGTTATTGTTTTAACGTAGGAACTTAATCGTTTTTCTTGAAATATTAGAAACCGCCATAGTATTAACTTAGCTGTTTGCTAACATACCGAACGTTAAGACTTCTAACAGTTAATCTCAACGTTTTTAAAAAGAATCAATAAAGATTTCTTGGTATTTTCGATAATAGTAATACCGTTGCCACTTTCAAGTACCTGTAAACAGCAAACGCACTTGAAAGTCTTCCTTCTAGCTACCTGTAAACAGCAGACGTACCCTTAAGGCCTTTCGCGAAAATCTTCCCGCTACCTTACACAATTGCAAAGCGTAATCGGAAAGTAACTTCTTCTTCTACTTAGCCAATCTGTGCTTAACCTAATAAGTACTAATCAGTATTGGTAGGCCTTATACGTTACAATGTTATCGATTCGAATGGTTTTCTTCGAAATAACAGTAATATTGCAGTAGTCAGATGGTGGATGTATTGTTCTAGGTTTGGCAGACGGCTAGCCGGTCTGCACTGTAATTTTTATGGCCAAGTGCTTGGCCCGTACCCTAAAGTGAAGTGCAGCGTACCGCACTCGACTTACATCCAATGTGGTAAGTCTGTACAGAAGAATACACTTGCAGTACGGTCAACTTTACTACAAATAAAGTTGACCTACTGCACTGCATGCAATACCATTTCAATACTGTTCCAACAAATATATACAAAAGTGAGGAGAAGCAACTGGAAAGAACACCCCTCAAATGAGAGCTTAGATACTCTCACCTGGTTCATAAGCCCTACCACGTACTCCGCTGACATGTTTCCTTACGTTTGCTCACTTTAGTAGTATCTACCTTAAGTAGTAGTATCTACAACAAATAATGAAAATCATCCTATTAAGTACGTTCAATCTCATATTGAATCTTCTCACATGATGGCTGCATAAACTTAACGAGAATAAATAGTAAAGTCGATCAATATATGTTGGAAATCGACGTTGTTTCCATGCGAAAATTTCTTTTATATTGTGATTATGACTTATCCGCTAAAATGATATACTTATGTCATGATGTTAATGGTAATTGAAAGGGTGTTTCTAATGATTACCTGGCCGTCGACTTTGCCCATTAGGAATTTCAATATCTGAAGATGTTGGCTCTATATTTCAATATATATATGATAATATATACAAATTATATGGATATAATATTTCATCCCTATAGTTAGTAAGCAGTCACGCGGAAAGGTGTACTTGTACAGAGTGGATGATAATATTTCACACTATAAAATGCGTTTTTGCAGAGTATATGATGGCGTGTTACGCCTTAAGAGAGACATTGGCAGAGTGCATGGTTTTTATAGACCTAGGACATTGGAAATTGAGTCTATAGGTTACATTACTGTATACGTAACAAGATATATAGTACCCGGTTCGGGTCTGGTCCGGGCGCGGACAGGGCGCGGACCGAATACGGCACATGAAAGGGCACATGACGGGCTGAGTACTAGCTATGCCTATAGGTCTTATACGAAAGGTTATTAAAGCCTTTTCTAATGTTCCTCTCATACCTTAATAGTAAACCCTAATTGGAACCTACTTGGTTTATGATCGTAGGTCCGACTATAATATACTCTTAATGTTTTTTAAAAGGAAATATTGCTTGTAATAGACAAGTCAATAGTAAATATTCATGATTTTACGTTATAATTTAAAGTTATCGGGGAAGGTAAGCCGTTGGAGAATACCTAATCCAATACTTTTATCCATATACGTTTTACTCATTCGAAGCCAATTGAAACGAATAAATTTCGTTTGTAGGATATTATAAGCTGTGTCTTATTTATTGTAAAGTAAATTATATACCCTGGTTAATCGACTTTGGTTATCGATTTTATGTCTAATTCTGTTCAAATAGTCGCTAAGACTTGATAATTCCAAACCGATCCAACGCTCATTCGTATTAGTTTTACAACGACTTAAATTAAGCGAAAATTTGTATATTATTTTATACCTTGATAGATAGTATATTGAGATGTCAGTATACTACGCTATAAGGTATACTCCTATAGCATTACAAGATCACATTTCATGCTACAGGCTGTACTCTTGCAGCGTATATGATAACGTGATACGTTGCAGATTACACTCTAATACGTGGAGCGGTTTAGAAGCAGGTATTCCAAAGTGGTACGCTCTGTGCGAGGGTTGATAAGCCCTCACTTATAACATACACCTCTGAATGCTTCTTATCATCTTCATTTTACTTTTTATACTACAACACCAATCATTCCACTTACTTTTCAAAGACCTTATGTTTACATGAATATTATAAGCTTGAAACCTTACCGACAGAAAACGATATAATCAACCATAATTCGATGGATTTGCTTTTACGTAGACGGAGACGCGTTGAACGAACGAATTTATATTAAAGGCGTACAAAACGTAGATTTAAAAGGGTAGGTATACGTTGCTTAACGTATAAGGTTATTAAACGTTGGTGGTAAATTAAGTTATTACGACGTATTATGAAGTCAGTGCATATAATGGTATATACAATATAATTTAGTCTTTATATTATATCAAGGTTGTTTTTGGCCACCTTTATCGTATGGATAAAGCCCTTGATAAGCTAAAGTGATTGTTTATAAACGATACAAACCTATGGGTAGTATTTGTTATTAGGTTCGAGATATTATTAGCTTAAGCGGGCGAATTGAATTGGATTTCAGCTGTAAGGTATAATTACTTGTAGTTTAGGGCATCCTGACGTCTTTACGACACATGTTGTATAGTAAGCGTAATTCGCGTCAACTATATCGTAGCCTTAGCGAAGTATCATAAGTTTGTTGGTATATTAAAGTTTTTGGATTTAAAACAGCATTTTAATAGATAATTATCGAAACCTATATAAGTATAACGGTATGATATATATAATACTATAATAAAGTTTTATACTTTTAAGATATTTTTCTTAAGAGATCAAGTTTAATGCGGGCATTTATATTAAAGAATTTGTTTGGTATACGTTTATAATTAAAAATGTCAGGCGATGTGAATAATGACGAATATACCCCGGGTTAAATAAATTACGTAGTATTTCATATGGTATAGTTAGACGGATTAATATTAATGTGGTTATGGATTTTACCTATTATTACCTTCAACGTAAGTATATTCAGTTTAAGTCAAAAAAGTAAGTCCTAATTTTTTCTAGTAACGGTTATGGGGAAGTTGAACTTTAAAATATAATTTCATGTAATGGTTACGTAATATTAACGGCTTCATCGTAAAATTGAGTGGAAAAAGTTGATTCAATTGAAATATGTATAAATAAGTGTTTTTTACTAACAGTGATGGGGGAAGTTTATCTTTTACGTATTATTTTATTTAAAAGTTACGTAATATTAACGGCGTAATTATAAATTATACTAAAAAATGTTTAGTTTGGTTGAAATTTATATAAATAAAGATTTACTCCTTATATCAATACTTTTTCATAACACCTATTTTCTGGATATTTAAGTCGATTTTGGCTATAATTGTTATTGTATTACAAACGAGTTTCAAGTATAGCGATTAACAATCGCGGTACGAATTAGGTTAACGTATTCTAAACGACTTTATGTTTTAAGTAGGAATTAAGTAATTTTTATCAACGGCGTATTATTTATAAATAAATAGAGGTATTAAGAAAATAAATCACGAAACTCAATAGTATTCATAGATCTTCGTCGCCTGGGTGTAGTATAATTAAGTGTGATATTTACCTGTTTATTAATTTCATTAAACAATCGAAAGTCGATGGTATTCGGGTTTAATATGTACCGGTAATTCAAAAGGTACGAAATATCACTTATCTCTAAAGTAAATAAGGATAGGAAATCACAGATAAATCTGTTAGAACTAGTTATTACGTTTTTAGTATATTTACGAAAGGATTCTAAATTAGCTTAAACGATAATAAAATATATTTAATGTTAAGAGAAGATAACGGTGGACCGTTAGGACCTTCGACGAAACGACATAGGTTAAACGATTAGGTTTGACTTATTTTACGTAATATTAAAACCAAAAGCCCAAATAAAAGTCTCAATTAACTTTATAATTGATACTAGGTCGTTGAGGTATCAAATCCAAGAAATAGAGTTTTAAATATTTTTGAAAATACCCTTTAATCTAAGTAAATTTAAGTAAGTAAATGGTAAGAAATCTCTTTTCTTTATGAGTTGTATCTGATATTTTCCCGAGATTGGTTTAAGTTGTTAAAAATACGAGAAGAGATAGATCGAAAAATAAAGTTTAAATTATTTTTGTTGTAACCATATTGACTGTTATTTTTAGCAGGTCAATTGCAGTGCAGTCAGTCAACTTTACTTACCATAAAGTTGACTGTACTGACTGCGAGTAAGTTGATTGTAGAGTGCCCGATTGAGTCTAGGGCACGAGCCAAGGAATTAGCCATACAAAGTACAGTGCAGACCAACTGGCGGTCTATTAAACCTAGAACAATACATACACCACTTGACCAATGCAATACTACTGTTACTTCGACCAAGATTCGAATCAATAACGTTGCAATAATCTAAGGCTCTATTAAAATTTTTATAGAAAAAACCGGGTGTAGTGGTATTTGTTATATAATAATGAAGTAAAAATGTTATAATAAGTTAAAGTATATTTTTTTTAAAAAAAAAAACCTAATATATTATGACTTAAAAAAATTCGAAGTGAAATGAAGGGACGCATGAGTTTATAATATCCCAGTGATTGGACGTTGGCATCGGAAATATATTAAATAACTTATGCGAGGCGAATAGCCTTTACTTTTAAAATACTATCATATTGATATGAAAAGGGGATATTTTATTATTTTTATAATATCATAGGATAAAAAAAGTCATTTCTACTCACCCGGATCTTTCGGATAAATATCCGACTATAGAGTAGTTTTGACTATAACTTACTTCATTCATCTTATTCATTAGTATTATTTGTATTTAATCTTTACAAGTATCAACATTATTAGCGTTAAAACCTCATTACGATCAGTTTCGGATATTAGGAAAGGTTAGTAAAAGCGGTCGACGCGAGGTGGATCGAGAATTGATTAACGTCGACGAAAAGGGTTGGTAAAGGGCCAGGCGAACTTTGAATATCGTCAACGACAATATTTATTGTTAAACGAGATGAATATGAGAAAAGAATGATAATAATGGTTAATATAAGGCGGGGGAGAAAAAACGATCTTTCAAACAGGATATTGAAAATTATAATATATTAATTTATATCCGGGTAACGCGTTCGACTCGGTTACAATCATCTGTCCGTTTTGGATTAGCCTGATCATCTCCATTTTAATTAAGGTTAATTAATGAAATACAGGTAAAAAAGGAGCTTTTATCATGAGGTTTTTAACATCGTTTTCTAGGATTTGTAAACTATAGTTTATATTATGTATGAAAGATTTAAGATACGTGGTTATATTATTTTAGTAATTTTTGTTATATCTATCAAAGGGTATACGTTGGGTTCTAAGAGGACCCGGCATAAAAATATTACGTATTATCATACTTTTAAACTAGAAATTTTTATTATGCTAAATAGGTGAAACCGTAAAACGCAACGAAAAAGTTCTGAAAAAATAACGGGTTCGGGAGGAAAAGATAAGAGTAATGTATAACGAAAGGGGTAATAACTTATATTACCGGAACGTATGGATTCCTCAAACTCGTGTAATATTTCGGAGATAAATAAATTAGTGAATTATTTCAGGAAAAGTAAAAGTTAAAACATGCTTATAATCAAGGATATTTTTGACCTTTTTTAAATTAGAGATAAAATATAGCTTTCGACTTTAAAAATTGTGAATAGTTGTAATTATAAGGCGCGTAAACTAGGCGCAAT
Organism: Anisogramma anomala; assembly: GCA_038502455.1. NCBI lineage: Eukaryota > Fungi > Ascomycota > Sordariomycetes > Diaporthales > Gnomoniaceae > Anisogramma > Anisogramma anomala. The sequence continues at coordinate 1,685,414 of JASMMZ010000015.1, forward strand.
CGTAAATAAACATATTCTCTACATATAGTATAAAAAGGGATGAATTCGCGGTTATATCTTTCATAAGGTTATTTCTTTTAGTTTACCTTTTTATAAACTTTACGACACGTATGTTTACTTTATATACGATGAATATAAGCGTAAATGAAGGGTGTTCCAAAATTAAAAAGGTAATCGATATAGGATATGAAAGCGTTCTTCGCTTGAAAACGGGAAATTTCATTTTTATCTTAGTTGTTATGGATAATGAAAAAAATCGTTTATAAAACTAGAATGGTATAATATATCATTAATAATGGGGTATTTGAATATAATAAGTCGACATAATTTAAGCGGCGACTAACTATTTTTACTAAAAGCGTTCACAATGGTATAACTTTGGTTATTTTTTTAAAATTTTAGTTATATTTATAAGGGAAAGATTAATATGTTACAAGGCTTTTCTAAGTAATTAAAGGTTAAAAAAATAGGAAATAAGTAAACGTTATCGATGTTAAAAAAGATGAATTATACGATACATTAAAAGGTACGTTGAACGGCACCTGCGGCTTAAGTTACAACCGGCTGATACGTTATGCGGTATGTTAAAAGGTACGTTACCTGCCTGCTCCCGACTCGTGCATAACCCGCGTTTTACATTTAGTTAATAGTATATCGCGGCCCTTATAAATTTTAAGTAACGTAGTATTATACTATAAACTTAACTTATTGGCTATTAAGGTTAAAAGTTATATAACTATATATGTAAAGGGATATGCAATACCCTGTCTGGGTCCGGTTCAGATACGAACCGAATGCGGTCCATATACGGCACGTGAAAAGCCACGTAATGGATTGATCTCTGGCCATGACTATAGATCCTACACAAAGGGTTACTGTAACCTCTTTTAGTCTTTCGACTGTACCTCAATAGTAAACCCCAATTGGCACCTACTTGGCTTGCTATTGTAGGTCATACAATTATAATGGTAAAGTGCCATGCTATGTGTAGGAGTTTATAAGCATTTTCTTGAGAGTGTAATCTCCGGATACGTATTCTGCCTCTCATTAATATATTATTAATACTTATAATACTCTCATCTTCTTCAATATTAACGTATAAGAAACCTTACAACATTGATTAGTTCCCTATTCGATAGACTATAGATAACCTGAGATAAAAGAGATGAACTTTAGTTGAATAGCTATAGCGAAATGCTATAACGATCTCCATGGTTTGGTAATTTAAAACTACGCTTTATAAAAAAATTCAAAAAGACATATGAAAACAATATCTTCGACTTTACATCAACTTTCTTAGCATTGGTGTACGAACCACCTTGTTAAAAAAGCTAGGGGGCCGACACTATAAACCCTAACTGTGCCCACTTCTGAAAAAAACTTTTAGGTCCAGCTATTCTTATCACCATCACTTCACATACATCCTATTCCGCCACAACATCTTTAATTGGCTTCATCACCACTTGAATCTTTTCCGGAGAACCCTTTTTGGCTATGGAGGTCGTCGTCGGTCCGGCGCATCGCTCGCACAGCGGTGCATTCAAAGGACAGCCCTCATAACCAACGATTCGATCCCTCGCTACTTGTACCAAAGTGGCCTTTTAAACTTGAACTTGCATACTGCAAGTTGGATCCCTTTTGCGCGTTAAGGTCTTAAAGAAAGAACTATATTATAAGCACTTGTACTTGAAGTCTTTATTTCTTTATTTCTTTTTTTCTTCATTTATTTTTGAGCCCTCACCACCTTCATCAACGACATGCCCATATAGCGGAGCCTTCGACTACGTTTTGAATACCTCCCTTTGGCTGTCTAAAAAAGACTCTTTATGGAACACCATCCGCTTGGTAGTGTACCATATTTTACTATTACTTTACATTTCTTAGGTTTGAGATCCGTAGCAAAAAGGTGGCTCGATTTGTAATTTTTCTATTGAGTTGTACAATACATTCTTTATCAAGTTATAAAGTATATCTTCCCTACTTCCACGTTCTTTAAACTAATATATATTTGTTTTATACACCTTTTACTCTTTCAGAACTGTTATATCTTCAATATGAGTAGGCATCAAGCTTGGATTGAAATAGCCGTATAATACAGTCTGACTAAGCCTACAGTTTTCATGATCTTACGGGTCTCTCAACTTTAGAGTAATTTAAAGCCTTGATTAAAGGGTTAGCTTAAGGTTAAATACCTGGTAATGGTCAAAGTTTCCTGTTATAGGCTAATGCCTAACTAGTATTACCATGGATTCAATCCTAGTAGTTCTATACACTCTTACGATGCTCTAAAACAGAGAGGAAGCCATATAGGAACACGCTTCCACACGTTACGTAATCGGGGGTTACACTATCTTAACTTGATAGAAAGTCTCTAATGGGGACTCCTTCTTCCTCTTTTCATTAAGGTTTATAGATAAAATCCGACTACCATAAGCGATAACTCCAGCTTTAATCCCTTGATATATAAACCTTAATTTCATTTCGACACTGTTTTAACTGCTTATTATCAGTTATAATTTAGGGTTATATAATTATCTTTCGACCTATCAAAGATAAGCCTCCAGGTCCAAAAGTACTTCCTCAACACGCACGTTAAAAAGCAACTTTAAAACACCGTAACGGCCTAACATAATCACTTTACAACTTAATATAAACATTTTATTGACACCCTACATACGAAGTTTATCAAACGTAACTAAGTAGTTCGAAAATACGCTTTATACTAAAAATAACGAAACACTGATGTCGTAAACGCGTCAACGAATATAATCCGATACCTCGAAACTACCGGCACACCTACATCTTCAGGACAACTTCCCTTTAAAAAGGTTCCCTTTATATATTTTGCGAACGACGTTACTACTATACCGCTCCTTACTAGGAACCGTGTAAGTTTCCCAAACGACAAAGACTCGATTTCTTTTTATTTCAAATACAATATCAGCGTCCCTTTTAACGAACATTAACGACCTAAACCTAAACCTCTTAATTAACAGATTAAGTTTTCCAGTGTTAAATCACGATTCCCGGCAAAAAAGCTACTATAATATACGACTTAGGACGAGATCGAAAGTTTAGCGGCATTAAGAAAAATGACTTGTACGTCATTTTTCAATAGTCAAAAGGCTCCAAGGAAACTGTTATAAAAAGTTACTATACCCACGGAGACAACGGCAGTACTAACAACTCTAACGCCGTTATATTTATACTTCACACTAACTCTTACGACATTATTTCGGTTAAAATAACTATTTTTCGGTTAACAAATATAAAAAAAATATTGTAAACGGTTTTTCATCTTCTTTAATGTTTAAGAGGCCTTATTCGCAAAATTTGGCGGTATGACCTGTAAATCCGCCGCTAGGCTTACTATCTTAAAGGGAGCTATTAATAATACACTTATGAATATTTTACTCCCCCTTAATATACCCGTATATTGTAAAGAATAGGTTACCCGCACCTAACTTATCAACAGACGCTTTTAAAATTTCCGTATTCATTATGGTACTAATACTATTGCTATTAAAGGCGTTTCACGTTGGAAGAATAATAGTAACGTCACGTCCGTTAGAAATAGCTAAGGCGATATTATTATAACTAACGTAAATGCCTTTCGAGACTCTCCTAAATGGCACGTGGCCTAGGTTAACAACTTAAAACTTTCCTATCGTAAAGACCTCGGGTTATATTTACGTTACGATATGAATAGTTACCGTATCCATACCTACCCGTGTGATCCGGCGTAACACCCAAATAACTTTAACATCAAAACCGTTATAAAAGATCATCTTACCTTAATTAAATTTTTTATAAACATTAAGTGTTAACGGCTTAATTCCTATATATAATCGCGTATAAAAGTTAACAAAACTTTCATTCGACTCGATAACTCCGTCGCAACTTTTAAATAGCTTCCTATTTGTATTACATTTACTTTGTAGTTTTACTAGTTTCATTGACGTTTTAATAAATATAGGTTTTAAATATTACAACTTTATAAATAAAAAACTTACCGATCGTTTAAAATTACCGCGCTTTTGTACCTTATTACGACAACTCTGCGTAACTACGAACCACGTATACGGTTTACCCCTACGATTTATTTCTTTTATGACGTTTTTAAACATCAACCTCAATAAATACCGCTTCCGGATGTAAACCTGTATCATTCTCCTTTTACAATATTACATTATTTTGGGAAAACCTTGGATAAAACAATACTAGGTTACTTATAATGCTTTAAAGTATATTTTACTTTGAAGATAAACCGGTAACTATCTCGTCTAAGAACAGTGATTCGCGCCCCTTGAAAAAACGCTAAAAGGAGTCGACGTTACCACATTTCACGCTATTTTACGAAAGGTCCGTACGAACCGAGTCGCTACTACGCGATTCGCTATTATCTTCCTTAAAAATGTTATTGAAATATTCGCCCTGAAATCGCTTGTCTCTGTTTATAATAAACATCCCACCGACCTTAAGGAACTCGCTCTTTCATTCGATAAAGCCCTCAGCGACAAGTTACCCCCTTAACATTCTAAAAAATTACGAAATCGTCTTTTGTATCGATAACTAAGGCTAACCTTTAAAAGTTTGGTTAGGCTCTTTATACAATATATTGTATAGAAAACTTTTTATATCACGTAAAAAGTTAACTGAATTACTTAACTAAAGCTATATTGGAACGAATAGTTGTTTAACGGGTGCCCTCGTACTTTTCGTTAAAAAACTCGAAGGTAGGTTATGTTATTATATCAGCTACCTCTAGCTTAATACTATTATAAAATTGGATTGTTACTCGATTCATCTTATTAAAAAAAAAGCTCGCGAGTATCTTACAAGCTCAATAATTTAGTAAACTGAATATTAAAGCCAATTTTTCCAAGCTCTATATTAAAATGAAATACCAAATAGAAAATTGTATTTCATTGATGTTTCGGACTTTTCGAATAGCTTATTACTCCCTTGAGACTTTTTAACACCTCCAATAACATTCAACGTTATATTAAAGAAATTTATGTCTTTTCCTCGATATTTTCTGCTTCGATTATCTCGACGATATCCTCGTTTACCTTAACGGTACTTTCGATAATTATATAACTAAAGTAAATCGAATACTTCACGTTTTAAACGATACAGGACATAACCTAAATATTTCTAAATACGAATTCGATATTTGAATGACCAAATACGAAAATTTCATTAGTGAGGTTAACGTTAACGCACGTATGAACCTAAAAAAGCTACGCGTTATCCGGAAATAGGCGTCTCCTACATTTATTTTAAGGGTATAAGGGTGTTTTGAAATTCCCGAAGTTTACCGGAATTTTTTTCAGAACTATTCGACGATTGTTACATCATTATTTCGGCTAATCCGAAAAAGCATTTTCTTTCGTTAAAGGCTCAAAGGAAAAAACTACTTTCTGGCGACTTAATTTTAGCTTTTTCTCTGAAACTATACTTGCCTAATACGATTCTTATCACGATATCTTTTCAAAAGCTAATTATTCTAATTAATTCCTAAGAGGCTATTTTTTTAACGTAATAACCACAGTAACTTACACCTAGTATCGTATAACTGTCATCGTCAATCTCACGCCAAATATAATTACGAAACTCACAACAAAAGAATACTCGTGATTATAAGCTACTTAAAAGAATAAAAAACGAAGCTCTGTGGCATGGTACTCCCGCTAACGATTTTGACAAACTATAAGAGCTTAAAGTATTTTATAGCTACACAACGACATTTCAAACAAGAAATACGTTAGTTCAAACGGCTTTATCAATTCTGTTATGAATCAATTTATAATAAAACAGAAAACTATACACGTCCAAATACGTTATTACGATAAAACCAAGATATTCCTAATGGCCTCTTCGATCCACGTATCTTAGGTCGGAAACTCTAATTTCTACATCCCGAATAATTTGTTGCCGAACCTCTTTCGCGTATATATATCTCCTGGTTATTCGTCGCTGGCAAATCCATGTCGAAAGACTTTAAACGTTTTACCAACGTCAACCTTTAAAGTTGTTAGGACGCCGCCATTACATACGATACTACCTACCTTCGACTAATACACGTGGTATGTATACGCAACCGATATTTTCCAACGGATATCCGTATTGACGACGATCGTACGTTGAAGTTTTCGATTTCTAAGTATTTAGTAAACGACGATAAGGTATTACGGTTTCGCGATCGCATTTAAGTACCTATTTACGAGCCGTTTACTTTCACGCTAATTCAAGTTACCCATAATTTACTTCTGACCATTTACTCAAGCTGCGACGTTACTATTACTATACTTTTCAACCCGTGCTTTTAACCCAGCTTATATCGTATGGTCCGTTGTTTTTACCACAATTACAACGTTTATAAACGTACAACTTATTAGAGACACCGTCGAAAAGGACTTTTCAAACCCCTTCCGGCTTCCAAACGACCTGAAAACAAATTTTCAATCGACTTAATAATCGACGTACTTTGGAAACGTACTAACTACTCACATTACCTTATAGCTATTACGTATCGCCTGCGTAAAGCCGTTACCTTCAAAGCTGTAACTTTTATAACTGTCGAAACTTATACGAACGATTTTGAAACTGCTATTAATGATTTTATAGGTTTTCCTGTATACTTTTTAACAACTATAACTCAAACTAGACCGATAAGTTATAGAAACGACTTAACAAACTAACTAAGGTAAAACAAAGTTGAAATATTACCTTTTACCCTAAAACTGACGATGTAACCGAATGTGGAAATTAAAAAGTCTTAACGTATTAACATTCCTTCGTTGTTTACACATGATTCGATTAAAACCGTTCATTACCTAATTATTGAATAGCGTTAAATAAGAAAGATACTATTATTATTGGTATTAATCTATTTTTATTACTCATAATTACCACGTCGATTTTATATAACCGATATAACGTTTTCTCATCCCTATTATAATATTACGCGTAAAGACCGAAAACTTTATTTAATGTATCCACGAAGTTACAGAATTCGTATAATCCTTAATAACGCCTACGTAACAACGTATAGAAACAACCGCTTATAAGAGACGCTTCCTTTTAAAATGTTTTAGAGTCAGCGACTACGTTAAAAAAAATTGAAAAAACCATAAGATAAAAGATTTTTTTGAAACATTAACTTAAATTTACGATAAATACTAAGTAACGCGCATAATCGACTTTCATATTATTAAACTCGACGTACCAAGCGGGAAAAACCCCTGATTTTCTATAAATTAATTCGTACGAATCATTCTTAATCCTCTTTGAAACTAAGGAACCCGAAACTGTTAACTATCAGCCGTAAATGTTATCGGCGACGAAGAAGAAACGAACTGAAATACTACATCAAAAATATATTGCATGCCAGTAACAAACCCCTGTTCGAATATACTTAACTTTATAAATCACTGAAACGGAAAGTTTTGATTAAGTGGGTAGGTTATATATATCTAATATAAAAGCCGATTTTAAGCTTTTTCAATATTGTAGCACTTAATACCTTCGAATCACGTTATGAATTAACTAAACATAACGACGTGAATTTACGCCCAGCCTCTAAACGAGTTTAATATTAACATTTCATTTATGAAATGAAAGGAATTACAAGTTGTTATAAGCGGGTAACAAAAAAAGTATTAATATTAACAAAGACGGGAAACTAAACGAATATTCTAAAATCTACTCGAACATATCCTCAAACTCATAATCTAATCTCTTACGTAACATCTTTTTATCACTTTCGACCAATTTACTTAACTTAATATCTATACAACCTAACTTAATATTATTACGCTTTGAAATCTTAACAAGCTTTTGTATCTCTTTCAATAACGCTCCCTAATCGCTCGTTAACATAGTTTCCCACGTTTTTACATTATAACGAAAAACTTACTTAAACATTACTTTTTTATTTATCAGTTACCCCACTCGTAAACTACTAAAACGCACGGAGGTAACAGAGACAAAATCCGCCCCGCCCCGGGTGTCTACCTTCCGCTACGTAACACGACGTACCTTTATAACTTTTTTTGCAACGACCACCTTGGTTAACACGCTTTTTAACCGTTCGTTAACACTTAGTAACCGACTAACAGAAACTTAAACTTATCCCGGTCCTGAAATTAAAACGCCAAACACACCTCGAAAAGCTTCTCCACAGCCTCATTATATCGGGATTTAAATCTAAAGGCGTATAGGAATAGCCAAAACTACGGCGTATAGTTCCGACGAAACAAAAACGACACTAAACACCAATCTCTAATCTCCTATTAACAACTCCCTCGCGGCTACCTAAATCACTTACCCTCGGTCTCTTGACAAAATTTCCTCGTATTATACGCTATTTTATAATCGTATTCAAAACAAGTATACTTCCGAGTTCCATTAGAATACATATCAATAGTCGGTAGGATAGGAAAGTTCATATTCGTTGACAAGAACCAAACGACTTTTTTTAAAAAAAAACCTATATCTCTAATGACTTTGTCGACCTTAGCAACGAGTTGGAGATTTATTGTTTAAATATAAGGCGAGCGTAAAAGAAAACTCATTATATTAGACCGATACTAATATTAATAACGATAGAAGCATTAATACTCATAGTATACTCAAGTGTCAAAGGTTAATATTAATGGCAAAAAAAGCGGTAATACCTAATACTTCATGAAAAGATAAAGATTAAACGTTAAGAAATGAAGAAAACTTTCATTTTGAAACTAGAGTCTAAAGACTATTTATAAGGAGGGTATTAGAGTACTATTTACGTAATTTTCCAGTCTAACACTTTCTATACAGCATCACGACGTTCTTAAAAGCGCGTTTACCTTCCTTTATACTTGCCATACCACGTACAAAAAAAAGGGGGAGGGGGGGTTATCTTTAAGGTTAATGTTATAGGCTAATACCTGGCTAGTATTATCAATGATCAAACCTTGGTAGTTTTACACGCTTTTACGATGCTCTAAAGCAGGGAGAAAGACGTATGGGGATACTATTTCACATGTTACGTAACCAGGAGTTACACCATCTTAACTCTATAACAACTCTTTAACAGGAACTTCTTCTTCGTCTCTTCATCGAGGTTTATAGAAAAAATCCGACCTCCTTGAGCCACAGCTCTGGCCTCAGTCCCTTGATATTTCCTTTTCATTTTTGTATTTTCATTTTTAAAGTAAGGGTTGTATAAAGCGTTGGATTTTTCTTTTTCTTTACAAGTAATTTAGGTTGTATCCTTTTCCGAAGCACCTACTAGTAACTGCTTTTCTTTCCATGACACGTGGACGAACTTATATCAATATGGTCCATAGTGTCCATATAGCCAAGTTTGTAATATATAGTAAGAACCAATACGGTTGATTATATGACCTCAACGACATTTAACACATATCTACAATAAATTACCCTAAAATTAGCTACAGATGTGTAGGATCAGGTTTTCAACTTGATATATTTATTTAGTTTCGGATACAGCTTTCGAAACGCTTACTTATAACATTCCATCCTCCTAAAACAACATCTAATTCTCTCATATAATTTTAACTGGCACTTACGCAACAACTACCCAAAACGAATACCCTTTTTTTTTTCTCTGTACCCTACTACGTTTACCTTATCACACACCGCTTATTTAAATTACTATTTACAACGTTTGAGTTTTCTAGTTACTTATTTAGTATCATACTTACATGTGTTAAACGATTATTTAGAAGCGACTAACTAATTTATAGTTACGCTGAATTTGTATTTTATTTGCAATCTCCAACGTTCACCTCTTTATTTGAAATGATTTATGACATTCAATTTGCCATTAATTTGTATATTATAATTAATAAACGATTATTTTGGATCGTTTTATTTCTAGTCCCACTTAATTTCCTGTCACTACTATATTCAAACATTGAAAACAATCATTCATTTTCCGGGAACGGCCACAATAGCTTTTGAAGCGCTCCGGTAAGCTTGGAAAGCGCATAAAGCGGCTTCCAAAACGCCTTCACAAATATTCCGAACGCTCAAACCAGCATTCAAGGCGCTACAATACATTTGGCATTCCCATGACCATGGTTTCAACAATCGTAGCTAAAGCCAACAAGTATATGAAACTTTTTCTCAGATACATACAGTTTGCGAAAAGTGTGTTAAAGCTTGCTAATAAGACTTTATGAGATATCGTAGCCTCAATGGAAGACTTATACCAAACAATTTAAAATTATACATTATAAACGCTAATTTTTGCTATTCAAATGAGTATACTAAAAGGCTTTATTTATTTTCGGATTTCCGAAATGAGTTTTTTAATTGGACTTCAGCAAGAAGACGTATGATAAACAACTTAATTTTTAGAATGTTACCGGTACAACTACCTAGAAGAGGAATCAATACGCCTGTTAGAAAGAATAGCCATACTACAAAAGCGTTAGTAGTAACGGCTCATTTCAAGCGAATTTTAGATTAAACCAACAAGGACATATTAAAAGGAAAAAATTAATGAGTGATTGATAGGTTATACATGAGTAATATCTTATTAAAATATATTCAAAAATGCCATATATACGTAAAGCAAAGTAAATATAAAAGTAGAAAAAGGGCGGTATAATTTATTCAGCACTTGGGATGAAAGGATAACACGCCGTAATATCTATCCTCTGTTCGGCTTTCAAAATAGAAATAACCCAAGAAACATCCGGCACCCAAATCCTAAAGAAGAAAACACCGTAAAAATCATCCTCCACTCGTCTTTGAAAAAAGAACAGGCCGTAAAGGCAATTCGACGCACGGAATCAAAAGGAAAAGGTGCTACAAAGGTTATCCAGCAATCGAATCTAACAATGAAAAGTACTGTAAAAACCACCCTCCACTCGAATTTAAGAGATACCCGTTCTGGCAGACGTTTTGGACAAAAATTATACATTGGATTACGCGACAGAGGAAAACTACACCACCTACAAAAACGTTTACTACAAAAATAAAGACGTTGATCCTCCCAACCACATGATGGGCTCCCTAAAAAAAGAAAGCAGCTCTCCCATACAAATAAAAAAAAAGCCTTCTGAACCGAAACAAGTGCGCTTCAAGTGAAAAGGGCGACGATCCCAATGGGCACGTAAAAGACAGCCCACCAGACCGCGAGAAGCGAGCTACAAAGGGGTGGACAACGCTTCTAAAAGAAATATCAAAGAAAAAAAGGGCCAAAGAACGCGAGACAAAGAAACGGCGCTGCGAATGACGCATTGGCACTGCCTCTACCAAAGGAAGACACTTCAGATGGCATATTGAAAGCGCTCGTTCCAATGCATGCCGCTCTAGATAACGTATTGAAAGCGCTCATACTACAGTAAAGAGATTCAAAAGACACATTGAGTTCGCTCCTACAAAATCAAGGCTCTCCTAATTGCGCATTAGAATCTCTTTTTTTATCACTCCTTCCACCATTAACGTCACTGAATAGGTTATGTAATATTACCCCAGAAAATAAGTTTTTTTTATACTTCTTTTTATTTTATGCTCTAGATTTATCATTAATCGTTTGCATTGCACATCTGAATTTCTGAATAATCAATTTACCGATTTAACAGCATATTTCCTCTTGTTTAATTGAACCTTCACAACTTTATTGGTATATTATTACTTTTTGTATCTGGTATTCTGAACTTTTCGATTATATTATCACTTTTTTTATCTATAATTTATCAATTATGTTTCGAATTCCTTTCTAGTAATAACATCTTTTGTATGATTGTTTATATATAGGCTGCTTTGACCGATACATTGTAAAAACAGTGTAGTTAAAGGCTGCCAATCGAAAAGGAGCGAAAAACCAGCAATATTATCCTTCTCGTTCTCGACGTCGCCGTCGCCTTCGCTATTGCCATCATTGTCGTCATCTTAGTCGTCGTCTTCATTGTCGTCATCGTTGTTATTGGAGCCACCACCACCGTTAACACCCTTATTAGCGCCGTTGCCACGAGAAGAGCTAGGCGCCCTCTGCGCTTTAAGTTATATAAATTTGGGTAAAAGTCAAAAATTGAGTTTTCCTTTTTTACGACAACGCGTAATAATGTCGTCGAACACACCTACATAATACATATACATACTCGTTCACCAAGCGGTAATAACGATTACCGTGTCTTTCGGTCGATGATAAATGTCTAACGAAAAATTAACTTTAAATTTATTATATTTATTGAAAATTAAAAGGTTTTGTTTATATATGAGATAAGTAATTGTTTTATGAAATCTCAAATAATGTATTGTAAAAGTAGTAAATAAGTAATTAAGCTTTTGAATATGAATTAAAGTAGTAAATATTAAATAAAACCTCAAACAAAGTTTTGGAATAGTAGGGAATAAGTAATCCAACTGCGGATTATATATTGAAAAAGTAGATATCATGGGATAAATAACTTATTAGAAAGACGATGAGTGTGTAGTAGGATCTTAGCCAACTGGCTTAGGACCACTGAAATAGGTGCGTAACTATTATCGCTTTGTTTGTAACGGTGGTAACCGGACAAACAACCCCCTTATTGGCGGCAATCGCTAATAAACTTACCCGTGGCGGTGGACGTAACGAACAGTACGTAAGGCATGTCTATTAGCAGCGAATGGACGCGATTCCGGGTACGCCGCTTTAAAATTTTACGCGCAAGAGAGACTTTGCGACGTACCCTTGCGAACTACATCTTTAGGTGGCGGACTCATTCTGCTATATCGGCTTCATCTTACTAATATTAATATTTTAGGACTTAAAGAATTAAAAAGATTAGATATTATATACCGCATTATAACTTTACGGTGTTACGTTTGCGGCGGAGAGGGGAAGTAGTCACAGGTGAAAGTATTTTTACCCGTAACGAGAAAGTAAAGTTTATAACTTTAGGAGACTCCCGTTCCTTCTTTTAGGAGGTGTGTAAAAAGGGAGAGGAGGAAAAGAGAGAACTAAAAAAAAAGTAACGGTTTTATAGGCAACAGGAGATAGAGAGAAAATAAAGTTAAGAATCAACAATATAGTCGAATTACTAAGGCTAGTGGTAGTGTTAGAAGTAGCGCGGCGTACCGTAGCGGTTACAGCCTCGGCGCGACGGTGCTATCACGCTAAACAGTACCTTTCAGCTCATTTTTACGCGGTATCTGTTTAGACAACGGTTAAGATATAGAATTCGTTAAATAATACATTGATAAGAAAGGTGTTCGAATAGTAGTAATTGAAGTGCAGTAGATCAACTTTCCTTGCATTAAAGTTGACGATACTGACTGCAAGTTGAGTGCATTGTTTGTGAGCCTACTGTATTGGCTGCAAGTTCAGTACAGTATGCGCCCACTTCATACTAGGGCATATGCCAAGTAATTGACTATAAAAATTACTCTGAAAATCAGTTAGTGGTCTGCCAAACCTAGAATAATACATCTACCACTTGACCACATAATACTACTGTTACTTCGACCAATCTAATAGACAACGTTGTAACGTTTAAACCCTTACCAATATTAATAAGTTCTTATTAAGTTGAACATAGATAATCCAAGAAAAAGAAGAAGTTACTTTCCGGTTACGCTTTACGCTAACAACGGCAGTTAGGGTAAAGGAAATATTCTTGCTAAGAGCCTTCATTGTTGCGTTGATTCTTATGGTAGTAAGTATGGAATACTTTTAGGTTGCGTCGGATTTTACGCAATTTAGAGGTAACGATAGTATTTCCATCGAAAACACTAAACAAGATTTACAAGTACTTTTTAATAAGCGTTAAGATTAACTGCTAAATTTTTTGAACGATAAGTTGGTAAATGGTCAAATTAACTTTACTATGGGTATTACTATTTTACAAACGACGAAGTTCTACGTTAAATCACCATAACAAAAAACCTTCTTTTTTATCTTTTACAACAAACCTTTACCTAAACACTATTTTTTCCCCTTTACTTGATCTTTTTGTTTTCCATACGATAATTCGATCGTTAAGATCATTTCTTTAACCGAAAATACGGACAATTACCAAGTCGTGTTAAAAAAGCCACGTCGGGAGATATTACGCTAAATTACCAAGCCTTTATGCTAAGAATAACAAAGCTCCTTGCTCAGGAAGTCCAATATAATTCAAAACCATATAATAACACCCTTTTAGGAACTTTTAACCGTAATTAAAACCTTTTGATCCGTATTTTTAACATATTAAGATAAATATCTTTTTAAACAAAATGTCAAAGAATATTCAATCATGCAAAACTTGGTTATCTTTATTTACTGTAATATTCTTAAATAAGACAGCGGCGAAGAATTAAACCGCGGTAACGGTTTTTATGAAATGTTTCGTAAGTTTTTCAATGATTGGAAAGTTAATTTATAAAAAATAATACAAAAGACCGTTAAGTATAAGTTTAAGTTAAAACTAAAACGATGAAGAATATACGAATAAGAAAAGCGCTTTATAAAATTGGTAAAAAAAAAAATTCAAATTCGCTAAACTTAAGAAATATTTGTATAAATTACTCTTGAAAAACAAGGCCACTAAAAATAATTTAAGCGAAGATTCCTATAACAGACAAAATTGTACGCGCGATCCTACTACAGGTTTTACTATAGGACTTTACCCCTCGGGCTAAACGATTAATAATTACTCTAAATACAGCGATTTGAAGGCTTCAAGGCTTAAATTTCCAGGAAATACTAATAAAGACTAGGAAGACTATTATAACCTAGTTATAAAACTTATTAACATAATAAACATTAATTATAAACTTTGTACGGATTTCGCTAAGATTTAAAATGATTTAAAGAAGTATAATGAAAAGCTTTATAATCTTATTCATACGAAGATAATACTTTTTAAAAACATTTGTAAGTAAATAAAGGTCTCCCTTTATAATTTTTCACGTATTATTTTCCGAAATATTAACAGGATACGTTAGAAACTTCTAGTTAACTTTCCCAATACGAGTAACAGCCTTTCACGAAACATATAATAGGATAAAGATTTATTTCCAATATAATATATACCTTACGTAATATTAGGAGAATTAGGATTCCACAAGATAAACTACAATAATAACGAAGAAAAAAGAGGAGTAAATTTCAAAAGATATGTTAAATTAAATACTCAATAAGTTCATCATGTTCTTACAAGTTTAGGGAATACTTATGTTGGTAAAACCAAGTTTTGCGAATAGGTACAGGCAGCTATCACGGGCGCTAACGAGTTTAAATACGCCTTAATATGCTTAAATACTATTTACAAAAGCCTTTTTATCTAGTTTCTTTTTTCGTTTACGATAGCAATAATACGTATATCAAACCTATTTATTATATACCCTTTAGTTGATAGCTTTCGAGATGTGGATAAAGAAAACCGTTTTATGGTATATTACATCACTTGTAAGTACAGGTGATCATTAAGTTTAAAATCTGGTTGAATAGCATGATATTAAAAACGACAACTACATATACATTAACGAAAGGAATATTTTAACAAGCTTCTTAACCGTAACAACTATCTTCGTAATAGTGGTAAAAATATTCAATTTACGGTAAATTTGACTATAAATTCATTTTTCATGTTTTTGCTAAAAGTAAAAATTCAAAGGTATTATACTATATCTAATACCTCATCAATTTAGAGGAAAACTAGTTAAACTATACCTTAAACTTCGAGGGTGAAAAAACATCGACGGCGTAAATAGTATCAAATAATTTAAATGGTATATAAATAATATTTTCAACGTGACCTGTAAACTGAACGAACACATCTTTTCATATTGTTAAAATAATTAAAACCTATATCTTCACTTTAATTAAACCTAAAAGTTCTTATATATTATCAACTTTCTAGATAGTTTCGTGGACCACACGTTTCAAATTATAATTTTAAATACAAGGGTAATAACATACTTGATAAAAGTTTATTATTTATATGTAATGTTATAAAAATAAAACGCTACTACTATAGATATTAACCGTTAAAATACCAATAACGATAAAGTTAACTTCAAATTAAACAAATAACTATCGTTACTAAAGATAATGGTAACTTAGATAATTATTAGGTTAATTACGTTTTATATCCTTAATTTTCCTACTCCTTTCCTTTTCTACCAAAAAGACATAAAAACCTTTAATGTAAATATTAACGTAAATATTGATAAGATAGTTAAAAACAGCTAAAGGTTTGATTTTGCCTTTAAATAAAGGTACCTATCACTTCACTATTAACATCAAAAAGTAATTTTATTAAACCTAACGAAGTGGAAAATACGTAAATTACTCCGGCGCTTTACTTAATTTACCGTTATCAAGTTAAATAAAATTCTAAAGTCCATAGTATATAAAAATAAAGAATAATTTGCTTCAAAGGCTATTGAAAAGCTTTGGTATTTCTACCTAATGTATATAAAAATCACCTGAAAATTTGAGTTCATATTCAAAAATCACAATGATTTTAATCAACAAGTCTTTATTCATATGTTATGTTTAAATAATAAGCTCATTCTTTACGTATGTAATTAGCTAACCTCGTTTTACAAAGCTAAGTTTCCAAAATCCTTATAAGTAACAGATATATAAAAAAATATAAAGATATTTTAAATTAACATTGACTTAAGATTATTGAACATCGTGGTTCATTATATCAATGTTCACTTTATGATAGAGGCGTTTTAAACAAACACTTGAAAATATGGATTTGATGTAAATAGGTACTAATAAAAGCTCATTCAAGCATTAGAAATGTCATAAAGATACAATTATTACATCGTTAAGTATACGATATTATTACGTTGAAAATTACAAGTTTTACCGATTGAAATAGAGGCCTTTAAATACTAGTAAAGGTCCTAAACGATATTTTAGGCCTTAATGGCTTAATACTAACGTTACTGGTCTTTAAAGCGTACCCACAACTAAAAATAAATTTTCTCCGTGAACAAGTATCTATGGTAAACCTATAATTTACGGAAAAATACTAAAGTAACTACGCAAGGGATTGGCACAGAATTAAGTTAAGGACGCCTTTAATAATAAAAATGTCTTTACAATAAGTAACGTGTTTGCCTCGCCGTTATAAAGTAAAGTCTTGGTATAACAAAAGCTCGGTAAATATAATAGCATATATAAAACATTGATTATCAGCAACTTAAGAATAAAATGATAATTGTTAACGGTATTCAGAAGTTTTACATTATTTAAGTTAAACTTTAAATTAGGGTAGTTCACAATAAAAACCTCTGATCTAAACAAATTGTTTAACACGACCTGTCTCTACCTAATATATATAAACCGATACAACGCTGCTAGTGCTGAAAACAACTAGAAACAGAAAATTTACGAAAGAGAAATATATACCAAGTCGTATTTACAAAAATATTTAGATAAAAAGAAGAACGACAATAACTTAGTATTAAAACTCTAGGTACAAACCATTATTTAAACCTTTGGCAAACCTCTCAAAGAAAGTGATAGTGTTGGTATTAACGGTTTCCTAACTCGAGAAATAATACAATTCGCGCCAAACCCCGAATTCAACTTCTAAGACTCGAATTTTATAATCATTAAGTCGAGAAATATATACGAGGTTAAAGATAAAACCATAAGATGGTTATACGAAAATTTACTTTTAATCTCTTAAGAATACGATAATAAAAGCAAAAACTAAATCTTTACGTAATTGCGAACAATTAAAAAAATCTGCCAACGTATAGTAGTCTTTTTGACAATAAATTTTTGATTAAATTAAAAGTAAGTATACGTTAGATAATTAAGACATAATATCAGTATCTACGTAATCAACAACGTATTTATGACGAATGGTCTTATTAAAGTTGCCATACAAATTAGGTATCACTTACTTTCCAGAAACTGTAATATAATCTATTAAAATATTATATACATTAACTAAAGTAGGCGTTTATTAATTCTCAACCCATTCGTCGTATTTTAAATTACGACAATATATAGAGTATTAAATATACGACCCTAACATATTGATAATATAAAAAAAATTATTTAGACTTAATAGGAATATAATTTAACAATACCCATTTCATTGAAATTAGTAACTTCATAGTATCAGAGAAAAATGCGATTAAAAATTTAAAGTTTTGAAATTAACAGTCGGTTACGACTTTAATGAAAGGTTACCAATTTAACGTTGATAAATCGTTTATTCATATACTTAATATTAATACCTGCTTTAATTTTCGCTAAAAGGGTTAGGACACTAATTTAAATACAATTAATTAAACTACCGTTTTAAAGTCTTAACAGTACTTATAATAACGCATCTATGCCAACTATGTTACTACCTTATATGACCTAAAAGCCTTCTACAACTTATCGGTTACAATAAAAATATAAACCCTAATAAATTTGGTCTTTAATCGGCTAAATACAAGGCTAAAATAGAAAATACAGATGTTGTACCCAAGAATTAATATCGTTCCAATTAATCTATTAAGGTTTACATTAATAATATTTACAAATGGTTCTTTTGTAAATAATATCAACTCATCTTTACAAATCGGCTTTTTAACAACACTTGTTAAGAAATATAGGTGGGAGAAAGATTTAAGCATTATCAATAACTGTTAGAATAGTATTACATGTAGTGCAGTAGGTCAACTTTACTTACAGTAAAGTTAACTGTACTGCAAGTTGAGTGTACTGCTTTGTGGAGACTTGCCGCATTGTGTATAAGTCTAGTGCAGTCCGCTGCACTTCATTCTGAGGTACAAGCCAAAGTGTTTGGCCATACAAATTACAATGAAACCCGGTTAGCAGTCTGCCAAACCTTGAACAATACATCTACTACTTGACCAATGCAATACTACTATTAATTCGACCAATCCAATAGATAACATTGCAACGCTAAAGACCTACCAACAGTAACCTAATTTACTGGACCTCCGTTCAATGTAAAAGGATTACATGAAACGTTTTAACTTCAGAAGTTTACGTCATAATAGCTGGCTTTAATATAGGCATAACTTTATATAAAACTTTTAATGTTATTACCAGACAACTAAAGATTTCTTTTATCCTGGCGGTAATCTGTACTAACTCGAGGAGCCTATTCGAATGCCTTTTAAAACTTAGAACTACTAGTAAAAAACGCTTCATAATTGACGTGATAACATTTCGTAAAGCTTATAAAGGCAGAGAAATCGATGAGTTTCGATAGATCGATGGAAACGGTAATTTTACTAACGTTATAACGCAGGTATCGCTCAATGAAACCCTGAAAAAGTTTCTAGATAGCAATAGCCTAACTATATGTATTATGAGTTACGTTAATAGTCTACTTGGTAAGGTTAAGTTACATCTAGTAGATAGGGATTTATTGGTAAACTTAAAGACCATTAGATGGATAGCAACTTCTTGAAATAGCACAATTGAAATAAGAGCAACAATGACCTAATTGATTCTCGTGGTTTAAATAAAATGAAAAGGTAACTTATTTTATATTGGTTAAAATAGCTAATAGCTATAGAGGGAGTATTAGCAAAAGTATAGGGATAACAACGACAGTAATAGCTTAGTTAGCCCACGTAAGTTAATTAAAGTAGCAGACGACTTAACCCATATGTGAAAAAAAGGCTAATAGTGAAGGTAGGTAGTACGCGGAAATCTCTAGCGAAAGACTTATACACAAGAATTGGTAAAGCTACGATTCAGAGTTGTAGGGCAATTAAAGATAATTAGGGTTAATTAGGGTGCGAAAGTCAATTGTAATTAATAGGGTTCTCGCTAGTTAACAAGGAGGTAATTCGGTGGTAACCGGAAAAGTTTAATCGATTATACTAGTATATACGTACAAAACAAAAAGCCGTCAGTATCAAAATAGTAGTAATTGTAATGTAGTAGGTCGGTCAACTTTACTTACAGTAAAGTTGATTATACTATTTACGAGTTGAGTGTATTATTTATGAGCCTAGTATATTGGCTGCAAATTAAGTACGGTATGGGCCCACTTCACACTAGGGCACGGGCCAAATAAGTCGCCATACAAATTACTAGACAGACTAGCTAGCGGTCTACCAAACCTAAAACAATACATTCAACACTCGACAACTCAATACTACTATTACTTCGACCAATCGAATTGACAACGTTGCAATGTCTAAAGCTCTACCAACAAAAGGTTCGAATAACTGATTGGAAACAGTTAGTTTAGACGTGCGAACGCCGAATAGCTGATGAGGGGTTTACCTTAAGTGTGGAGGTACGTTGTTAGAAGAAGAAAAACAACATTTTTCCTGAATCGAAACAATTAATTTTTTATACTAACTTCAGAGCCACGTCATATCGACAATTACACTTTCGTAATTTCATCTTTACAGCAATCTCGAACGATTCCAACCAAACCTTTAAAGGCTATAATAGTGTTATTACCAAAACTACTGATTAAGGGCTCAAACAAATCATACTATTAATACTAAACAACTAATTAGGGGCTCGAACAAATTGTACTATAACTATTGGATTATAAATACGGAGCGTGTTAAAGCAAAAAAGATTGCTTGTGTGAATATAACTATATATCCTCATAGTTAGTAAGCGGTCACGCTGCAGGGTATACTTTTGCAAAGTATACGATAACGTGTCACATTGCAAGACACACTCTAGCAGAGTGCATAATAACGTGCCACGCCCTAGGAGGGACATTGGCAGAATGTATGGTAGAGTGTCACGCTCCGGGTGAGAGCTTATAAGCTCTCACCTGAGGCGTGCACTCTTCGGATGCCTCTTCTCCCTCTTATCAATCTATCATCAATACTTACAATACTATCTTCTTCTTACGTTAACGTATAAGCGACAATACCGACAAATTACATAATATATTTAATCTTAGGCGTTAACTATCTTCAAACCTTGATCCAACAATTTGGCGCAATTTTTTTTCTTTTTTCGAAATCATCATTATTCGTGACGTCAATAGCTATATTGAAATTTGAAATGGCTTAAATGTCCAAACTCCATAGTTAGTCAGCCGGGTTGCTGTATAAACTAATGTTCCTTGTAGAACTACATGCTCAAAAAAACTTGCCAATGATGAGAATTTACGTGCACCTTGACTGTGAAGATGCTGAAATTATTCCAATATAATTAATTCGACACGGCATTGTGGCTTCAGTGGCTGTGAGGTGCCAAAAACAGTGCACTTGTGGAACTGTCTGGGATTTGCTCTTCCACCAGTGTGTTTATTCCACAAGTGTGCACGGTATGGTATCAAACAAAGGGTACCCACCCCCCTTCCTTATAGTTGAGCCTACAATTAGCTTAGGCATCAGACTTTGAAACTCCTTCCCCCACAGCCTCTGCTTAAAACCCTTACCCCTATCAAGAACCTACGCAGGCAACAGTTTGAAGTGACTATGGCGGTGACTCGGGCAAATACTGTAAGGCTGAGTATTAAACACACCAGGATGGGAAAATAAAGGACTGGGATTCATTGAATTTTGTGGTTATCGGCAATATATTTTTGTACTATTTCCCGCAGTCGGTTCTTGGGCATTGCCGCTTGTCTCGAGCCCTCGCAGCCCTTGAGTACTCATCCTAGTTTAGTTCACGATTCTTGAGCTGCGTGGCGAAAAGCGGTTATTTCTTCCCACAATCCATATGCAATTACATCTGCGTGCGAGAATGTTGGTGAGAAACCATATCCTGTGAAGCAAGTCAAGAGGCCTGATGCCCCTTAAATTCGACCCTCTTTTCTTACTCGCCATGCTAGTCATCGCGAGCTCCTCTTTGGTGACGCATACTACATAATTTTGTTGCCTAGTGACGCCACCCTGCACTGCTTCAACTTGGCTTGCAGGCGTCGCAAGTAAACACAGGCTCGTATCCCGCCTTGGCGAAGCTTCCAGAACTGTTGCCTGCTGGAAGCACCCTCGTAGTTCCCATCACAGTGCGATACTGCACACCATGCGTAACTATCATCACAGAAGTACGGAATATGGACAAAGTCATATGATATATCCTACCACTACTGTAAAACTACGGCAGCGCGTCTATTTATGTGTCTCAAAGTTTAATTGAGGTTGACTAGAATACATCGTTTGCCCATCCTGGTTCACATCTGACGCTTCGTGGCTGTCCCGGTGCAGCCCACTTTTCCCAGGAGGCTAATTCTTCTTTGCTAGGGGCGTCATCAACTGATTGTCCAGCCATATCATTTATAAGAAAGGGCTTGCATCGCGCCTTCTGCTCCATTGACCAACCAACCACCCACCTCTCCCATGTGCTAAGGCCTCTCTTCCCACACTCTAATAGTCAATTTGATAACTTAACTTGTTCTTCACTCATCCATTCTTTATCACCTGCATCAACATGAAGCTCATCACTGCCTCCCTCGCGGCCCTCTTCGCGGCCACTGCCCTGGGTATTGAGGTCTACATCGCCAAACCCGCGGATTCCAAACCCGCGGATCTCTCGGAGTGGAAGTCCGTTTTCTTGATCCACCGTTTCGTAGCTCGCCTGTGGGATGGCTGCCACGTCGGCAGTGTCCACTTCGACGTGCTTGCGACCACCGGCGGCACGTTGAACTTCACATGTGTCGCCTATGACAACGAGATAAAGAACGAGACCATGAATTTCGAGAGCGGACGCAAGTACTCCTGCGACCAGTCCACTTTCTTCGAGTTCACCTACGACCTGCAGACAAAAGAGCTCTATCTGCAGCACAATGTTAGTCCAAGGTAAGGCTCCCCCCTCCCAACCAGGGCTTCGTGTGTCGTTGTGTGAAGCGCATGCGAGCTGACGAGTGCGTTGTAGCGTCATACAAACTGGGAAAACCATCGCGGATCCGTCTGCGAATTGTGGCCCTGGCCACAGCAGTGCCACTGACATGGTTTGCACGGCTCCTGATTTTCTCATCACGGTGGACAATATTCCTCAGCCTACCAGCGCGGTGGACAATACTCCTCAGCCTACCAACGCGGCGGGCATTGCTGCGCCAACCGGCACAGCGGAGAGCATGTCGCAGTATGCTAAATGAAAGGAAGGGGGGATAGCAAACATGGGTCATAGATTGATACTTATACCGTGGTGCTTCACTGAGCTTAGCCGACGGACGGCCTACTAGTGTCATGCATACCTCGCTCGACTGCAGTTTTAGGAAGACCCAAATGACAATCAGTTCATGCGATTCGTGTCATGTTCCAATCTAATCTTATCTTTCACCCCATTTTCCTTGTAAACGGCTGGCACAAAGACTACTGAAATAATATTGATTGTGAATGAATCATCTGACTACAAATTCACATTAACACGAAGTCTTCCGGAATTTCGTAACTACAGTAGTGAATTGCAAGTGTGCAGGGCTCGAAGTCGGGATATGGGTGATGATGATGACAGTGTTGGAATAGCAGTCAAATGCAGTACAGCCAAGTCAACTTTACTTGCAGTAAAGTTGATTGTACTGACTGCAAAATTGACTGCAGTTTGTGGGACTGCATTGCAAGTGCAGCCCACTTAGAAGTGGGGCACAGGCCAAAGCGTTTGGCCATACAAATTAGTGTGCAGACCGGCTAGCGGTCTGCCAAACTTAAAACTTACACACATCAATCAACAATATCAACGCAACACCAGTTACTTCGACCACAGTGATTCGAATCGACTACGTTGCAACGATAAAGGCCTACCAACAGATGGAGTATATTACAGGTGGGCGCTAAAAGCTTTTGGCAACGGGGTGGTGCAAGTTTGTAAGACGAGGAAGGGAATTTGTAGAGTACTGAGCTTTGTGATTTATACTTTGGTTTGAAAAAGCCTGAGCATATTCAACAATACGTAAATAATTGAAACCCTCCAATTCCAGATATTCATCCTATAACCTAATGATATTTGTCTCACATACCGTCACATTGATCCGTTATGAGCTTTCGTTATATTCTCTTTGAAATCAAAAACTTAAATCCTCTTATATAAAACTGTATTCCGTCATCTTATCAACACAGCAAACCTAGAAAACAGTCTTTATAGGCCAAATGAAAAAAAAAAAACCCCGTAATCTTAATACTTATATAAATATCAATCATGTCATACAATGTTAGTGTTATAACCCAGACAACGGTTGGGTCAGGAAACAGGCCAACATGCAGCTGAGCCACGGAGAGCCTGTAGTCCAACACATCAGGCGGGGAACATCTCTTATGTAAGCAAGGTGACTAAGTAAGTCACGTAATGGATCAGTATGGATCAGTTACTGATCCAAGGTGAGGCAGCACTAGATCAGTGGGATCAGTGCGGTGATCCAAACGATCCAGTACTGAAGACGGTATGAAGGCACGGATATATAAGGACACGGTCATCACCACATAGACAGTATTTCCTTCATAGCTCTTCAGTTGTCAATCTAAGTATTCAGTCTACACACCTGAATAGCCTAACGGCTAGTGATCACTCTACAGCACGAATAAACATCTTCTTGATATTGCACCTTTGTTACCTCTGCTGCCTTACTGCTAACATAAACCCCCTGAAACCTTCTATTTACTCACGGGTATTTAGTGTGATCATTACAGTTAGTAGGTATTAATTATGCTAATATACGTGAACGACTATATGAAACTTGAATACTTCACTGTTAAATTAACCAATAAATGCGAACTTGTAATTGTTTTGGTCCGATCTACGAAGGTATACCAAGTAGGTGACAAGTAGAGTTAATAATTGAGGTACTAAAGAAGACTAATGTAATGATCACACTAAATACCCGTGAGTATATGGAAGATGTCAGAGGGTTTATGTTATCAAGAAGGTAGCAGAGGTGCTGAGTGAACAATATCGAAACCGTGCAAGTAATGATCAAAAGCCGTGAGGCTATTCAGATGTGTAGACTGAATACTTAGATTGACAACTGAAGAGCTATGAAGGAAATACTATCTATGTGGTGCTGACCGTGTCCTTGTATCCTTTATCCTTCATACTGGATCGCTATGATCCTCCATGATCCATCACGTGACTTTGCTTAGTCATCGTGGCTGACATAAGAGATGTTCCCCGCCTGATGTATTAGACTTCAGGCTTCTCAGTGGCGCAGTTGCATACTGGCCCGTTTCCTGACCCAACCGCTGTCTGGGTCATGACAGTTAAAAAGGCCATAAAGGTCCTTGGTGCAGGACTTACATACACGGTTCATGCATGGCCCGTTACGTACCCTCATACGTAATGCCTATAGACCGCGCCCAAACCACGCTCAAGCCGGATATTATACATCTCGTTACATATACAATTACGTAGCTTATAAACTGAATAGATAATAGCCTCAATGTATAATACACCCCCGCCCCCCTTATGGAAAACCCGCTGAAATTACAGTATTCCGTCGGTTAAATACTAAATACGGACTGTATCCATGAAAGGCGCAAGCTGGATATGAATTGAGTGCGGGCCACATAATATACCCTTTAACGCAACGTATAACGTATAAGGCGTATCAATCTCAGGTCGCTTACATTATATAACGCGTATGCTAATACGACGTATAACGTATCAACGTTATTAATCATCGACTGTATACACCGTATAACGCGTTTTTTAATATACTGTATAACGCGCCTTTTAATACGTCGTATAATGTATAGGCCTTACTAATTCCAGGATATCTACACCTATAACGCGTTTTCCAACGTGCCATATAACGTATAAATTTTACCGATTCCGGTCTGTTTATACCAACAAAAAACGGCGCATACCGTAGCTCATAAAACTTTCCTTCTTTTTCTTTTTTCTTTGCTAATCCACCCCCCTTCGACTATCCTACTTACAATTTTTTAGAATAACCTAAACTATAATCTTTTTTCCAATCCTTACTATGGCCTTGATTTTTCCGTTAGCGTTTTTGTACCAATAATTCTCTTTCATTATTATAGCCCACATATTTAACAATTTAAGTTAAGTTATATGATTACCAATACATATATTAATAACGACTGACCTCTTTATAAAGTATGCTATCTTTTATATCTTAATATCTTTACCGTTAGTTATATTGCGTAATGCCTCCACGTCATGAATTAATTTTTCGTATTCACAAATAAAAATTAAGAGGTTAAACTTCGTCTTTTATAGTTTCAAAATACCTATATATTTTACATCAATCGTTTATTATACTATAAAGTACCTTTAACTTATATCCGCATCTACCGCCCCCAAAGATGTTGCGCCCATCGTAAGATATATAAAAAGGTAAATTTTACAATGAATTTATCGGAAACCCGACCTTATATAAACCTCTTATGCAATATATTAAAAAAAAACTTACTTATAACTTCACTTAACTCATATACCTCATGAAAACAATTAATTGTAACCTTCTAATACGGCGTTTATCAACTATTATTTGCCGTAAACGTTAACATGACATTCTGGATTATAAGCTTGTTTTCGTTTTTACTTTCCTCGAATAAGTTTATTAATTTATTTGACTACATAATGTTATTTGCGTATAGGGCCTTCCAATCATTCCGGCTGTATAAGTTATTATATCTTTGATCATACGCCCTTGTCTTGCCCTCCTTTCAGCTCCTTTATTCCCGAAAACACTTTCGTCTCCTTCTACTATTTTTTCCATTTATCGCGACTGTACGCTATTTAACAATCATATTTTAATACAGAATATTTTTACCACAATCTCTATCGGTATTTAGTGTAAACCCTTTTATAATTTTAATCCGGGTAACTAGAATAAAATCATAACATACGTTACGTTTTGTAAAGTTCATATAAATTACGACATATAAAATATAACAAACGATATTTAAAATTCTATGCAAAAGCTCTTTATCCTCCCTCGTTTTATTTACTAACCATATATAAAAGCGGATGAACCGAGTAGACCGAAAGCGGATCAACGACCGCTTCCGTAATGACCACGTTACCCAAGCGTAAATTAACGTATTACAATCCCTTATATCCCGCTTAAAAGACTAGTTTTCCGTTCTGCCCTGCGTTATTCGCTGTCTGTAAGGTTTCTAACTAATTTAAGTGAACTTAAAAGTGTAGAAGAGTAATCATAAAGATTGGTATTGTAGTAGTAAAGATAGATAAGTCCGGAAGAAGCATGCAGAGAGTACACGCCACGAGTGGGAGGTTATAAACCTCTTATCCTAGCAGTGACACTTTGTCATACACTTTGGAACGCCCCTTTTAAACCACGCTACGCATAATTCACTCTATAAGAGTGTAGCTTACAGTGTGATACGTTATCATGCACTTGATAGGAGTGTATCTTACAGTATAGTACACTATCATTTAACTTATATGTATTAACTATAAGGGTATATAATAATATCTACACAGTTAATCTTTTATTTCTTTTTTGTACGCTCTATATCTATAGACTAATAGTAATAATATAGTTGTAATTAGTTTGTATTCCGTAGTTTTATGGTTATAGCATAGTTATAATCAGTACATATACATAGTTATATAATATTAATGTAATTGCGGTACCAATTACAAAGGTTTGAATGTGTAGTTTCTAGCTCCAGTGGTAATAATAATAAGGGACTGGTTAATATAAGTAATCGGTAGCGATATAGTAATTAATAGCGTGTTTTATTGTTATCGAAAGGAGTGTGGCTACCCATGTGATATAAAGGTAATTATATAAAGGTAATTATACCATTAGGTGCATTAGATCAATATAAAAAGATATATCAATATAGATACAGGTAGAATATTTTTTCTTTTTCTTATTAACAGCGCTTATTTAAAGCCAATGTAAATTCCTTTTCCCATTAAACCTAATTCACCATTTTAATTAACTATTTCAAACCGCTTCGATAATTAGGTTACTTAACTAATTCTTATATACTAACTTTGCTTTTAAATAATTACCGCATAAAAACAAGATCGTTAGGCGTTGTTTAATGCGTAAGCGCTGAGGCGTCGCCGCCGTCGCTACTGCCACCACCGCCACCGCTAATAACCTATTTTTATCCAGTAACATCTCTTTTATCGCTGTTTCACCACCGGCCTCGCCACACACCGCCGCTGCCGCCTATGCTATCACTCTTTTTTCTCCTCCCTTTTTCCCCCCCTATGCCCCTCACTTTTAGGGGGGGAAATAGAGAGCTCGTAAATTTATAAACCTTACTCTTACCCCACAGGTGAAAATCTCTTTACTTATGGTGACCCCCTTACGTCGTAAACGTAGCTTGGCGAAGCTACGTCATGGTTCGTATTTATCAAATCCACCCATTTATCTACATTTAACATTCCTATAAACAAAAATGTCGAGGTGGACCTCCTTCGTCGCCTTGAACTACGTATCGTCAAGGTAAGTTGCGAGGACTCTTTGACACATAAGGTGTTCAAGCGGCGTATTCAAATCCATAACCACAAGCCGTTAATAGATATACCTTACGTGCTATGTATCGTGTTTACGACCGCAGATAAGTTTATTAGCAATTATTACGAAAAAAGGGATCGTTCGGTCCGTTACCACCGTTACAAGCGCAATACTCACGCATATGCCCCAGTTTTATTAGTCTTAGGACCGTCGGCCGAAACCATATTACGCGCCCATCAGTTTTATAATAAGTTCGCTTTCAAAATCATAATCCTAACCATGGACTTAATCCTCCACTTTCCAATCACATTGTTCGAGGCTCTTTTAGAAGTAACTATTATTACAAGTACCTAAAACAAGCTGACACTAATTAGTAATAGATGCTAACCGGCGAACCAAGGAGTCGGTAGCCGTTATAACCGCCTAGAAACGGAGCATACGCATATAATACGTAGGCGAGTTCGATGACATTATTTCGCATTGCTATGAGGAGGGTGAAAACCCCCTCGCGACTTTTCCTAAAGGTATGCGGCCTAAGGTACGTGACCACCTCATCGATGATATAGATGGCGGCGTCGATGACAATAATAGCGGTGGCGCTAATAAAAAGTAGAATGGCGACGGTAAGAATGGTAGGGATGCGACGGTGTCATCCTTTCCCTTTCCATTTATTAGTGAATAAATGCCTCTTTCAGACGGGCTAGCGCGCCCGGCCAAAATATAATACATTACACAGGATTATTATAAATTTTAATAAAAACAATCTTAATGTAAGTGAAAATATTGTATGTAAAGTAAACTTAATATTTATAAAAGAAAGAGTATTAATATATCAAAAGCAGTGCGAAATCGGAGATTTAATAGAAACGGGTAAATACTAAAAATTACAATATGGCCGAAGTGCAAAAAAACAAATAGTAATAGTATATTAAAAGCGACGCAAAATAGTAGATCTAAGTAGGGGTAACTGT
Source organism: Anisogramma anomala (assembly GCA_038502455.1). Lineage (NCBI taxonomy): Eukaryota > Fungi > Ascomycota > Sordariomycetes > Diaporthales > Gnomoniaceae > Anisogramma > Anisogramma anomala. The sequence goes on from JASMMZ010000015.1 coordinate 1,714,695, forward strand.
GTAAAAGCAGTGTAAATTATAAGTTTTGAACCACTTCAAAATGTAGATCACGATATGATAGGGTAAAATGAAAAGTCAAAAGTATGGCGTAGTTCGTTAACTTTATGGGTGTCGTAAAACCTTTTTAGTAATATCAACAAATAGTATACTTGTCGATATAAACGTCTTTAATGCTTCGTTTAAGGTATTCTTAGTTATTGTATTCGTTAGGTTCGATTTTCCATCAATTTGTCTTGTTTCCTCGATTTTAAGTCGTTTATATACCTCGCGTAGGGTTATGATATCAATTATGAAGAGTTTCTCCTTTATAATACTAAGTTTAACAAAATATTTGTTAAACGAGAAAAAGTAAGTATATAAAATGAGAGGAATGGATTGCAAATTAAGGTTGAAAATAATTATGCGGAGCGTTATCGCTATGGTAATTCCCGAATCAAAACATTAAACTATACTATAGGTTTCCGTGGTTAAGACGTTTCTTATAACCTGCATGTACTTAGTCAAGCTTTAATAAATAATGTTTTTATGTAATGTGAAGCCGTTCAGTGCTGGTATTTTGTTACCTCAAATTATAACGAAGCCTATTTACGAATTAAAGTCGTGAGTATTAGTGAAAAAACCATATAGGAAAACGAAAAGCTTCGAAATATATATATCTAGCGGTATAAATTATAAACCTCATTTTAAATTGTATATTTGATACGTAAATCTTTTATTAAACTCATTATATATATCATCTGATGGGGCGATTTGGCATTGCGTAACAACCGAAAGGTCGAATGCCATCTCTAGCTATTCTACCAAGGTAACACAAGCATTACGTACACGTTAGTACCTGTATTTGTTGGCCCGTTTTACGTTATTTAGAACGACAAGAGTAACTTTATGTAATTACTTTTTTTGTGTAAGTCTCAAAACGCTGTTCCGAAGAGTAATACTGGTGTTATTAAAGTCGATTATATGATTTCCGTTAAGTACGTCTTTGGTTTTTCCTTTAAGTCGCCCTTTAAAAGTTTCCATTCTTCAAATTCGGAAAACGATGCGTTACACAACGTTGATATGTCGTCCGTCTATCTACCCGTTAATATAAAGCCGTTAAAACGGATTGCTTAAATTCATAGGTACAGGTTGAAAGTTAAATTAGTTATTTCGAATCGTTCTTTATAATGCTTTCAGTAGGTATTATACCAGTAAATATCAGTATTAGTTCAATCACAAAGAGGTTTTTAATATGTAAAATGGTTTCAAATTGGTAGTAATTTTGAAGATCCGTAGGTGTATTGGAAAAAATACAACGTTTAAGCTGTTCCTCCAATTACGTAAAAATTCACGAAATGTTACGAAGTTTAATATATAGGGTATGAATGGTACTAAGGAATATTACGAACGTATAAATTAAATAGTAGCTTACTCGTTGTAAGATAGGCGACTATATTATAATATTCTTTTTGCTGTCGTCGTTATATACTTTTATAACCGGACGAGTTTTTTCGTATAGTTTTTCGGTTTTATCTTTAACTTCGTATACAAAGAGGGTGGGAAAAAACCTATAGCCTCCGTAAATTATTACATCGTACTATTTAACACGAAATACGTTTCATCGATTAAGGAAAAGATTTCTGTTTAGGAGTATTATTTAAACGGGGAGTTGAAAGTGGTAATCATACCCTCGCGACTAGATTTAAAGTTCAACTCGCGGTTTATCAACTTCTTTTATGTAATACAGAAATTTGAAACAAAGTTTTTAAGATATGTTTGAGTCTTTAAGCTAAAGGAGCACCGCCGGCGGCGCGGTATTAGTGGTATTGGTATAAACAAACCGCCTTCATATAATAGTAGCGGGTTGGAAGTAAGATTCGAGAGTTATATTAAAATTGGGAAAGGTTTTAATTCACTGTTTTTAAAGTGGTTTCGTTGGCGGTTTTAGTCGGATCATGGTTTTAGGCTGCTTTTTTCTACCTTTTCTTTTTTATACTCTTATACTATTATTTAGCTAAACAAACTTATATCGTTTATAAAATTAACGAATGTATTATAGATTTAAAATCATTAAATCTTTGAAAGGTAAATCCATTAGTCTTTAGTTTTTCAAATTAGGACCTTAAACTGTAATTGTAGGTTTAAAACGGAAGTCTAACGCAGGATATTATTTATAGATAATGCTTTTAAAACGTGTATTTTAACCCGCAGAAAACGAAACGCTGCCATGGTTTTCGCTATAGAGTTCGAATTTTACACAGTGGTTAATGATAATTTAAAGTCTATATAAATCCTAATGCAAGTAATAAAAGCAAAAACCGTAGTGATTAGCCTACTCAAGTCGAAAGTATTACTAACAGCGTTAACCTTTATTTATAGAATAAATTTATTAAAACTAATACCTCCTAGGTTTTTAAATAGTATCATATACACCCTTTCAAATGGTTCGTATTACCATTTAAACTTTCTAATACCTTATAATACTTCTACTAGTATTTATTTACATTCGTTACCAACGATCATACCTTTGGTATACGAATAAGTAAAGTAGACAGTCGTTTTAACGTAGTTTGTAATCCAGTCTAGAGGCCTTAAATAGATGCTTTGCTAACAATTAACCAAAAATTATCAATAATCTGTAACGAAAGCGTTGCATGTAAACTTCGCGACCTAAAATAATATTGTCGCGTCGACGGCGTATAGTATCGACTAGCTGTTTAAGTACATAATATCGATTATTACCTTGTAATTAAAGTTTAATTCGTTTCGAAAGGAGTAGTTTAAACCGCCGTGGGGTTTGTAAATGTAGCTGACCCTTAAAGCCAAATTTTTCTATAACTTTAAATATGTTTTTTCCTGTATTTATATAACTCGCGACGTAAAGTAACCGTAAAACGCGTTTTATAACTAGGTATTTTATTCGGAGGTATAGTAACCGTAATTCTGGTTACGTTGAGTAAAAAACCTTAATCGTATGTGTTTTGGAGAAAAAGAAAAAATTACCGAACTTAAGCTGAAACAATATAGATATACTATTCAAGACGTGGAAAAGTTGGTTAGTCGTATTCCGAACCTTAATTTCGAGTTTATTTATATTATCTAACGAAAATAAAATTGACGTTTTAAAGTTTATTACGTACCGCTTAACCGGTTCGATTCGTATATTTATAACTACCGTGTAATCAACGGTGCTGTACCTTTACCAAATAAAACTTTTCGGTATTGTTCTATCCAATTAAATTGAAATTTCGGGAATTTCGCTACGAACGCTTCTAATTGATGTTCTCCAGGAGTCAAGATTTCGGTCGCATTGGTATTAGGTATAATAGTTTGAAATCGGTTGCTGTACCTGTTGAAAAGCGTAAATTACGACGTTATATAGGTATTGAACACTTCATTTACATAGTTCAAACCTATATGATACAGGAAATAAGCGTCATATAGACTTGTGAAAATAAGTTAGGCGGTCTCATCTTCTTTGGTTATTAGGTAGGTATTATGACCTTTAAAAACTTTTTCTATGGAGATGTATTCGTAAAGGTAGGTGTTAAGCTCATATTTCACATTTTTTATTCCGTTACGTATATTGAATAATTGGTCTTTATCCAGTATTTACATAGGAAATCGACTTAAAACTGTCCTTTAATCCAAATTTATTCGTATACTAGATGGTTAGTAAACTAGCAGCCGATCTTACCACATATAATATAGAGTTTATGAAAAACTATAGGGATACGTATATATTTTCGTAAATATTATTTTAATTTTGATACGTTTCGTCCCTAGTTCTAGGATTGTTTTCGATAATATATGCTTTAACCTTTGTTTTCATGGCTCCCTCCTAATAACCTCTTTTTTTAGTCATTTTATTTTTGGCCCTAATTTTACCTTAAATACACTTTACACCTTCGATCTTGGACGTATTAAATAACTTCAATGGGGTTTACTTGTGAATTTAACCCTTACCTTTGTTTTAATCGGCTATAAATATTGTTTTGAAATTTTCATTATCTGCATACAAATGTTTTGAATAAATTTTGAAACTTTCATAAAAGGCTTTTAAGTATTTTTAGGCTTGAAATATTGAAAGGATAAAATTTAGGTTTTTGTGGTATATTTTTGGTACTATTTGTATTAATAATCCATTACCTTTGTATTCCAGCTCAAAGGCTACCTAATACTTTGAAAAATTTGTTCATAAGGCGGTGATTTTCTTTTATAGGTTTTTATCAATATCTCTACGTTGATTTTTTTCGAATTTTTAGGTTATGCAAGTCCAATTCCTATATTAAATCCCGTAGTTGATTTTTCTATCCAAGTGTTATTTTAAACGACCATAACACTTCGTAAATATGTTTACCTATGTAAGGTGATATATATACCGCTTTTTAACCTGCTAAAATACAATGCCGGGCAAAATAACGTAAAATTAGGACAGTTCAATTTTTAGCCTTTTACAAGCATTAAATATTGTACGAATTTTATTATCGAGTATATCGTACGGTACGTTATTATATTTTCTTTTTTTTCATCCTCAAATTTGACAAAGTTAGTAAGTTTTATAGAGTCTTTTTCATTAGTGGGAAAGCAGTACAGTAAAAGGTTATGGTAAATGTTTTTTTTTTTTTGGCGTGTTTCAATCTGTAGAGTACGCAATAGCGTGTTATACTGTTCATTATTTTTTAAAAGGGGGTGTTTTCTAATTCGGGCCGCTTTTATCGTAAATAAGCTAGTTATCAACGGTATTCGAGGTCTTTATTTTTTTATTTTTTCTATTTAAAATTGAATTTTCAAGAGGATTCGTGTTTAACACGCGTCGTAAATAACATTTTCGGTACTTTCTATTTTTTTCATCGATTCTTCCAACTTCGTTTTCACTTTGCGTTTGGCGTTTAGTCTCATTAAGCGTTTTTTTTTCTATTGACAAAGGCTTTCTTCGTTTCCTATCTGTTATTTAATTTAAAAAATCCTAACGCTTTTTCAACCAGTATTTATTTATAAACTTTACTTCTATTACTTCATTGCTCATCCACTTTGTTATTTAAGTAATATAAGCTATTACTAATAAGGCTTTTATAATATTAGCTATTATTTACACCAGTCATATCAATATTTTTTCTCCGTAATTGTTTTCGTAATATATTAATGATATCATTATCGATTATATATCACATATATGACGTTTATTCGTGAAATATTTTCTAAAATCATTGAATATATCGCGCCTTTTAATTTAGACGTTACAATAGTCAAGGATTATGTTAGGAACACTTATATTATCGGTAAAAAGGTTTAAATCCTTTACTAGTATCTTGAGTTTGTTATTATCTAGGTTAAAATATAAATATTTCAAAATGTCTTTACGAAACAACCTATTTTCAAAAAGATACTTTATATCTTCGTTAGCTTTTATCATATTCTTTACTCGTAAAGCTATAATTGTACCTGTAGTAAGTGATTATTACGTTCAATTTTAATGTTAAAGAGACGTAAGTTATTAGTTTCGCGACATCATTATTATTCGGATGCGTTCAAGATTTTGAAAAGCGTACAAATACCAAAATGTAAAAAAAAAAGGGTCAAACGCTTTCCAGTATAAATAAAGTTCAAATAATACATAAATACAACGTAATAATAGTCTAATGAAACGTTTAAAATGAGTTATATTAGCACTTATTAATGTTATTGTCGGTAAGATCTCTTATTCATGTGAATGTAAACGAAGAGTAATCAGAAAGATTGTTATTGTAGTAAAAGATAGATTATCGGTTCGAAAGTAGCATTCCAAATAGTGCACTCTACGGATGAGAGATTGTAAACCTTTTATCCAGGAAATAGACCTTTTGGCATACGCTCTGTGATACCCTTTTTAAACCTCTCCACATATTATGTAATTTGCGTTTTACAAAATTATAGCTTGAAGCGTGATACGTTATCGTGCACTCTGCAGGAGTGCACCTTAAAATATAGTACACTGCCACTTAGCCTATGTATACTAGCTGTATGAGTATATAGTAATATCTACACAGGTAATCTTTTCTTTCTTCTTTATATTTAATACTCATAGCCCTTATAATAACAGTATTGTTGTGGTGAGTCCGTTTCATATACGTAGTTTTAAAATGACAATATAGTTGCGGTACAAGTTGTAAAGGTCAAAATTAGTAGGTATTATAATAATAGTGTGGTTAGGGTACCAATTACAAAAGTTCGAATTAGTAATTTCTGACTGCAGTAATTTGTAAAGGTTCGAGTTAGTAATTCCTAGCCGTGGTGGTAATTAGAGTTAGTAACTAGTTGATATGGTTAATAGGAAATGACATAGTTGTTAATAGTGTTTCTTGTTGTTTCCAATAGAGTTGTGATTGCGTAAGTGTTATAGGAGAAATTGCATAGTGGTAATGATGCCGTTAGGTGTTTTGAGTTAGTATAAAAAATACATAGTTATCGGTTCAAGTAAAACTTCTTTTTCTCCCCACTTTTTAAAGGCGCGTACTTGAAGCCAATCCAAATCCTTATTTCAATTAACTTAACTTCTTTTTTAATTATCTAATCCATATAGTTTTGATTGGTAAGTTATTCAACCAATACACTTATATTCAACCTGCATTTAAATAAATGCCACATAAAAAGAGGTTAATAGAGCGCCGTTTAGCGTGTGAGTGCCGCCGTACCGCCGTTGCTGCCGCTGTTGCTGCTGTTTACAACACTTCCATCACCACTAATAGTCTAATCTCGTCAGAAATAATCTCTTTAATAGCCGCCTCCCCCCCGGCTTCGCTTTGCCCTGCCTCTACCACCTTTCCGGCCTTATTCCTCTCCGCTATCATCGTTTCCTTTCCGACCCCGCCATCCCCCGCCGCTGCCATTACCCCAGCCTCGCCAACCTCCACCACCACTGCTTCACCTTAGGCCTCGTTATTTTCCGCTGTCGCTGTTACCACCCCTTTTTTCTCTTCCCCTCCCCCTTCACCTCAAGCTTCCAAGGGGAGGAGTGGTGGTCTTTTAAGGTTATAAACCTTAACTTCTTCCTACGGGTAAAAACCCTTTTACCCGCGGGAGCTCTCTAGCGCCGTAAACGTAGCTTTATAAATCTTCTTCGCGGTTTATATTCCTAAAATCCACCCGTCTATTTCCCTTAAATCTTTATGTAAATATGGAGTAAGAAACGGATCGACTCCTCCGCCTCGAACTTCGTATTGTTAGGGTGCGCCGCGAGGCTTTTCTAACGCGTAAAGCGTTAAAGCGGTGTACCTGGGTCCATATCCTTAGGCTGCCAATAGATACGCCCTACATACCCTATATCACGTTCGTGGTTTTAGGTAAGTTTATTGATAATTATCATGAGATTGGGTGTTGTTAGACCTGCTCACATCGTTATAAACGGACTAATAGCGGATACGCCCCCGTTTCGTTAGTTCTAAAGCTGTAGGCCGAAACCTTATTACACGTTTACTGGCTTTATAATATGTTTGAATCGATTTCTAAATATTTCTTCTATTAAAAAAGCAAAGTTCGGGGCGTTCCGAATAATAACCGCATTCGAAAATAACCAAAATAAGTCGATACTAATTAGTAGTAGGCGTTAACCAGCGGACTAAGGAGTCGGCGAATGCTATTACCGTTTGGAAATGAGTCCTACGCATATGCTACATAGGCGAGTTTAACGATATTATCACGAGTTGCCATAAAGAGAGTAATGACTACCCTGCGCCTTTAATAAAAGGTATACCATCTAAAACGAAGGGCCACATCTTCTTTAACGCCGATAGCATCGATAGCGGTGGTGATATTGGCGCTAACACAAAGTGAAAGAGTAATGCAGAGGATAATAAGAACGCAATGGCGTTGTTCTTTCTTTTTATTTTGGATATTGATTAGCTACTTCTTGACGGCCGGGCCGGCGAGCTCGGATGTATTATAGTATGTTATACAGTAATGTTATTGCTTTTTACAAAATAATCGTTCATAAATAATAACTGTAACTTAAAGTGTATAAAATATTAAGTGATAAAATTTCAAAAACGAAGCGATGTTTTAGATTTCAATAAAAAAGGTTCAATGACGAAATAATATAGTAGTGCTGAAAGGCGTATAATGAAGTGTAACAGTATATTATGAGCGGCACAAAGTCTAATGTTTATATCGAGTTTGATAAATAGTAAAAGAATTTAATAAAGTCGAAATGTATATAGAGAAAATATAGTAATATATTGGGAGCGGCGCAAAATATTAGGTTTGAATATTGGTAAATTCGTAAAGTCGGTGAAAATATAAGTTATAAACCGTGGTATTAATCTGAGAACGGCGCGGATAGTTGGTTTCGGACCGCTTTCAATCGGTGAAAGTGGTATAGTGGTTTATTAGAGTCATAAAACGTTCTTAACAACTCTTCAAAAAATGATGTATTTATTGTTATTAGTATGTTTAATGCTCCGTTAAGGGTAGTTTAAATTATGCCATCCGATAAGTTAAATTTCCTATCGATGTTCCTCGTTTCCTCGATTTCCCAGCGTTTATATAATTTTCAGAAAGTTATAATATTAATTATGGTACGTTTTTCAATTGTTGTACATAATTTAACCTAATATTTATAAAGCGAAAAGGAGTTAGTATATATACAGAGAATGATAGGGCGCAGATCAAGGTTGAAAATAATTATTCGGACTATTATTACTATGGTAATACTCTAGTCAAAATCTTTAATCATATTATAAATTTCCATGCTAAAAGGTTTCTTATAAACTTTTTACATTTAGTAAAGCTTTGATAAATAATTCTTTCATGAAGCGTAAAACTGTTTCGAGCTGAGGTTTCTTTTCCGAAAACTAGAACGAAGCTTATTTATTAATTATGATTATCATTATTGGCGAAAGACCCGTTAATGCAATTAAATAGCTTTTTAATACGTATATCTAGCGGCAAAAACTTTAAGCCGCCTTTTAAATTTTATATTTGACCTATAAGGTGTTAGTGAAATGCCTTATATACGTCGTCAGATGAAGAAGTTCAATATTACGCGGTTACTGAGATGTTAAATGCCGCTTTTAGTTATGTTACTAAAGTAACCCAAGCGATACTTATATGTTAATATTTGTATTCGTCTGCCCGTTTTACATTATTCAATTCGATAAAGGCAACTTTGTCTAGCTGCGTTTTTTACGTAAGACCTAAAGCGATGTTTTGGAAAGTGATTATAATGCTATGAAAATCAATTATATAGTTCTCCGTTAGGTGCATCTTATGTTTCGATTTTAGACTGGCTTCCAAAAGTCTCTATTTTTTAAATACGGAAAACGATGTATGAAATCGCGTCAGTATGTCGTCTGATTGCATACCTATTGGTATAAACCCTTAAAAAGAGCTGTTAATACTAATAGATACGAGTTAAAAGTTAAGTTAGTTATTTCAAGCTGTCTTTTTATAATACCTCTAATAAGTGTTATACCAGTAAATACCAGCTTTGGCCAAATATTAAAGTGGTTGTATAATACGTAAAATATTTTTAGGTAGGTAATATTTGTTCAAATATAAAGTTTTATCTGTATAAATACATCTTTTGAACTACTTTTTTAATTGAGTGAATATTTATGTAATATCACGAGGTTAAACATATAGGTTGTAAAATTTATCAAGAGAGGTTATAAGTGTAAAAATTAAGCGGTAGCTAGCCCATTAAAGGATAGGTGACTACATTATAATATCCTTTTTTACCATTGTCGTTGCAACTTTTTATAATTAGACGGATTTTTTTTTTTCGTAAGTTTTTCCGGTTTTTTTTTTTTTTTTTTTTGACTTCGTGAACCAGGCGAGTAGGAAAAGTTTTGTAGGCGCCGTAAATTATTAGGTCGAATTATTTAAGGCGAAATGCGTATTAGTCGATTAAGGTAAACATTTCTGTTTGAGTAGATTATTCTAATAGCGTACTTAGTATAGTAATAATGCTATCGTAACGAAGATTTAAGCTAAGCTTACGGTTTGTTATCTCCTTTTAAGTAATAAAAGAACCTATGGTAAAGGTCTCAGGGCGTTTTTTGGGTTTCAGGTTTAAAGGAAGGCCTTGGCGACAAGATGCTGGTAGGTTTAGTATAAACGGGTCGCTTTCGTCTTGTATGAACGGGCCGAAAATGTAATTCTAGGGGTGGGCTAAAACTAAAAACAGTTTGAATTTATTGTTCTAGGGGGTGTCCAGTTAATAGGTTTAGTTAAACTACGGTTTTAGGCCTCTCCTTTTTATTATTCTTTTGTATTTTCGTATCATCATCCAGAACAACGAATTGGTAATTTTTAATAAGTTAATGAACATATCATAACCTTTAGACCAGTTAATACTTGAAGGGATAGTCTATCCATCCTTGGTTTTCTAAACTTGGACTTTTTTATGGCCAGCGCTTTGGATACGTCGTTTTTGGCCCGTAAGGAAATCAATGCTACTATAACCTTCGCTATACCATTCGATCTTTACACCATGGTAAGTGATGGTATAAAGGTTTTATAAATCATTGGGTAAGCACAAAAAACAAGGAACGTAGGGATAAGACTATTCAAGCCAAAAATATTACTCATAGTGTTAACCGTTATTAATAAAATTAATTCCACAGAATTAGTGCCTTTGAGCTTTTCAAATAATAACGGATATACACTTTTAAGCGGTTTATAATACCTTTTATATTCGTTAATGCCCTATAGTGTTTTTACTAATATTTATTTGTATTTAATCCCGGTAATTCTAACCCTAGTATATTATTTAGTGGAATGAAAGGCCGTATTAATGTTGTGGGTAATTTAATCAGAAGTCGTTAAATAGAGTTTTACTTAGAAGTTACGCTGACCATCATAGTAATTTGTAACGAAAGCGTTTTATACAAACTTAATGACTAAAAATAATATTGTCATATGGACGATATAAAATACCGATTAGCTATCTAAATACGTAATATTAATAATTACCAGGTAGTTAAAGTTTCCGTCATTTGAAAAGCCAAATTTAAGTCATCGTAAAGTATATAAGTATAACTAGCATTTATGGAAAAAAAAATTCATAACGTTAAGTACGTCCTTTTTTATATCCGTACAACGTACAGCGTAAAGTAGTTATAAAAGGCGTTTTATAACCGGGTATCCGAATCGGCGGTATAGTATTCTCAATTCCGGTTATGTTAAACAAACAGCCCTTAATTATGTATATTTTGGAGAAAAACCACAGGTAGCTGAATTGAGGTTAAAGCATTACGGATGTGTTATCCGAGACGCAAATAAACTAATTGGTCGTATTCCGGACCTTGACTCCGAGCTTATTTATATCAGTTAATAAAAGTAGGAATAGCTTTTTAAAGTTTATTTTAATAAATCTCAACCGGTTAAAATTGCGTATTTACTACGACCTTTCTTAATTACGATGCTTTACTTTTATTAAATAGAACCATTCGGTATTTTCCTCTTCGGTTTAGTTAAAACTTTGAAAATTTCGCTACGAGCGTTTTAAATTATGGTTTTTCGATCATTAGAAATTCAGATATACCGTTATCGGGTATAATTCCCTAAAAACGGTTGCCGTATCTGTTTAAATGAGTGAATCATAACTCTATACAGGCGTTAAACACTCCGTTTACGTAGTTTAAGCCTGCGATATATAAAAAGAAGGTGTCCTATAGGTTTATAATAATACTCTGAGTGGTTTCGTCGTTTTGAGTTGATAAATAAGTAGTATTATCTTTAAAATGTTCTTTTCTGAAGGTATATTCGTAGGGATAGGCGTTAAACTCGTTATATACGCTTTTAAATTCGGTTACGTATATTTTAAGATAAGCTTTTATCGGGTTTTTAAAAGTAAAATTGGCTTAAAACTATTATTTAGTTGATATGTGCTTGTAAGTTAGATGTATAATAAACTAGAAGCCGATTTTGACGTATATAATACAACGCTTTTTTAAATATGGGGGGCTCTATATAATTTTCCATAGGTATTATTATAGCCATTATACGTTTAGTTACTAGCCATAGCATCGTCCTAAACTATAATTACCTAAGACTTTGTTTTGAGGTCAACCTCTCTAATTTATCTCTTTCTTGTAATTGTATTTAGGGCGTCTACTACGAGTTAGGTATATTTTAAACCTCCGATTTAAAACGTGGTGAATTATTTCGACGAGGTTTCTTTTGGTAATTTAGACTTTACTTTCCGCTTTTCTGGCTACAAATACTAATTAAAAGCTCAATTATCTGCGTATAAGGGTTTTTAGTAATGTTTCAAGATTTATACAAAAGGCTTTTAAGTTTCCTTCCTGTTCAAGTAGTACAAGGTCGAAATTTCGGATTTTACGATATACTTTTATTATTATTTGGAAAAATGGTTTATTAACTTTGTATTTCGGTTTGAAAGCTGCCTAACACTTTTTAAATTTAGTTAGTAAAATGGTAAAGACCTCGTATAGGTTTTCATCGGCGTTTTCACGTTGATGTTTTACTAATTCTTATGTTATGCTAGTCCAGTCCTTATTGTAGAGTTCATAGTTCATTTTTATATCGAAATGTAATTTTAAGCGGATATTATAGTAGACCAACGTATTTAAACAAGTAAAGTGATACATATATTACTCTTCAATTTATTGAAATAATACTCCTGGTAAAATAACGTGAAATTCGGCTGGTTTAATATGCATTCTTCTATATATATTCAGTATAGCACGTATGTTGTTGTAGAGTATATTGTATATTTTACCGTTATAGTCTCCATCATCATCTCAAAGTATTACGAAGTAAGTAAGCTTTATAAGGTCGCTATTCTTAGTGGAAAAGCATTGCGGTGGGAAATTACGATAGGGGTTAAGGTTGAAATGCATTAGTTCATAGGGTACGTATTAAAGTTTTGCACCGTTTATCAATTCTTAGAACGGGGCGTTTTCGTTATTCGAGCCTCTCCTTTCGTAATTAAACTGGCTATTAACGGAATCCAGAGCGTGGGATTGTGTTGGTTTTTATTTACAATTGCGTTTCGGAGAAAATTTGTATTGAACCTTCGTTGTAGATAATTGTTACGGTGCTTCCTTCTCTTTGGTCAATTTATCCAGCTTCTTTTCCTCTTCAAGACGGGTGTTTAACCTTATTTAACACCTTATTTCCATTTTAGAAAGCTTTTCTTATTTCCGGTCCGTTATTTGAAGTGAGTGTTCCTAGTATTTCTTTAGTTAGCATCTTTTTATAAACATTATTCTTATCACTTTATAGGTCGTTTACTTTGGTATTCGTACAAGTTAAACTATTATTAATAGTGATTCTACAATACGGCTATTATTTTTACCAGTCTTATTGATATCTTCACTACGTAATTATTTTCGTAGTATTCTTGAAATCGTATTTTCGACTATACGTTATGTATTCAGCGTCTAGTCCACAAATTCCCGTTTAAAATCATCCAATAAGTCGCGTCTTTATATTTAGTCGTTATAGTAGTTAAATATTATATTCATAATATACGTATTTGTCTCATAATGGTCCGAATTCTTTACTGATACCTTGATTTTATTATCCTATAAGTTAAAGTCCAAATGATTTATAATATTGCTACAAAGCGATGTGTATTTAAGGAGGTACATTATTTATTCGTTATCATATTCCTGATTCGTCACTGATAAAGATATCGTGTACTTAATGTAAGTAGTATATGTGTATTTGTAGTATTTGAAGCGACGTAAATTGGTGGTTTCATGTCGAAACTCACTTTGAGAATGTTTAGGATTCATTGTTTAATGCAGTCGATTAACCAACGGAATATACAAAACGAATAAAAAAATATAGTTAAAGTAAAGTTACTAACGTTTACTTATATACAAAAAGTTTTAAATAATTCGTAAACGAAGTATAACTATAAGCTGAACAGGCATTTTAAATCAATTTTGTTAATGCTTATGAACGTTATACCAGTGAAACGGCTGAGAAAACATAAAAGTTATGAGTATTAAACGTAAAATATATAAAGCGAACGTGGAAAGGCGGGTAGGACAAACGTAAAAAAGAGAAAGGAAAATTTTAGTATAAGGAGGTGTATTATGTGATCCGATGTATAGGTTTTGGTTCGCGTTTTGGTAAGTGGTTCAGATTATTGTGTTATAGCCGCTCCTGGTCGTTGCTAGTGGTTTAGGTGTTGTATTAGTAGTCGCTCCTGGGTCTCGTAAGAGGTGTGAATGTTGTGTTTGTAACCGCTTTTGGGTTTCGTAAGCGGTTCGGATGCTATGTTTGGGTCGGTTAGGTCCCAACGAAAGGTTTCAAAACTTAGTGGTCTTGACTTGCGTGACCTAATACGTGATAGGACTCTCTTTAAAAAATGTACAGGTATGTTTAAAGCGCTAAAATAAGTTTACGGTTAACATAACGGGGCTTTTTAGTAAATAGGGTACTAATTGATTAGTAATATTGAATGAAAGGTAATACTTCTTGAAGTTACTTCAGATCTTATGGTCTTATTACGCTTCGTATTTCACGGCGTTCCCGCGTAATTTCACAATCCCGTATAGTTTTTATAAGGTTTGATGGTAAAGAACAAATAGTTAAAACTGTTACAGCATCCCATTATAAATATTTTACTTAGATTTGTCTCTTCCATCTTAAACTATTTGTATTCGATCTAGTTGACTACTAATTAGTATCGGTAAGGTTTTTTTATTCACGTGAATGTAAACCAAAAGTAATTAAAATGGTTAGTATTGTAGTAAAGGATATATAATCGGTTTTAAAAAAAAGTATTTTAAAGAGTGCATTCCAAGGATAAGAGGTTATAAACCTCTTATCTAGGAAGTGGCCCTTTTTTCATACGCTTTGAAATATCCTTTCTAGACCGCTTCACGAATGATGTACTTTGCGCCTTACAAGAGTGCAGCTGGTAGCGTGATACGTTATCGTACACTCTGCATGAGTGCATCTTGCAATATAATGCACTGCCGTTTGGCTTGTGTATATTATCTATGGGGGTATATAGTAATATCTACAGTTATACCAATTAAGCGCCCAAACAGAAATTAAACGTAATAAGTATTAATTTTAGAATATGCGGTACAGGGCCATCTTTTGGAGGCGGATGGGGTAAATATAATAGGGGAAAGTATAATGTTAATATAAGGAGATATATAGTGTAATTTGGTATGTAAGGCCTGGTTTATATTTAGTAAATAGTTCGGGTCATCCTATTGTAACCGCTGCTGGTGTTGCGAATAGTTTAGGTATTACGTTCGTAATTACTTTAGGGTTTCTTGAGCAGTTTAAATACTATATTTTGATCGGATGGGTTTTCATGAAAGGTTTTGGAAATCAGTGGTTTTGACTAACATAGTATAATACGTAATAAAACGTTTATTGAAAAGTACCCGGGTACTTTTAAAACGTTGAAACAAGCTAACAGTTCATGCAACGTGACTTTTAGTAAATAAAGCAATAATTGGTTCATAATATTGTACTAAAGTAGTCATTTTTAAAGTTGCTTCGTATTTCATAGTCTTGTTACGCTTCGGGCGTTCAAGGCTTTCCCGCATAAGTCTATAATTTCGTATAGTTTTTATAATACGTAGTAGTAAAGCATAAATACTTGGGACTGCTACAGCATTCCATGCTAAATATTTCATTTCGTTTTATCCCTTTTTGCTTTAGCTATTTATATTTAGCCTAGTTGGCTATTAATATATATCGGTAGGGTTTTTACCAAATTTATGTAAACTTAAAAAAGTAAAAAAGTACTCGTAAGAATTAGTATTATAGTAGTAAAAATATACAAGTCCGGGAAAAACATCCAAAGAGTGCATACCACGGGTAGAAGGTTATAGACTTCTCATCCGAGCAGTGGCACTTTGTCATACACTCTGAAACGCCACTTCTAAACCGTGCCACGCATAATGCACTCTGCCAGAGTGCAGCCTACAGCATGACACGTTATCGTGCACTTTGCAGGAGGGAACCTTGCAGTGTAGTGCACTGCCACTTGACTTACGTGTACTAACTATAACGATATATAATAATATACACATTCTCCTTTATATTTTTTTTTCAAATAATCGCCCTGTTTAATGTTATTCTCTTCTATAGGCTTTAACCAATACTCGTTCCGCTTTATATTAGCCGCCTTCGTTAATATCGTTTAATATCCACCCCACTTTGCGTCGCCCGCCCCCGCCGGCCTTTTGTAACATCCGGGTCTCATGGTAACGAGGAGTTTAACTTTATTTGCGTTACCATTCGGAAGACTACTATAACGATAATAATGTCCTATGAGTAAAATTTAATAGATTTTTAATAAAAGTTGTTTTGCAGTTAGATACTCATTCGAGAAAATCGAGTCGTATACACCCCAGTTTTCCATATTATATTATATTATAGTAATAATAAATATTAACGCCTTCTTCTTCATATTTTCATATTTTCGATATAAACGTAATTTATTCAATGACAAATTTTGAAATCACATCCTATTCCGACGTTGAAACGTTGGATCTTTATAAAGTCGTATGTCATATTTTTTCAGGTCAAATCCATTAAGTGATAAAATATATTAGAAGTTTCTCAACAACTTCTTTTACGGTTTGCTATAAACATTGTACTTCATTATTATATAAGAAACGATACCCCGCCTCAGCTTCGTTGTAAAAATATCCTAAACTTTGAATTCCTTACACATATCATTCTCCGTATTGTCTACCACAAACACTAATTCAGGGTGTGTATAGAATAAACCTTTAGAAGGAAGAATATTCGAAGCCGTGCATTTAACCAAATATACGTAAGATATAAGTTATCTTGTAATAATATTGAAAATATTATTCAGCGATTTTGGAACGTTAAGGATTTGGTATTCATTATATAATCAATTGAGTTTTTTATTTAAGCGGTTAATTTTAATATTATGAAAATGAAATTCAACATCTTCTCTTAACTTTCATATCCTAGCCAAATGTTACCAACGATTTTCCATTATCTTTATTTGTTATAAAATATATATCAGAACTGTTCAAATTAGTTTCCTACCTTCGCATTAAAATTCTAGAAATGTAAAACTCGTTTCGCCGAACTAGGTAACAACTTCATATTCCTGTTTACCTTAGAAACAAGAGATATTTAGTACTTATTAATTAGTCGATTTTTTAGCAAACCCGGTAACCGTTGTTCTTTGATACTTTAATCAAAATAAATAGTTTAGAGAATTAATACCCTATTAAACTACGAAAAGGTGACGAAACTGCGTAAAATCTTTTAAATTTTTTAATTTATTCGCTTAGTGCCGCAATCCGGTTATTAGTAGTATATGATCGATACACGTTTTTTAAACTTTATTAGTGAATATAATGTCTTTTCCAAAATATCTTCCCAATCTAAACGGTAATTGTTAATAATTAATACATGAAATTTATATATTGTCTACTATATATCCTTAAAAATTTTCATATATATTGAGATAGTTGCAAACTATATTATCTTCAATTGAATAAATTTGAAACGTCGACGTATCCGAATTCATAAATACCATAAATTACTATTAATATTCTATAAGTTCACTACAAAATCGACGAAAATATAGAACTCATAATAATTTAAAATGAAAAAGAGTTAATGGAATCCTAATAGTAAAATATTACAAGGTTTCGTATCGTTATATTACGTATATATTGAAAATTAGCGTCAAATATACAGTATCTTTTCCTAATAGTAACCCTATTTCAAATTCGAAGATTCAACGTTTTCATCAAAATAACTTTTAATAGGCAAGTTTTAGGTTTATAATGAGACTCTGTCATGTTTATATCCTAATTCTATAGTTATAAACGGCTATAATAACGTGACGTATTTTGAAAGGGATATTATAATCCGTAATTTATATAGAAATATTACCTCAATAGGAAAACGTTTAACGCCTTCGATTACCATTACCAATCGAATTATATAAAACACGTCGTTTTCTATGCTTCAATCTTAAAATTTCTTTAAAATGTTTAACTTAAAAATAAAACAACCGCCTAACGTTACCAAAATTGGCAGTATTAACTCGTACCAGGCTCGGAAC
Organism: Anisogramma anomala; assembly: GCA_038502455.1. Lineage (NCBI taxonomy): Eukaryota > Fungi > Ascomycota > Sordariomycetes > Diaporthales > Gnomoniaceae > Anisogramma > Anisogramma anomala. The sequence continues at coordinate 1,732,714 of JASMMZ010000015.1, forward strand.
GGTATTTTAACCGTCGTTAACGTTACGGTATTCTTCGGCGTTACCGAAGTTATCAGTACTAACATGGGCCGTGCCCAAAGCCATACCATAACCGATAACGCCTCATAGTCCTACGACTTTCAATCGAAACGTATATTATCGCGATCCAATACCTAGGTTTTAGTTATAATAAATTCATTCGCATACCACACCACAATATTTGTTTTCAAGATATATTAATTTATCGTTACCATATTAGATTTAGCTTTGAAATAGGTTTAAAAACCCCGCGTACTGCATTTCTTAACTTTAGGCTTATTTTTGTAGTTTTGGGGAAATACTTCGAGATAAACGCTTTAAGTCGCGGGTTGCTAATGAAAGTAATATTAAAAAAGACGAAAAAGTCTCGGCCCATAGAGTTTAACACTCCGAAATTGAAAGTAATAAAAAATAAGTTAATTTCTCATTATCAGTTTGAAATACTAAACGGAGTACAAATAGTACGTAATTGCGATTGCTATGCTTTTAAACGAAATAATACTACAAATACCTTCTTATCATCAATAGTATAACTACACTTTGCGTTCGACAATTATACGGAATAATATATTACCAGTTTTAAAATACCGTCATCGTTCCTTTTCGAAACGCACCTTTTTATAGTTTTCCTCAAATAATTGGTTTTTATCACTTTTAACCATTTGATTAACAAATATAAATTTTAATACTTACAATATATATTCCCTTAATCCTAGAAATTCACCGTATTTTTTCTCTTGTAAGTCAAATAGAGGAATTGGACAATTCGAAAAAAAAAAAAATACTCATAGAATTTTGATAAAAGTTGGCAAATCCTAAAAAACTTTGAATTTCTCAAATAATAAGTAAAGACTTTCATTCATAAATAATCCGGACTTTTTCAAGATCGCCCTGGATACCTACGCTGATCGTAACAATACAATTGATGTATTTTACCTGCATTACGACGAAATTATATTTCTTTAAGTTTCAATTTAATCGGATATCGCAAAGACATCCTCAAACTATGCTAATTTTCGGTATATATCTCGTCTTAATATCAGAATGAAAGATTACTAAGTAGTTTGGGTAAACCTAAATATAATTATATAAAATAACCACCATAATATAATGAAAAAAATATTGAAAACTTTGAAACCTTTTCGCTAGTTTGAAAGGAGTAACTAACTATTGAAATGAACTAAAACGAATATGACAAGTCGTTGATTTATTTATGTAATAATTACACAGATAAACTAAACAACCGTTAGAATATTAAATTTTGTAATCTCCTTTAATTGGAATAATACGCATAAGGTTTCTCAATTCATCGTATAGGAAAACGATTCTATCCGGTGATTTTCTTAAATTTTGATCATCCATGTAAAACCGTTACCCCCCCCCCCCCCTCTTCCACGCTCTCCAGATTGAAAGAGCAATAATATCGGCTCCGTTGCCAATGAAGAACTTACTCCAACCCCACCTTTTTTATTAATTGGGTAACCTATCTTTGGGGCTCGAAAATTTCATTTCGTAACATTAAATATAACGGCTTTTATGACTTATCCAATAAAATCATTTTCTAATCAAGTTTAAAATAAACATAATAATCTAAATTTTTTCGATACGAAACTAAGACCATTATATTTTCTATATGAAATTCATCGCGAATCTTTGTCAACTTTGGTTAAAAAACGGGACTTATTTTTTTCATTATTTACAACCATCAAACATGTCGACTACTGAATCCGCATTATTTCTTGAAAACTTATGGCGGGAATTGACTACGACCAATCCCCTATATATTACTTTTTCCGCAAACATCGGGTCATTTCAGTGAATAAAAACAAATCTTATAACATCTCGAATATCTTCCAACCTAAAACGTAATATTACCGTATCGATTACGAATCCTCCTCAACTTTTAATTGATAAATGATTTTCACCAACATTTAAAGTTACTTTTGATATAGTATTTATAATATACCAAGAATTTCATCTTGTGTTATTCCAGAAATAATGGATAGTAACATCGGGTTCGATAATTTAATAATATATATGTAGAGCTTGACTGCATACATAATACGCCTTTTTCGATATAGCCTTGATATTATACCCAAATTTCAAAGTTTAATAGCAGACATCAATTTATCCTTAACTGTTATATTTAAGTTTTGCTGACAATATAATATCAATTATATTTGGAATCAACTCAGGTAACTAAATAGTTAGTATCATTTAAATGTATATAGATAAGAAATAAATCCTTATTTATACCTTTTGTAAATAAATTCATTTGTTTTACCTCATCCTAGAACTATGGCGTTCAAGCTATATAGACTCTCAATGAAATTTTATTTAAAAAGTAAACTTCAACCGTCGCTGATGATGGGGAATTTGTATTCAATTTTTGAATCTAAATCGTATATACACACGTCGGAAGAAAAGCCGGATGAAATTTACCACCCCGCTAATAGTAAATCGACAAGTTATAAGATAAGTAACAACTAGTAAATTATTTAGCCCAGAATTCTTTCGACATTATTTACGTCACCCGACGTTTCTGGTTTTAGACTTATACCGATTGGATTTATTTAAAACCCCGATCGCTATTACCGCAGCTATTCAATAAGAACACTGAAATGACTTAAATTTTTATTATAAGCTTATTTCCATCCGTTCGCGGTATTTATATAGGGCGTGATTACTATCGACTAAAACGTCGTTATAAGTTTAAAAATTCTAAGTCGTTAGCAAAGTTAATGTATTTAGTTAAAGTCGCAATATGATTGATACTGCTAAAGTTTAACGTAATAAATTTATGTAAAATAAGTGAAAAAATACAAGAACCATAATAATTGTATTTAACGGCTAAAACATAGTTTCAACCGCCCGCCGAGATAATCAATATCTCTAGTTCAATAACGAACAGAATCAACAAGACTTTATCATTTATAAATAATTCTTTTAATTCCACCAAAGCTTTATCTGCGCGGTAACGATCGTTAAAAGTAACTTTAATATAATACAAAAACTTACTCGTATTATTTATTGCCTCGTATCCATCGGCCTCGTAATTACTATAATAGAATACATTATAACCTGTGTAGAACAACACCATATGTAGAAGAACCCTTGTTAACATTTTTTAATTTACGTTATCTATCTTGAACATTAATTTCATAGTTCAGTATGTTGCTACCTATGCAAAAACCGATCCATCGAATTATGATTAGTAATACAGCTTCCGGACATTTCCAAACGTTATAGAATCAGCCGAAATGACCACTCAATCGATTTCAAATTGCTAAATTTTGGTAATAACCTAGGTGAAATCGAATCTTACATCGAATACTAAAGTCAATTAAACGGGTTATTACATTTACTTAAAAGGAGACGCGATATAGCCTATAATATCTTATAGGCGTGTTATATCGGCTTAATTCTTCCTCAAAAGAATAAAAGGTTTATTCGTAAAGATAAGAAACTAGGTATCTGCCGACAGACTATCCTTTCCTATTCTGTGAAGATATAACGCAAAATTGTGAATATCCATTATGTATTCATCTATCATAAGAAACATCCCTTTAAAAGAATAAAGGGAAATCTCAATTATATAACATAAATCAACCTATTAAAGAATTCCAAGAAGGTGCCAAATAAATCTAATGATTGAGGTCCTAAAAAAAACTAAAAAAGGCTATAGAGGTCCTTCGTATAATACTTGTGTACACGGTTCGTATACGGCCCGAATAATTCATCGAGTTAAACGTATCTGATATAGGTTTCAATATGTCGAGCAAGGTTAGAATAATTGCTTAAAATATTGTAAATTTGCATGTTTTCGCAGTTTTTTAGATTCTTACAAAGTTGTCGATTCGAATCGTGGACGAAGTAACACTAGTATTGCATTTATCAGGTGGTGGATGTATTATTATAGGTTTAGCAAACTGTTAGCCGGTCTGCACTGTAATTTGTTTTGCTAATTGCTTAGTCTGTACCCTAGTATGAAGTGTAACGTACTTTACTTAACTTACACACAATGCGGTAAATCCGCAAATAAAACACTCAACTTGTAATACAGTCAACTTTACTATAGGTAAAGTTAACCTACTGAACTCCATGTAGTATTATTTCAATACTGGCGGCTTTTTAGTTTGTACGCGTACGCTAGTATAGCTGACTAATCTTTTCCGGTTACCATTGAATTGCTACATTAACAACTGGCCAGACCCCTCTCAATTCCAGTTAATTTCCATATTGAATTGCACTCAATTACATGTAAATTTACCTCATTTAACCTTAATTACTCCTTCGCTCCGAGGTTCGAGTTTATCAACTCCTACAAAATGTTTTTAAGCCACAGGCTTTTGCAGGCCTTTACTTTAACTGTTTCAGTTAAATAGATCTCCATTATTAATTCCTCCATTTCCTGGGCAATCTTACAGTTTGCTGGTACATTCTTGTCTCTCGTTACGTTATCTGGGCTATTCGGGCGGTTCATTAACGTAGATATCAATTCGTATAGTTGTCTTATCGCTATCTATAAACCTTTTCAAGGCCTTATTTTGCATCGCCTTCGTTATGGTATCTGCGGGATTATCATTGCTGTTAATTCATTTAAATTCCTTTATCTCCATCTCTTAGTATGCTTCGCAGAGTGTTTTACGTTAATTCTCGGGCGTTTTTCGCTAGTGGTTCCGAGTTTCCGAAGGAATTCGAAAAGGATTTTTATGTTATTGTAAATTACTACCAAAATAGTGGTAGTCCTTAGCTAACTGGTAATAAGGTTAATGGTTTCCTATAATTCCATATCTACATTAAAGTCTGATATTATACCGTAAACCTCTGAAGTTAACACGTTTCGTATAATCCTTTGGTATTTAATAGAGGTTAAGTGAATTAGACTTCCGATGATATTAAATGGGTTTTCTAGTCTATCTTCATTAACTAAAATTATTAGTAAATCGATTTATAAGGATAAGTCGATGTTTTTTGTAAAATATTAGGTAGTAAATATTATCAACTTGATCTTCCACAGGTCGATTAGAATCATATTGATCCCTTGGTCTAGGTTTCGTATCTGATACTAGAGCTTTTCATTTCGCTGGTTAAAATCTTCGCCTTTTATTTAGCCGGTTGAAATATTCATTTTCCGGGTTTTATATTTGTGCCGCGATGGAAAGGTTATAAAAGGCTTTCGGTTTATATAAGGTAGTAATATAGCTGTTTAGAACACGCTGTTACAAATACCATTAATCCTTAGCTATATTAACCTTGTTAATTATAGCTAAAATAAAGCCCTAATCTTTTTAACGAAAGCTTAGGCCGGCATTAATATTAAGTATGCGGATGAACAATCTATAGAAGTTAAGTTGGCTACTTTTTGTCAATGTCTTTACTAGTTTGCAATTCCAGAATTTGAAGTCTTTAATCTCTTATTATTTCAATATTGTAAAGCCAGCCATTTTAACGAAAAGGGTATCGTTAGTTTGTATATCTATTACGCGAAAGTCTTTCTCCATCGTTACTAATAGGCATAGATCGTACATTCAAGATTTTATCGCCAATAGAAATTTAAAATACAACTTATAGGTTAGGAATTAATAAAAGCCTATTTTAGTTAATCTGTATAATGACTTTATAAACCGTATTACCGTATTCAAATGGTAAATAGAACGTAGTTATTTTATTGTAGTTTTAACATTACGATCCGCTACAAATCCGTTGTTCATTATATATAGGCTTACGTTATATCACAGATATTAAATTTAAACTCGCCTTTAGTTTTATCTAGTAAAATTGTTATTCAATCGACTATTAAACGTTAGCTGATTTTATAAATCGTTAACCACTATGTAAGGATTTAGTCTTTGCCTTTATCGTCATATAATTAAACGATTAATAGTAACTATTAATTGGGCTGCCCTGTGGTTTTTCCTTTAACTTTATAAATAATCCTTGATTTAAAAATCGTACCATTTAGGTCTTAGAGGTTAAAGTTAGTTTTCAATCCGCATTATATAACCCTTTGAATTCGTAAGCCGTTAATCTCGACCTTATTGTTTTTCTTAAAAGGTTTGCCAGAGGTTTTAATAATTCCTTATAATGGGAGCTTTAGTACCAAATCTTGTTCATCCTTTCTTTTCCTGCTTACCCAAGAATTATTGTATATACAGCCCAGTATGTATTCCTCCTCTTCAATGTTTCTTCTTTTAGGGGTCTTTCGCGCTGGCGACGTTCCATTGGCTTATTGATAACAGGTGTAGTAGGTTCGTATTAGCTCGGTTGATTGGCTTCAAAGTCTTTATCGTTAGTGGCCTTAATATAGGGTTTAACCTAAGTGATACGGAAGGATATAGTGCCGTTAGCAGTTTTAACAACTATTTCAGAATTTGCGATATTTAATATTTTATACGCGCTATTTCAAATAACTGGCTCCCGTTACACAAAAACTTTACTTTGTAACAGAATAGTAAATACGTCGATTGTTGTAAGGTCGTTTTTGGTATTAAGGGCCTTATTAATCTGGCGGCGTGCCGATTATCTTCGCATCTCCCTTAAAGCTTTTCTATATACTGTATTACGTTTCTGAATACTTGCTAAGGGTGGAGATTCACTCATTAGATGTAGGTATGCTTGAAAACCCAGAAACATTAACACCAAGTTGTTAAAGCCTATATTATCGTCAAGGCCTTTTACTACTATTTATAAACGTGTCTCCGAATTCGTGAAGCTTTTAATTTACAATGTAATGATATTATACGTTTGGAAAAGTAGGGCGTATACCCTTTTAACCTTCCTAATACTTTAGTAGACCTTTACAGTTACCTGTTTGCACTGAATATATATTATTTTGTAATTTTTTTAAAGCTTTATAGCCGCAAAATTGGTACTGGTATCGTAGAAGACGATGTTAGATGGGCTTAGGTATGTGTTTATATATAATATCCTTAGCGTTTCCTATTTATCTTTCGTTAAACAAGATTTTAAAAATTGAGCCCCGTAAAAAGAGGTTGAAGAATTAACGACGTGAAGAATAGGCTTATTCTTTAAGTAAAATATATTGAGGAAAATCTCTTAGTTAAAATCGTTATTGTGTTTTAGTATACATTTGAATTTTTGTGAAGCTTAGGTATATCTTGAACATTAATGATTCAGCCCTTCAATAGAATTTAGGGTAAGATATTCTACATCTTAATTTTTTATAGACTTTAGGACTTTATATAGTCTATTAACGGTTGTGTAGTTAAAACTGCGGTAAAATTAACGTATTTCCGGCTACTTTAGGTTTAATACGACTACTTCCAAGCCTTAAAAATAAAATTATAAGTGTCTTTAGTTAAAGGCGGGAGGAAATTTTAGCTGTTTTTAATCAATTCGTTTGCCTTAACGTCGACGTTGACGCCGAGGATTTTTATATGTTTTAAGAAAAGTAGGAAGGGCGTAAGGTATTTAACGATCTGGAAAGTGATTAATCTTATAATAGTTTAAACTATCGTTATCTCTAATAACTATAGTTATTCGCTTGGTTTGTAGTTAACTTTGGCTTTACTAATATCGTAACGATTGATTTTAGCAGTTATAGTACTTTCTTTCCGTAGCGTTATGCATTTCCAATAGCTTCCTATTAAGTATCTTATTACTCTTATATCTGATATAATATCTTTAAACGTATAGTCTACGTAACTATCTCGAAGGTTAAAGGTGTGTAAGGCATTAAAGACTTATTTAGGGTAAAGGTAAGGGTTTTTATCACCTAGACGGTATAGGAAAACGTGATCGACTAGTTATTAGGCTGTATTAGGAGTAGTATTTTCGTGCCATTTAATTTGTTTAGTGGTATTAGCTTCATTAATTAGCTTTTCGCCTTCGAATTTCACGATTTGATCTATATAATACTATTTATAAGTAGTATGGTATTAGGCGTAATATATTGTCTTTTAGTTGTTATGTTCACTGAGCAGGTGCCAAGTTAACTAGTAACTAGACTTACCACAAATCCAATATCTTTTACCACTATTACGACAATAATGCTTACGGTTAACATACCCGCCTAAATATTAACTTAATTAGCACTCACGTGGCTATTGCCATTAGGTTATATCTGTTGGGCTAGACTTTGGGCGTTGTAAGCGCCCGTAGCCGTACTTATAGTTAACATAATTAATTACCGTAAGGTCATTTTTATTTATGTCATAGAAGTTGCTGGCTTGGGGGTATATACTAAGAGATTTTGATATACGCGTTATTACATTGGTAAATAAAAAACGTAACTGGTTAAAAAAAGCTATAGTAAGTGGTATTTAGGCGTTATAAGGCGTATTTGAATTCTTTATTACCCGTAACTATTATCCGTACCTATTTGCGAGGTGTAGCTTTACTAACGTGAGCTTTTACCATTTCTTTTTGGTATATTATTTACTTATCGAGTATTTGGTTAAAGATATTCATTGGTATTTCCTCCTTCTTTTTCTTTGTTATTATTGTAATCTACCATGTGGTAGCCCAATTTGTATGGTATTGGGCGAGGTAAATATCGTATTTGAAGTATTCTTTTATGCTGTTGTAGATCTCGCGGAACGTAGTAGCTCTAATAAGAAAGGTTAAGTAGTAGTCCTTGGTATACCCTGTAAGGATTTGGATGAATACTAAGTGAAAACCTAAAGAGAAAACCTTTATTCATTTGCAGAAATTTAGGAAAGACATTATCTTAGTATTGAGGAGGTTGTATAGCTTACTGTTATACTTCTTTACGTCGTTCCAAGTCTTATAAATGTTCGTAAACAGTTTATAGTTAATATTAACTATCTTAAAAAGTTCTGGGGGAAAGCCGCAATAGTTATCCCAGCTTTAAATGGTGTTTACCAGCAGTTTAATCTTTAGAGGCTTCGAGGCAAGGTGCTAAGAGTAATAGCTAGTCACCTGACCCAAAGGGTACAGTCTTGTAATAGGACCCATGGTGGGCTTTCGCGTGTAGGTAAACCTAAAAGAAGAAGGTTTTAAAAGGGATTAGCGATTTTGAATAAAATATTGAGAGGGAAGTGGTACCCGACGATTCTGAAAGATTTGACGATTTTGTTCAATTGACTGGTGTAAAGCGCCAATGTCAATACCTTTAAATGCGTTGGCAGCCTCTGCTTCACGAACTTCACCACCGTTTAGAGCGTTTTTTGCATTGACATGTAAATGTGTTAGGTTGCCGAGTAGGCTAAAATGTTTATTGCCCGCGAGTCAAGAGGCTTAGCTTAAATAAAGGTAAAGGGGAAGTCCCTTAGATAGCATGTAAGGGTGGTGAGGTTCCTTAATATCTTTTCTCAGGCCGTGGGTTTTAAGGGCATTTTTCAAGCTGAGATAGGTCGAAGGGATTTTATGTTAGTTTTGTATTAGCTTAAGTTGGCAAGTAGACACCTTATCGCTTGAATTCTACTTTAATCTTCATTTTGACCCCTTTTTAGTTGAGATTCACATATTGAAAGTCTAGTCATCAAAAATATTACAGAAGTTGTTAAAAGAGTTATCAGGGTCGTTAGTATTATAATACTTAACAATGTAGTAGTCAACGAAGTTGGTCAGATATTATTCGCTTAAGTTTTTATTAACGTTTTATCTCTATATATCGTGTTTATAATACTTGATAAAAGAAACTCCGAGCGCTTCAATTGTTTTTTCCGTTGTAGAGTCAGTTATGGCTTTAAAGTAAGCGTTGGTAGTAGATATTTTAGAGTTTTGGCCTATATAGGGCTTAGTAGGCCTGTAGGATAAGAGGCTTGGTGATTTTAGGCGTAGGGACTTGGTGATTTTGGGTGTAGAGATTTCGTGTTTTTGGCATAAAGTCGCATGAGAATGTGGTGACTTGGCGTTAGATTGTGCAACGTGGCTTTTTTAGCGTAACTTGGTGTTTTCGTTTAAAGTAGTTATTTTAACGATTGAATTGGTGTAGGAAACGTGAAAAGATTGAAGTAAAGGCAAAGATTTAGTGTAAAAAGTAAGGTCGAAGGTCGTTTGTTGTTGTAGGTTATTTGGTGTGGGGACTTCATCGTTTTTTTTTTTTTGTCGTAATAACACCCGTAATAATAGTGACTTAGCTGTTTTCAAAATTTCCAAACTTTAAGACTTTTGATAGTCAATCTCAACATTTTTAAAAAGGATTGAAAAAGATTTCTTGGTGTTTTTTAATAGCGATACCGTCGCTTACTTTGAGATTATCGTTATAAACTGAGGTAACCTAAAAGTCTCCTTTGTTTTCCTGCTATTATGAACTGATGTAATACGAATAGAGGATTTCCGCAAGAATCTTTCCTTTATCCTAACGTTAATATCGAGCTTAAGAACCAGAAAGTAGCTTATTCTTTACTTAGTTAATCTGTGTTTAATTCTATAAGTATTGATGAGTATTCGCAGGTTTGTAGATCATTGTAATGTTGTCGATTCGAATCGTGGTCAAAGTAACAGTAGTATTACATTAGTCAAGTGGTGGATGTATTGTTCTAGGTTTGGCAGACCGCTAACCGGTCTTCATTGTAATTTGTATGGTCAATTGCTCAGCTTATACCCTAGTGTGAAGTGCAGCGTACTGCACTCGACTTATACCCAATGAGGTAAGTCCACAAAAAAATAAACTCAACTTGCAGTACAGCCAACTTTACTGTAGATAAAATTGACTTACTGCACTGCATGTAGTACTATTCTAACAGAATGGTTAAATTCAAAGATTTTGAGCAGTTCGATTTTTTTTCATCTTATATTCAGCTTTCAACGTGGTTGAATTGAATTCACGGCTATTCTGTTTGGTCATTAACCTCCCGTTGAGAATGGAAATTGTTACATTAATTATATTGTACATTATGAGGAAATAAAGTTTATATTATTTCAATTTCATCAGTCAATTGAGTCACCATTGTTGTAACTCAAATCAAGTCACTGTACAAGTATCTATTCATATAGAAATCATTGACTTACTCTTTTACATTGATAAAATGTAATCTAACCAATATTTCCTAGAACTTGAAGCTTATATTCAATCCATGGAATTTTATTTTCCTCTATACTCTACTTACCAGTAGTTCAAATACAAGATATTGAAAAGAAAATCTTTGCAACAAAATTCTTCCTAGCACTAATGAATCATTGTTGGGGAATTGAGTGACTACAAAACTACAAAACAACAATGTGATAAATAAAAACATACATGACGGATCAAACAAAACATTTCTACAAACTGTTATTTCAAAATGTGACTATTAATGTAAAATGTTCAAGGATAGCAATGAAAATTATGACTATTGATACATGTTATTGAAAAAGGTAGCAACAACGCAATAAAAACATGAAATACCTATTATAACCCCTCCACAAAGGAAAAAACCCTCAATATCATAAAAAAAATTAGATTTATATCAATATGACAAACCTAATAATCACAAACCAAATCACTATGAATACTTTCAATCAAAAACCTAAAATTCATAAAACTTCCAAAAAATGCATCAAACCCTTGAAACATGACCGAATAAATTTTTTAACTACATTGAAATTATCGAAGAAGCCTTCAAAACCAATTAAACTCACGCATGTAACCCGATCACACATACGAAACCCTCTGATAAAACATAATAACCACTAAAATAAATCAAATAAAAAAATAGTACTTTTCGGAACACTAATAATAATTTTAAAAACAACGTTAATTTCAATACCACAATGAATTCAAAATCTCTGCAAAAACATTGAAAACAGGTTTTTAAATACTTCAAACAACCATTATAAAAAACGAGAATTACCGCAATTCACGCCGAAAATCTTCAACTTTGGTAAGACAAGTACCTGCATCACCTACTCGTTTTTCTCGTATATTTTTCTGTTTGAAACCGACTCTGTTGAAGCATTTAATACTCAGGATTTTCATTAATATTGAATACTGCAATGCCAACTCTTTGGTTTAACCATATTTATAATTCAATAAACAGTATATGTGAACTAATTATTAATTCGACACCTGACGTGATCTTTTCAATCAAAAAATAATATCACCAGAGTCTATAAGTCTCAATAATTCAACCAGAGCATGTAACAAGCTTGGAATACCATCATATGCAATATTTTTCCATCAGCTATCAACTTACACCAATAATCATTACCATTTCAATCGTCAGCTATTTATTGCCTACTTTTTTCTACCGTTTTATCGCTGGATTTTATTACAAAGAAATAGATATAAACGTTGTTAGGCAATAAATTACTTCCTTTTCCAAAGTTACGATTAATTCTAGGACAATATTTATCAACTTCAAGCACAATTCTAAAAACATAGAAATTATCACGTATTTATCTGGCTTCTTCCTGATCAAGTTCAATTAATTATTATACCCCCGCGTAAGTGTCGTCTAGAAGCCTTTATTTGACTAAATGCGAACGTCTATCAAAAATTATCCGAAAATAAATTAATCTTTAGGTTAACGAGCAGTTGAAATTTTTGAATAAACATCTTAACACTGCTAACGGATGCATTTGAAACATGGTTTCAAATACAGGTGATATTGTCAAAAACTATTTTTCCGCCAGCGTAACTACTTAGATAATTTCCTTCCTTCATAAGGAATCTCAACCTCATCTTCAATATATTCTCTTCATTTATAACATCTTTCCGAAAATGACCATCAACATCAGAAAAATGAAGGTTGATTCTTTAAATATAATCGTCGACTTTATAAAACTGACCGTCAACTTCGTAAGCATAACCGCCGATTATATGAAGCTGATCTCATTAAACGAGGTTTTAACCAAGACCGTAATGCTTGCAAAGGTGATCGACGAGCCCGCGAAAGTGGCCGATGCAATGATAACGCCGATAATAGCGAAAACTCATGAAACCTTTGACGAAAGTTATTATAACCTCATTTTAAATATTTAGCTGGGGGACGTTGTTTGAAGCGCGAAAATGTGGGGGTATATAACTTGGAATATCCAGAATTATAGAATTAGGTATCGGATGATTGGTCAAAATGTTGTATTAACGAAAATATATTTTTTGCCCAAGTTTCAACTTTTTCATGAATTGAAATTATAGGGTTCAAAACCAATGAGTCGAGATGTTTTTAATCGTACATTAAGACCAAGATATTTAGAACTCAAATTTAACGCTGATTTTTCTCAAACGTAGTATTATCAGCTTTGGAAGTTTCGCTAGATTTATAAATGATTTAATTATTTGGTTTGAAATAAGTAAAAGTCGTATTACCTCGAAATATCGAAAATATTCTTCTCATTTTCGCGATACAATATATGACGAATACTTGTTACGAAAATATATATAGATAGAAACAAGATATAATCAAGTAATCGGAAGATTCAACTATTATAAAAAAAATCAAGTGATGTTATAATCAGTAATTACTATTTTTAAAACCTTGTTTGTTGATAGGTCTTGCCAATGATAGGCCTTTAGACGTTGCAACGTTGTTGATTCAAGTTGTGGTTGAAGTAACGGTAGTATTACCTAGTAAAATGGTAGATGTATTGTTTTAAGTTTTGCAGACCGCTAGCCGATCTGTATATTGATATTTTTTTTCCAATTGCTTGGTCTTTACCCTAGTGTGACATGGGAATCTACTGAATTTCACTTGAAAATAATAAAGTTAATCCACAAATAATATAGTCGACTGGTAGTTAATACAATCAACTTACTTAACAGTATAGTTAAATAATTTTGTTTTAATTGACTATTGTTCCATTAATATCAGCTTTTTGTTTTATACGCGTACACTAGTGTGGTAGGCCACCTATTTGGTATAGTCTCAAAAAAACCCTTTCGTCTGTCGGTCAAACCTCTACCATTTTCAATATGTTTCACACACAAATGGACCTTAATTACCTCAATTCGCCCTACGGCTCCAAGTTTCGACTTATTTAACTCCCGTGCACAAGTCTTTCACTACAAACTTATTCGTACCTTCAACTCAACCGTGCCAGTCAATCAAATCGCCGACTTTAATTCCAATTCCCGGATAGTCTTTCAATTTACTAGGGTACCCTTAATTATCCCTTTGCTCGTTATAATGTAGCCTAATTTTTCCAAGTGATCTCTTAATGTAGCCTTCGATACGTATGGTAGGTTTATTGCTATTTACAAACCTTTATAATGTTTTATTCGATGCCGACTTTGTTATGACATCCGCTGGTTTGTTTTTAATATGAGTTTATATAAACTCCTTGATTTTCTTACTCTCATAAACTTCACGAAATGCTATCACTTTAAAATTGGGATTTTTTCACTGGTTATCATTAGTTTCGAAGAACATTCGAATGAATTTTTAAAGTCAATATGAATTGCAACCGAAATAGGTGAAATATTTTGCAGCTTGATAACGATATTAAGTGTTTCATATACAATTATACCTGTGTTAAGGCCGGTTATTATACCGTAAATTGCCGAAACCAATACATTTTGCGCAAGTCTTGTGTACTTTATAAAAGTTGATTCAATCAAATTTTCTTTAATTACAAATTCGAACTTTTTTATTGGAACAGCAGTCCATTGCATCATAAGAAATCTAAGAATAGTGACAGTTACTTCATTGTACTAAATGCAAATTGACTTTTATTTGTAGGATTGACTGCATTGACTGCAAGTCAAATGCACTAGGTGCACACTTCAGACTAGGATAGTAGCCAAGCAATTAGTCATACAAATTAGCGTGCAGACTGGCTAGCGGTCTGCCAAACTTAGATGTAACACGTTACCACTTCCAATGCAATACACTAGTTACTTCGACCACGATTCGAATCGAATACGCTGCAACGATAAGGATCTATCAACGCTAATTGATTAAGGCCAGATATTGAAACTTTAACGGATCTTTAATCCATATGTATAATGTTGACAATATTAATATCAAATACCTTTGTTTTTGTCACAAGAGCTTAGGTATAAGCATAGCCAAAATTAACAAAACTGATGTCAAGCAGACTTAAAAATACTTCAAACAACGTATCTATAACAATTATACTACGACTTTATGGTAACCGAAAGAATTGTACAATCTGTCAATGATGATATAAATTTAAGACCTAGTTGATAAGGATCACGATGTATTGAATGAGTGATTAAAGTAGTAAATAAACAACTTGGATCGATGAATTAATATAGTCTCTATTAATTTGTTGAAAGCAAAGTTAATGATTTCGATAGGCGGGTTTTTTATTGGTAAAATTGTCCTATCGTTACAAATTGGATTCCTTATAAAAATCGTGTAGAAAAATTATTTATATGATAACCAGCTCGCAATTGCAGGAAAACGAATTTATTGGAATTTTTTCATATGCAATATCGTTATACGAAACATATTGATTTTAGAAGTTTAAGAAATGATATCCGGCTTCGATAAAGTTATGTTTATGTGAGAAACACTTCACATCGTTACCAAGCAAGTAAGGATTCTACTTATTTTGGTCGCTATTTATATCGATTGAAAAAGCCAATTAAAGTGTGTTTTTTAAACTAAGAACTGCCAATGAGAAACGGCTGATAATCGACGTAATAACTCTACAAATTTACAAAAACAGGAAAATTAAAAAGTTTTAATGAATGAATAGCAAAGATAATCCAGCTAATACTATAACAAAGGCTATACCTGATAAGGCGTTGGAGAAATTTGTAAATAAAAAAAGCTAATTATACGGATATAGTGTTACCTCAAGACGCTACCTAGCAAGGTATTACGCGATGAAGGATGGACAGAAAAGTAAAAGTACACTGTCATACCGAAAAAATATGAGGGTGTCAAGGTTATTATTAATATAAACTTAATTAATTGATACTTTTAAATTATATAGGTGTCAAGGGAGTAAGGTGCTCAAGTGTCATAGCACTTGTTATTGTGATTATAAGTGGTAAAGTGAAATTGGCCTGTAAATAGTAGTGGGAAGACGACGAGAAATCACTTGCGCTGCCGAAAAGTTTTCCTACACGACATATTAACACTACAAAGCAAAAAGCCGTCAATATTAAAATATCATTCAAGTATAGGGTAGTCTAAGCTAACTTTACAATTACAGATCAATTGCACTAGAGTGGCCAATTTATGTGGGGCATGGGCCAAGCAATTACACATACAAAGTAGTGTGCAAACCGGCTAACGGTTTGCCAAACTTAGAAGTAACTATTCATCACTTGACTACGCAATATCACTGTTACTTCGACTACGATTCGAATCAACAACCTTTCAACGTCCAAAGGCCTATCAACACCGGATGATATTGGGAGTAAGGAGTGCTCTATTGGGCTGGTGTGTCGGCCCTTGGAAAGCGTGGAGACAACAGCGCCGTAAATCGATTCCCTTCCATGGGTGGCTGACTTGGTATGGTAAAAAAGCATTCAAATAGATATTCAGATAGAATTCTTCAAAAATGGAAATTTTCCTAAAAGGGGGCAAAGAACAAGGAAAAGCCACACGTGATGATTGCTGGTGGTGTGGGGATGGGGGCAAGCGGGAGCACTTGGCAGCGGGATTCTCGAGTGAAAGAAGTCCACCGCGTGGTGGTCGGCAGCATACTGTACAGCAGCGCGAGGTCCGCATCGGTTTGGGTCCGCGGACAAAGCAATGTGCCGGTAGTACATACCTCCGTGTTGTACCTCTTCTTCAACTTTCAAAGCCTAATAACCTGGTCCGGGGACTGTTCGGCGAAGAAGACGCGGTGTCCCGACGATATTAAACGGTTGCCCTCTGTTTGGTCATGGAACTTACCGTTAGATTCCGCGCAAGGTGGCTCAGCGAATTTTGAAGAATTGGGAGTCGCGATGAAGGAGCACCGCGTCGAAATATGCGTGCCTGGCCGCCGGAGAAGACTTCGTCCTCGTCCATCAGATGCATATCAACAGCAGGGGGCAACTTGCTTGTGAGCCCTAACACCAGCACATACTCGACGGGGTAGCAAGCGTGTGCTCGGGCCGAGGAGATGGGAACAGTTGTGTGAAACAAGTAGGAACACTAGTTTTAGGTCCAAGTCCGCTCAACCCTAAAAGACCTCCCGACCGGCCACAGCTTTCAGTAAGCACCGCCCAACGTTCTCCTTGCTTGATTCACAACCTGCGCTTCTACAGCGAGCGGCATTCCGAATTCGGGTTGGATGCATATCCTGATCACGCCGGCGGCAGGAAAGGTTGGAGGTAGTCGAGCTTGCCCAGCGGCACGCCCTCTTTGCGGAGAATGGCGTACGCGGTCACGAGGTGGAAGTAGACGCTCGACCAGCTGGCGCCCCCTAGAAAGGCCTGAGCATTGACGCCGTCGGGGTACCGAGCTGCGACCGGGGAGCCGGCCCTGGTTGAAGAGGCAGCAGAACAATGTTAGCTGTCGAGCAAAGACGTTCACCGGAGACGCAGGATGTTGGCCCCCCCAGGCCCGTTCAAACGTACAGGCTCAAAACGTCGTCCTCCTTCCCGACGACCTCCTCGGGCGCCACGCCGCGGACCAGGGCCTCGGCCCACGCGATGCGGGCGTGGAGCTCGGCGAAGGTCGTCTCGGTGCTGTCCCTGAGGACGATCGGCTGGCTGCGCAGCATGAGGATGGCCGAGTTGACGGCGTTGGTCACGCTCTGGACCTGGAAAGGCAGCGGCTTCATGTCGTCGATGAGCCGGGCGCCGAGGTACTCTGCGTCCGGGTCCTTGCCGAGCTCCTTCGCGTGCGCCTCGGCCTTGGTGAGGATGCCGTCCAGCGCGGCAAGGGCCTTCAGGAAAGGAGCGATGTACACGTTGTAGACGTTCAGGCCGGCCATGGTGAAACTGGAAAGTCGTCAAGGTTTTGAAACGATTTCAGTGTTGCACAGGGTTTGTGTGGTGTTCGTCTTCAGGACGATCGTTGGAGGGACTTGTTGGCGGATGTGATCTATAAGTACGAAGTGAATATATCAATTTACAAGACCTCTCCCACCCCCTTAACGACTTCTGCTGATCAATTTTGGGGGCGCGTATCTATGATTCCCGGCGTTGGCAGAGGTGTTGCGGAGTTTACAACAGCCCGCACCTCCGGCGGAAAATGTTACCATCGACGCTGGAGGATAGTGTCGAAGGCTTCAGGGGTACTTGCAAATTAATAAAAAAGCCCCATGTATACATTTCTATTTTGGCGGATCATCCATCAAGGTCCGGTGTCGTGGAACATCCGACTCGGGCTTACGTTCGAGATGGGCTGACAAACCGACAACACCGTTGTGCAACTTCCATACATGCCAGCAGGTCCTGAGGGATCAGATGAAATGCTTGTCCTTGATGCCAGCACTGGGTGGGCACGGTGAAGATGACGAGAGGCTAGTGAGCAACAGGTGAGTTCGTGTCACAGATAATCCATATCGTCACTGTATACCGTGGAGCAAAGCCATGTCACGGTAGCCATGACATGGCTGTCCTATGGCCGGCCATGTCACGCTATAAGCCACGCCACCAGGATTATTTTCTATGTTTCATCAGCACAAGCACCACATGTGGAGTTTTCTCATCATAAGCATACCCGTAAAAAAATCCCTATCGTTATAGTATATCTCTCAACGTAGTAAAAGACATGGATCACGGACTGACCCTCACTTCTCTTTACCGACCCGAAAATAAGGCACGAACCACTTTACAAACCGTACCCTTTATTGTTATCATGCCCGTGCGATAACCATTTGAGTTTCAATGTTATCATTTCTAGTATTGTTTTAGCCACGTCCTGCGAATAATGATATATGTGAGGACACGGTGATGCAACGTGTAGGATAAAGTGGCCTGTATCGTTGGTGTTGCAGAGTGCAACATAAAACTGCTGAAATCGCTGTGAGCTAAACTGAGTAACAACGGCGCACAAATCATGAACAGTTACAGGGGGGTCTGACCCGTTACCACACACATCCTTTTGGCCTAAGGTTAAAAATACTAGAAGACCTTTTAAATCAACCGCTTTGAATTTATTGGCCTTTATCCCTTGAATTTCCAAATTAGTCTATTTTTATTGTGCAAACGAATCTCCTTTATAAGTTCAAGGTTACGAAATGAAGTTTCCGCAGCGTTTCTAATAGTATCTTATTCGATGAATGTGAACTTGCAATATAGGCAGTTGAACTTAAAATTGGCTCCACATTTTTGTCTTTATACTTTTCTACGTATTTTTTTGTTCGATTTAACTAGTTCTATTTCATTTAATGTGAATGTGAGTAGTTTTTAAGTAAAGTAGGATGGTCGAAACAAATGATAATTTATAAGAGCTTCTCGTACTCAACAGTAAACTTAGTAGTTGTGGCGAAATGAAATAAAATTAAACCCCGGAAAGCCTTAAATCTTCCATTCTCTAAACTTTATTTTCAAGAAGTTCATCGGATATTATTTTTTTTATGTAATGAAATCAAATAAAACCCCGGAAGGCTATAAATCTCACGTGTTCTCAACGTCAATTTCAATAAGTTTATCAAATATTATTTTATTGAACCAAACATAACGAATATTAAGATTATCTTATAAGATACAATTTATAATCCTCTAGACTTTACATAAATATAGCAAATTTCATCGTTTTCAATTTAATTGAAAGAAGAAAACAATATATTTACTGAGTTGGTATAAAAGAACACGAATTTCAATATGTGCATATATGATTTATGTAGGAAACGTACGACATATAATGAATTTAAACCAATTAATATCGAATGATAGAACTTCAACTCTGTAAAGAAAAAACTATTCCAAGTTCACAATCAATTAACTAAATAGTGATAAGTCTCCCTCATTTCAATCATACGATTCGCAAATAATTAGTAAGTAAAATAATTATCCATAGTAAAATCATTCATGAATCCAGGTAGTAATATCTTTTTCAATATATACTTATTAGGAAGTATTTTTTTATAAAGATTGATGAGAGAACAACCCAGAAAGTAATATCCAGTGATTGTACATCAATTTATAATATTTACGATACCATAATAAATGTTTGAAATTTCATATATAATACGAAAAAGTGTACATACAAGTATCTATGCTCAAATAATCACTTGTTTCAGAAAAAATGATCATGTTCTTTATACGTAGTTTGCCTCTTATAAGCCACTGATAATTCTATGAAAGTTACAGCGTATAATTTTTATTATTATTATAATGGTGATTTAATTGAACAGTTTTAATAATGGTATAGTACTTAATAAAGAATGAAGGTTATTAAACTATACCCCTAAAAATAGTTTGATAAAGAAACTTTATACACTCCTTGAAGTGCGTAATTGCTTAACTGGTGAAAGAATATAATAAAGATTTCAATGAGACAACAATATAATTAATAACAATATATTATGTGTAAAGCAAGAGATAATATTCCCATTTTTTCGTTACAATTTATTCAAAGTAAAGTTTTATATATTTTAAGTTCGAATGTTAAAAAATCAACAAATCATAGTTTATAATTCGAAATTAACTTTCACGTAAATTATTGTTGTTGCGATAAATCCATAAAATATGTCTCTTTTAATCATAACATCCGAATAAGGAGGAAAAACCGGGAAAAACACGATTTGTTCAAGCATAATAGTGGAAATAAATTGACAAAGATAGATTGTTGGTATTAAATCAATTTTGAACATATATAAACTACAAAAATATTTAATGTGAATGAGAAAACTGTGAAAATTCAAGGTTTTTGTTGGCAGGGCTTTAAAAGTTGTAATGTTGTCGATTCGATTGGTCGAAGTAACAGTAGTATTACGTGGTAAAGTGGTGGATGTCTTGTTTTACGTTTGGCAGACCGCTAGCTAGTTTACACTTTAATTTGTATGGCAAATTACTTGGCCTATGCCTTAGTGTAAAGTGTAACCTACTGTACTCGAATTACACCTAATATAGTAAACCTATATAAACCAATACACTTAACTTATAATTAGTATAGTTAACTTTACTGTAAGTAAAGTTGACCTACTGTACTACATATAGTATTATTCTAATACTAGCGGCTTCTTAGTTTGTACACGTATGTTAGTGTGGTCAAACAATACTTTCCGGTACATAATAAACTACGATCTCGGCAACTAGCCAGACACCGGTTAATTCCAATTAATCTCTAAATCGAATTGTACCTGATTACATGCGAATTGCCTATGTTTTCCTTTAATTAATTTACGGCCTCGAGGTTCAAATTTATCAACTGTTACAAAAATTTCGTTCGCCACAGGCTTTTGCAAATCTCCACTTTAGTTGTGCCAATGAAATAAGTTTATATCGTTAAGTTCCTGGCAGTTTTCCAGTTTCTCAGTGCATCTCTGATCATTGTCACCTCATATAGGCTTGCCGGGCGACTTATTAATATAGCCTTTGGTATGTATAATTAGCCTATTACTATTTATATACCTTTCCTAAGCCTTATTCAGAGTTACCTTCGTTACCATATTAATAGGATTATCATTAACGTTAATTTATCGGAACTCCTTAATCTTACTCTCTTTGTAAGCTTTACAAAGTGCTATTACATTGATTATCAGACGTTTTTCGCTAGTATTTATAAGCTTTGAAATGTATTCGAAAATCTTTTTCGAGTCGATATAAATTACCACCGGGATAAGAGGAATTTCTTGATGCCTGGTGCTAAGGTTAAGGGCTTACCATAATGCTATACCTATGTAGAAATCTTTTTATTTTACCTCAAACCTTTGAAGCTAATACACTCTTTGTAATTCTTTTTCACTTAATAAAATCATCGTAAATTAAATAACAAATAATATTAAATTGTGTTTCCCGCCTTTCTATATTAACGAAAATTATTAAAAAACATATATGTAGAGATAGATCGGTATTATTTATTAAAGACCTATTCGTAAAGATTATTACCTTAGCCCTTAATGAGTCGATAAAAAACTATATTGATCCCACGGTCCAAGTTCTGAATTTGTTATTCAAACTTTTTATTTTCCGTTCAAAGTCCTTATCTATTAGCTTTTAAATTTGTACCGCGATAGATAGGTCGTACGATGCCTCCGGTTGACACATAAGGATAATATAGCCGCTATAGGCACTATATTGAAGGTATCATTAGGTCTTGACTACGTTAATGTTATCAATTACAGTTGAATTGGTACATTAGCCCTTTGAACGAACGCTAAATACGGTATTAATACTAAGTATACGAATTAATAATTTATTAAGTTAAATTAGCTGCCCTTCACCAAAATCGTTAATCGCTTGTAATTCTAAAATTCAAAATCCTTTATCGTCTGCTGTTTTAATACAATAAAGCTAGTCGTTCCAACGAAAAGGTTATCGTCAGTTTATATACCTATTAAGTTAAAGTCATTTCCTTACATTACCAGTAAATAAGGATAGTATGTTAAGGACTGTATCGATAAGTTTCATTTTAAGTGCAACTAATAAGTTAGAAAATCAATAAACGTTTGATTTAGCTAGTCCATACAATGGCTTAATATATCGTATTACCGTACCTAAAGGGTAAATGACACGTAGTTCTTTCAACTTTAATAGTAAAATCCGCTGTAAACCCATTATTAAATACGTATAAGATCACGTTATATTACAACTATTCAGCGTAAACATACCTTTCGTCTTAGTTAACAATCTTATTACCAAGTCAACCACTAAATGCTAACTAATCTTTCAAATTGTTAGCTATGATATGAGAATCCAGTTTTTGTATTTATCGCTATATTCTTAAGCGATTAGGTATAACTTTTCGTACGGCCGCCCCTTAATCTTACCTTTAACCTCGTGGATAATCCACAACTCAAAAATCGTAATAATAAGGTTTGAATATTTATAATGAACTTTCAGCATAAACTAGACATCTCCTTAAATTAGAAGGCCATTAATCTCGACCTTATCGCTTTTTCTAGAACATTTTTCCAAGGTTTAAATCACCCCGTATACTCGAATCTTTAGTACAATATTTTTGTTATCCTTTTCTTTTTTAATTACTCAAGTAATATTATGAAAACAACCTGGTGTTTATGTCTTATTTCTGATGTTTCTCTTCTTTGGGGGCCGCCCGCGTTGGCAGCGTTTCATTGACTTATCTATAATAGGTAAAAAGATTTCTTATTAGTTTGGTCGCTTTAATTAAGGATATTTATCGCTAGTAATCCTAATACAAGGCTTAAATTTAGTGATTCTAAACGATAAAAACCCGTCAGTAGTTTCAACAACTATTTCAAAGTTTACGATACTTAGAATCTTGTATAGGCCTTTTTATTTGGCCATCTCCCATCATAAGGAAACTTTACTTTCTAATGGTAAAACAAATATATCGATTGTTATAAGGCTGTTTTTAATGTTACGAGTATTATTAACCTAACGGCGTACTAAGTCCCTTCGTAATTCCTTTAAACTTTATCGTAGTCTGTAACGCGCTTTTGAGTACTTGTTAATATCAGAGATTAAATCATCAGGCGTAGGTACGCTCCAAAGCTAATAGCATTAATACTGGGCTATTAGGGACAATAATATCGTTCAAGCCCATCACCGCTATTTAAAAGAGTGCCTTCAGATTCTTAAAACTTTCGATTTTCAAAGTAAGGATATTATACGCTTGGTGAAGTAGGGCGTATACCTTTTTAACCTTTCTAATACTTCAATAAACCTTTATGGGCACCTATTTACACTAAATACTTATTATCCTAACATTTTCCTAAAATTCTGCCGCCGTAAAACTGGGACCAGTATCGTAAAAAAAACATCAGGTAGACCTAAGTATGTGTTCATCTATAACATCCTTAGTATTTTTTAAGTATCCTTTGCCGAAAAAAAACTTTGAAAACTTAGCTCTGAAAAAAAGGTTACAGAGCTAACAACGTGAAAAAAAAACTTGTTATCTAAGTATAACACATTAATAACGATCTCGTGGTTCAAATCGTTATCTTTTTTAGTATAAAAAAATATTTAGAGGGATTAGGCATATATTTAGTGATAACAACAAAGCTTTTTAAAATCTTTTAGGGTAAAAGATCTCATATCTTTATATTATGCGGACTTTAGCACTTTATATAATCTATTAACGACTAGGTGGCCAAAGAGCTGGTATTATTAACGTATCTTCGGCTCCATTAAGTTTAACACCACTGTTTAAGGTCTTTAAAGATAAAACCATAAGTATCTCCATTAAAAGGTGAGGGAAAACCTTTAGCCGTTTTTAACTAGTTCGTTTATATTTACGTTGACGTTAACTTTAAGAGTCTTTATATTCTTTAAGTGAAGGAAAAAAAGGTTAGGGAATGAAATGATATAAAATGCAATTGTTTTCAAAATAATTTAAACTGTCGTTATCGCTAATAACTATAATTATTCGTCTAGTCTAAAGCCAACTTTAGCTTTAGCAGTATCGTAACAATTAATTTCAGAAACTGTAATGCTTTCTATTCTCAGTTCTACTAACTACCAAAAGCCTCTTATTAAGTACCTTATTACCCCTATATTTGATATAATATTTTGGAATGTATGGTCAGCGGACCAATCTTAGTGAATAAAGGTTTATAAGGAGTTATGACCTTCATTAAAGTAAAAGTAAGGGTTTCTACTACCTAAGCGTTATAAAAAGGCATAGTTGGCTAGTTATTAGGCGGCATTGGAAACAGTTTCTTTATATCAATTAATTTTTAGGGGCATTATCGCCATGAATTAGCTCGTCGCCTTCGAAGTTTATGATTAGGTTTAAGTCATTCTATTTGAAAGTGGTAAGGTATTAAATGTAATACGTTATCTTTTCGTTATTGCACCCGATGAGGGGGTTTCCAGTTAACTAATAACCAAATATGCTATAAATTCAACATCTCTTACCACTGTTACAACGATAATACTTACGGTTAACAGGTTCGCTTAAGTCATAACTATATCAACACTAACGGGGCTATTACCTTTAGATTGTAATCGGTAGGCTAGAATTTAAGCATTAAGAGCGCACGTGGCCATACTTGCGGTCCATGTAATTAACCACTATAAAGTCTTTTTCATTGACTTCAGGAAAGTTTCTGGCTTAAGGGTATATACCAAACGAGTTTCGAGTGCATGATATTATAGTAGCAAGCGGAAAACGAAACTGTATAAAAAATTATAGAGTGTATTTAAACTAGCTAACGCCAGTAGTTACTACTCATACCTACTCGTAAAATATGTCTTTGCTAGTGTAGGACTTCTCCATTGCTTATTAGCATATCAGCTTGTCAAGAATATAATTCAATACATCTATTAGTGTTTCCTTTTTTTTTTTTTTTATCAATATCGTAGTCTACCACATAGTAGCCTAATTTGTATAATATTAAGCCAGGTGAACATTATAGTCGAAGTAGCTTTTTATATTATCATACACTTTTCGACAGTGATTTACTCGCGTTATAGAGGTCAGGTAATTGTTCCTGACATGCCTTGTAAGAATTCTAGAGAATAGTGAGTGAAAACTAGTAGGAGAAACCTCCATACACTTACAAATATTTAAAAAGCATATTATTTTCGTATCTAAGAGGTTATAAGTCTTTCTGTTATACTTTTCGACATCCTTTCAAGTATTAGCGAAGTCTGTAAGAAACTAGTCATTAATGTTGATTATTTTGACAGGTTTTAGGGGCAGTTCACAGTAATTATCCCAGTCTTCCATAGTGTTTTTTTAGTAGTTTAAGCTTGAAAGCCTCCGAGGAATGGTGTTTTAGGTCATTACCAGTCTCTTAACTTAAGGGGAAAAGTCTTATAATGGAACCTATAGTAGGCTTTCGTGTATAGACGAACCTACCGTAAAAAGATTGTTAAGCGGTTTATCGATTAAAGTGTTAGGAAGCGATAGGTACTTAAAGATTTTGGGGGATATAACAATCTTACTTACTTTACTGGTATAAAACGCTAACGTTAATACCTTTGACCGCGTAAGCGGCCGCTATTATACATGCTTTACCACTGTTAATAGCGTATTCAGCGCTTTCGCATAAATATATTAGGCTGTCAAATAAGTTAACAGGTTCCTTATAGTCAATTCGCGAAAAGGTATAACTTAACTAAGGGTAAGTGGTAGGTCCTCTGGATGAGGTGTAAGGGTGTTAAAGTTTTTCAACATCTTTTCCCTTAAGGTGTACATCTTAAAAATATTCCTTAAGCTTAACCAGGTAGAAAAGATCTTTTACCAGTTTCGTAAAGCTCTTTTTTGATACGTAAATCCCTCGACTCTAAAGTTTTTCCTTGAATTTTGCCTTAACATTCTCTTTAAACATATCCACATACTAATTGTTCAGTTATTAAAGAGTTTATTGTACTTATAAAAATATTATTATTGTGGTTAAGGTCTTTGTCTCTATCATAATCGACGATATAAAAGCTAATAAAGTTGACCAGGTGCCTTTCCGTTAAGTCTTTGTCTATATTGCATCCTTGAAACTTTTTATCGAAATACTTGGTAAAGTGGAATACAAGGGCTTCAATTACTTCTTTTCTAACAGGGTTGGTGATGGTTTCAAAGTGAGTACTGACAGTAGACATCTTGACGTTCTTGCTAGCGTAGGACTTGATGGTGTGGCATGGAGTGTATTTGGCGATTTGGAAGGGTAGGAGCTTGGTGTTTTGGCGTAAAGTCGCGTGCAAACTGGGTAATTTAGCTTGGAGTCGCGTGACGTGGCTTTTTCAGCGCGACTTGGCTATTCTTGATATAACTTGGTATTTTCGCTCGGAGAAGCGATCTTTATTATTTAATTGGCGTAGGGAAAGTAAAAATAGTGAAGTAAAGGAGAAGTTATGGTATAAAGGGTAAGGTCGAAGGTCCTTTGTTATTAGTGTTAAAGATCATTTGTTGTTTTAGCCGTGGGTCTCAGTTGTTTTTTTTGTAGTAGTAGTACCCGTAGTAGTACTAACTTAGCTATTTGCCAACTTACCCGACTTTAAGACTTTTAACAGTCAATTTTAACGTCTTTAGGAGCAATCTACTGAAGATTTCTTGGTGTTTTTAATAGCGATACCGTCGCTTACTTTTAAATTGCCGTTGTTGACTGTTGCAACCTAAAATCTTCTCTGTTTTCCTACGATTATCAACTCGCGCAGTACTAATAGAGGCTCTTCACAAAAATCTTTCTTCTACCTTAACGATAACGTAGAACGTAACAACTGGAAAGTAGCTTCTTTTCTTACTTGGCTAATCTGTAATTAACCTAATAAGCACTAATCAGTATTGGTATAGCTTTCAAAGTTGCAACGTTATCGATTCAATTAGTCGAAGTAACAGTAGTATTGCGTGGTAAAGTGGTGGATGTCTTATTCTAGGTTTAGCAGACTGTTAGCTAGTCTGCACATTAATTTGTATAGCCAATTGTTTGGCCTGTGTCCTAGTATGAAGTGTGGCCTACTGTGCTCGACTTACACCCAATATAGTAAGCCCACACAAAACAATACACTCAACTTGCAGTTAGTATAGTCAACTTTACTATAAGTAAAGTTGACCTACTATACTGCATGTAGTATTATTCTAATAGTTTTGTATATTCACATTATAATCGTTAGGATTTTGCCATATATATCCACATTTCAAATATTACCGGTGTTTAATTTATTGTTCATCTCATAATTGAAAACGAATTCCTTTGCTATATAATTATTGATGATGTTGGAGCAGCAGTCAATTGCAGTATAGTCAAGTCAACAATACTAATGGTTAGTTCATTGTAATGACTGAAAATTGATTGTAGTCGGTGGAATTGACTGCAAGTTAAGTACAGTAGGTGCCCACTTCAAACTACGGCACGGGTCAAGCAAATGGCCATATAAATTGGTGTGGAGACCGGCTAGCGGTCTTCCAAGCTTAGAAGTAACAACATTGCCACCTTCAATGCTATACACCAGTTATTTCTACCACAATTCGAATCGACTACGTTGAAACGATAAAGCCTACGGACAGACAAACTAGTTTTTCTTGTTTTCGAATTTCATATTTTAGAACTTGTGATTTAATACACGCGTATCAAATATAATTATAACAACCAGAAATTATTATTTGAACAAAGTCTCCACATATAATCTTCAATTTTGCCAGGTTTTCATATAACTCATGAAAATATTAATACGATTTGTTATCAGAAAAAAAAACCCTAACTTATAATAATACGATCTGTTTAAATAAATGCAAAATGATGAATATTGAGAAATATAAAAGAAGAAAAATCAAACATCACATTATCTCCTACCAATTAATCCATGATCTATATTCCATTCTATATGAAGCAAGTGAAGCACTTTAACATTAAACAAATTAATTTTCTCAATTCAAATAAACCCTTATATTTTACAGTCTGTACCAAATTTGATAGATTCTCTTTCAATAAAACGATTGAAACATATTAATCAACATCAATAATCCTAGCTACATATCTGAAATGTTTTTAGCTTTTCAAATCATTTCTCAAAAGTAACTTGATTATAAACTTTTGAATATAGTTCTCCCGAAATCATGATTTTCTTAATGCGCGGTTTGGTTACTTTTGAACAAATGTTTAAAAGAAATATATTCTATTTATTCAACATTAAAGAATTAATCTTCAACACCAATCTATTCTGTTTGGAAGTTTATAAAGGTAAAACGATTTTTTGAAAACAAAATATGTATTCAAACAATGTTACTATTATAGAAAATATATATTATAGTCATTGCCTCAACACGAGAATCAGAAACCTTGGTAAAATTTACTCTACGAATCATGATGTTATAAATGAGGATTAGGTTGATTCAACCTCAAAGGAAATCATAAACGAGAATTATAATATATTAAAAATTAGATTCAGAGATTTAAGATTATATATAAAGGACGAATTCAATAAAACTCGACTAAAAAGTTCAACGGTTACATACAGTCCAGATTCCAAACACAATATATTCACAAAGTAAAAAATAGTAGAAATATATTTCAATGTTGAAATTAGATTTTCTCTTCTCGATTTACAACTTATGGTTAAATATTTGATCAAAGTAACAAAAAACAATACGAAGTTAATCTTTACCAGTTTCTTCATACAATTTTCTTATGTTGAAGTTTTCAAATAGTGTAGAAGTCAACTTAAACTTAAATCTGGTATTATAGTGAAAGTCCTCGCCCTTATATTAAGTTGAGGTATAAAAGAAAATGGAAAATTACAAAACAAATACAAAATCATACCCTTCATATAATTTAATCAATAATCATGAAATATTTATATCCAAAGAAATATGGGTAGTATATGTATGCAATACAACTATATTTTATTTACGATCGTTGTAAAATGAGGACTCAATTTCTAAAATGTTATATATAGTTACAGGATAGCGCCTAGGATATTAGTCACTAGGGATTTATATCTAGCGATTTTTATGCTTCTACAATGCTTTGGAGCCACTCTGGTGCATACTATCACACATGCCACTTGACCGAGCTACCCCTTTTTCTCTGGATTTATATAATATCCTTCTTAATAGGGGTTTCCCCCTCTTTTTTCATTTAGAATTATATAGAGTATTTGACCACCTCAAGAGATATAGTTAATTTAGTCTTTTTATATATAATCTTCGATATTCTATCCTTATAGTGTTTTAGATATTTGTTAACTATCATAGTTTAGGGTTATGGCTTTCGACTTTTGGATCCAATATCTCTAAATTGAAAAGCATTTTCTCAATATGCATGTACGGGAATTCATTTATGGTTCTTTTAAAATTTAATACGATTATCTCATCATTTAATCCATATGATTCATTGAAACTTTACGTGTAGGGTTCAGTAAGCAGAACTATCTGTTTAATTGTACATTTTACGTATGAAATAACATTATACCGACTTATTAGATACATTAATGAATATCATTTGGTAATTTAAATTTTTTGTAGGTACGTCCATTCTTTTGAAGTAATTGCTCCCTAAAAGGGTTTCCATGAGTATATTACTTATAATTAACGTGATTATCGAGTCTCTTTTTACTGGGAATCGTATCGACTCATTTAACAATAACGACAACCTAAGGTTTTCTAATTTCGATTGTGATGTTGACAATTTACCCGATAACTTTAGCTATTAACGAATCAAATGTAAGATTTTCGATTAACCAGATAAAGTTTTTGGTATTAAGTAACGTTTTTCATTGTAGAAAATTACGATGTTACATAAATTGGGTAAAAACCGGAAGAATATCGGCTTAAAACAATTAATTTTACGTTGTTTTTGATTATTGAAGAGCTTTTCTAAATCATTTCTAGATCGTCATTACGCCTAAAATGATGAAGGCAGTAACAAGAACCGAGATGTTTTTATGATAATATTTCGCGTATATCACTACAACTTAAATGTAATGAGAGCAGTTATCATCCGATTTATGAGTTTAAGACACGAGTTTTAGAAACGTTTTTGCATCTTTTTAAATACTTTAGATACTTTCTTTGTTAATGTTGACAGTTTGGTTTTAGAATTTGTCATGAAACACGTTAATAAATTTTCAAGAGTTTCTTAACGATATATCAATCAACGCGTTACTTTTTTTTATATGCTGGAAGATTATGATAAGTGAGTCGTTCGTATGTCATTTATTGATGCATAATTTTATATCTTTCTTATTGGGCATGACCGTGTTATTTTCGGTGTTCTTTTTTGTAGTGGAGGTGTTATTTCTAGTTCCGTTGATGACCAAGATGCGTCTATTTGCGATAATTTCAGAAATATTTTTATAATCAGTGTAAATGTTCCTCGAGTCGGTATTAAACAGAGTATTACCTAAGTTAACCATTTCAAATTCTCATGTTGTTAGGATTTTTGCTGATATTTTTAAGATATGGCGGGAATAGTTATCGAATTTCTTTTTGCCTTTTATATAATTCGTACCGCTCGTGTAACTTTGTTATTAAAAATGATATAAGCATTTACTCTACTTTCGACAACGATTTTATTCATTTTTAAACGGTAAAAACGTTACTTTTTTATATAGTTATGTATAAGAGGTCAGGGTACATTACTTCTAACTGATAATTTACTCTTAGTTTTCAAATAGTTTCTCGTATGTATCATAATTACTTTACGATTTCATTTTCTTTGTTTACTTTTAAGTAAATATAAATTGTTAATGCTATAGCATTAGAATAAGTAATTCACCCACCGATTATTACTACAGTGTATCCTCATAAATCTTGAAATATTTATAGAATTAATATATTAGGTACTTATGATGTATTTACGTTCTATTCTGTAGGGCTTTTTTCGAATGTTAACTTTCATAGATATTGGTATCAAATTTGAGGTTTTATTTTTTCCCACTTATAATTTGACTTTATTTTTGGTTAACCATAGATAGAATATTAAAAAGTACTTTATATCGTTCCTCAATGTGTAAATTATTTAGGGACGAGCGGATATTTACCGTGTTTTAGAAACGAGATTTTCGTCAGCATGAAAGTTTTTTTAAGGCGTTGATATCATTATTCTTTATGTTATATATCGTATATCTTTGAGGAACTAATACGTTATTAATGGGTTGGCTCCATTTCCTTTTAATATGTTAATAAAATGTTGGCTCCAAAGTTACCTATTACAGTTAAATATGAAATTTTAAATTCATTCAAAGAGTTTTCACATTGATTTGATAAAACTTTGGGGAAAAGGGTGCCCCCTTATTGGTTCGAAGCTGATTACGAAATTTTATTTTAAACCGATAATTAGGGATGGCTTTTGGAAGTCTTTAAGGGCTTGTTGTATATTATATTATGGAAAAAGCCCTTGATAATAAAGAAGACGTTGATTTAGTTGTTAAATTAAGGTTACATTTACGAAAAAAGATTTTTATTGGGTGGTTTTGTGTTTTTTGTTAAGAAACACACGGATAGCTTGCGTTTTTTATCGATTACAGTAAACTTGACTTCGTTACACAAGCTGACCATTATTTCTTTCCCCTACTTAAGAAACTCTCATAAATATTGTGAGAGTCAAGTAGTTTATCAAATTCAATATACAAGTTTTTTTTTTACAAACTACGTATCATAAATAGGTGTGAGTAGTAGATTGAGTTCCTTTTACATTTTGGATTTTTTAAATAATTGGTTCTCCATCTCGACTTTTTCGATATAGAGGTTACTGTTAGTAAAGCTTTATACGTTGCAACTTTGTCGATTCGATCAATCGAAGTAATATTATTATTGCAGTAGTGAGATGGTGGATGTATTGTTATTTGTTTGGTAGACTGCTAACCGGTCTGCACAATGATTCTTAAAGCCAATTACATGGTCTGTACCCTATTATAAAGTGGGGCTATACTGCACTTGACTTGTAGTCAATTGCACTAGGTCCCTACAAAACAATATATTCAACTTACAATTTATATAGTTACTTTTACCGAAAGTAAAGTTGATCTATTGTGCAATAAGTACAACTATTTCAACAATAACAGCTTTTCAATTTGTACGCGTACGCTAATGTAGTTAAGTAATCTTTTCCAGTAATCGCTAAACTTCAATTTCATCAATTGTCTAAACCCTTCTCAATTCGAATTGACCTTCGTATTGAAATATACATTTTTGCATATAAATGGACCTCAATTTCAATTAATTTCCCTACAGTTTTAACGTCGAACTTTATCGACTTATATACAAGATTCTTCTGTTATAAACCTATATAGCCTTTTACTTTAACCGTACTAATTGAAATAGTTAACATTATCAATCCCCTGATAATTATTTAATTTGCCAAAACATCTCTAACCGTTATTATATAGCTGAAGTTTTCCGGGATGCCTATTAACGTAGCACTCGATACGTACGGTTAGCTTATTATTATCTACAAACGTCTTAAGGGCTTTTTTTTTTAGCGAGGTCATCGTTATAATATTAGTGGGACTTACTTTTCCGTTAACTTATGGAAATTCCTTAATTTCATTTTTTTCATAGGCTTTGCGGAGTGTCATACCATCGATTATCAGGCGTTCTTCGCTTTTGATAATTTGTTTCGAAAGGTATTTGAATAGACGTTTCGTATAGGTACAAATTATTACCGGGATTCAATGAATTTTGAATTTCCTATCAATAACATTAAGGGTTTTCCATAATTTTATGTATATATTGAAGTCTGATATTATACTATTAACCTCCGAAGCTTTTACGTTTCGAGTGATCATTATACATTTCATAAAGGTCTGTTGGATTGGGTTATCGATAATATCAAACTCGCTTTCTCGATTATCTTTAGTAACGAAGGTTATTAAAAACTTTGTCTCTAAAATGACGTCAGTATTATTTGTAAAAAAAAAAAAAAACAAAGATCATTTATGAAGCCTTGGACAAGTCTATTCCGACTATATGAATTCCTTGGTTTAAATTCTGTACTCTAAATTTCATTCTTTCATGAAGCCGGTTAAAGTCATTACCCAGAAGATTTTATGATTACGTTAAGATGAAAAGTTCGTAAAATGCATAAAGTTAATATAGTATGGTAATATAATTGTTCCGGATACGTTATTTTAGGTACTGTGAGGTTCTATTACGTTAATTTTATCAATCATAGTTAAATTAATGTTCTAGCCCTTTTGGGGAAGATTGAGGCCAGTATTCACACTAAATATATGGATTGGGCTTCGATCAAATTAAATGAACCATTTTTCGCCAACGTCGTAACCAATATATAATTCTAAAACTTGAAGTTTTTAATCAATTGATTTTCTAATACAATAAAGCCGTCCGTTTCAACGACATGTATATTACTAATTTACATACTTACCAGGCCAAGGACGTCCTCTTACGTTATCAATAAATACGAGTCGTATATGAAAGACTTTATACCTAGCCCTAATTTAAAATACAACTAATAAATTGGCAATTAATCAACACTTTCTTGACCAAGTCCGATCAAAGTCCTATTATATCGTATTGACGTACTTAAAGGGTAGGTAAACCGTGATTAATACAACAATTTTAATAATACAATCCGCTATAAATCTATTACAACTTATATATAAGCTTACATTATATCTCAGCTAGTAAACGTCAACTTGCCTTTCACTTTAAATAGAAAACTTATTGCTAAAATAACCATTAAACTCTACTTAATATTTTAAATAGTTAGTGACTACGTAAGGATTCTGAGTTCTCCTTTATTATCGTATCTTAAAACTATTCGTCGTAATTCTTCGTAAAGATATCCTATAATTTTACATTTAACCTGATAAATAATACTCAATATAAAAATATTAATGAGTGTATTTTAAAGTTTGAAATTAGCCTTTGGTACGAATTGTATTTCTCTTCTAATTAATAGGCCATTAATCTCGACCTTGTCGTTTTCTTTGAAAGGTTTACCGAAGGTTTTGATAATATGTTATATTCGAAGCTTTCATGTCAAATCATCATTATCCTTTTTTTCCCCTATTTATCTAAGCATTATTGTAAATATGGTTCGGTGTATATTCCTTCTTTTTAACGTTCCTTATCTTTAGGGGTCGTTCACGTTGTTGAATTTTTATCGGCCAATTGATAATCGGTGGAGGAGGTTCGTATTAGTTCGGTCTTTCGTTTAAAATTGTTTTATCATTGGTAACCCTAATATAAAGCTGAACCCAAATGGTTCTAAAAGATATAAAACTGATAGTAGTTTTAATAACTACTTTAAGGTTGGCGATATTTAAGGTTTTATACAGCTCCTCTCATTTTCCCAACTTCCGATAGGCGAGGACGTTACTTTATAACGGAAAAGTAAATGCATCAATTATTATAGAGCTGTTTTAGGTATTAAGGGTATTGTTAACCTAGCGGCGTACCGATTCCTTTCGCAATTCCTTTAGTATTTTTCCGTAGGCCACAACTCGATTTTATGAACTTATTAATAGCATATATTCTCTATTAAGGCGTATGTATACTTCAAAAACTAGTATCGTCAGCACTACGCCGTCAAGGCCTATAATATCGTTCAACCCGTTTACCGCCATTTAAAAACGTACCTCCTAATCCGTAAAGCTTTTAATTTCTAACGTATGAATATTATACGTTTGATGTAATAGTATGTGTACTTTTTGAATATTCCTAATGCTTTAGTAGGCCTTGACAGGCATCTGATAATACTAAATACCTATTATCTTAGCAGTTTTGTTGATCTCCGCCGCCATAAAGTTAATATCGGTATCATAAACAACGAAGTTAAGTAGGCCTAGGTATATGTTAATCCAAAGCATCCTTAGTGTTTCTCACGTATCTTTTGCCTAAAGGGACTTTAAAAACGTCGTTGAGTAAATAAAGGTCAAGATGTTTAAGACGTAAAAAATAATCTTCCTATCCAAATAAAACTTATAAATAAAAACCTCGTGGTTAAAGTTTTTATAGTCTTTTAATTTGAACTTGAATTTTAGGGGGGCTTAGGCATGTATTTTGTTATAGTAATAAGGTTTGTTTAATATCTTTAAGGGTAAAGTATTTTAAATGTGTATATCTTATGGACTTGAGATCTTCATATAGCTTAGTTAAGTTTGTGTAGTTAAAGCACCGGTATCATTAACTTAGTTTCAGCTCATCCAGGTTGAGCATTAATTCTTTAGGGTCTTGAAAATAAAACTATATGTTCCCCTACTTCAAAGCGAAAGGAAACCTTTAACTGTTTTTAACCAGCTTGTTGGCGTTGATATTAACGTTAATACTAAGGGTCTTCATTTTTTTTAAGTAAAGAGACAAAGTGTAAGGGTACTAAAAGATTGTAATGTTATCGACATTATTATAATTTAAATTACCGTTGTCTCTAAAAAAGTAATTGTTCGTTAGGTTTAAAGCTAATTTTAACCTCATTAATATCCTCACGATTAACTTTAATAGCTATAATGTTTTCTCTCTATAGTAATACTTATTACGAATGGCTTTCTCTCAAGTACCTTACTTCACTTATATTTGTCATAATACCTTCAAAAGTTTGGTCCACGTAACGATTACAAAGGTTAAAGGTATGAATGGGTAAGAGGCTTAATTTGGGAAGATGTAAAGGTTTTTATCGCCTGAACGGTAAAGAAGAGCATAGTTAGTTAATTATAAGGTTACACTAAAAACTTAATTTTTATGATAATCAATCTGCTTAGGTGCATTGTCGTCGTTAATTTAATCATTTCTCTCAAAGTCTATAGCTTAATTTAAGTAATTCCATATGAAAGTGGTATCATATTTGATATAATATATTATGTTTTTATTATTTAGTTAACGGGGGGGTATCAAGTATACCAATAGCTACACTTGATATTGATTTAATATTTCTTACCATTATTACGACGATATTACTTACGGTTAATAGGTTCGCTTGAACTTTGAATTTTTTTGGCGCTATCGTGGCTACTGACCCTATTATATAGTCGATAAGCCAAACCTTATGCGTTTAGAGTGCTTATAACCGTACTTACGGTCGACGTAATTAACCACCGTAAGGTTATTTCTACGTACGTTAAGGTAGTTATTAACTTTGAAGTACATATTAAACGAATTTTATATATGCGCTGTTATAGTATTAAGCGAGGAACGCAATTAATTATAAAAAGCTTTTATAAGTGGTATTTAGAAAATATAGGGCGAATTTAAACTCTTTTACACCTAGAACA
The DNA here is from genome assembly GCA_038502455.1 of Anisogramma anomala. Lineage (NCBI taxonomy): Eukaryota > Fungi > Ascomycota > Sordariomycetes > Diaporthales > Gnomoniaceae > Anisogramma > Anisogramma anomala. The sequence continues at coordinate 1,769,252 of JASMMZ010000015.1, forward strand.
GTCGTCCGTACCTATTTGTAAAGTATATCTTCGCTATAGGAGGTTTTTCACTTTGCTTAATATTATAATATCAATTTATTAAGTATTCAATTCAATAAATCTATTAGTGTTTCCTTTACTTCCTTTTTTACCATTATCGTAATCCATTTTGTGGTAGTCTTAGATAGTCTGTATGATATTAGGTAAGATGGATGTTGTATTCGAAGTAACTTTTCATACTATCGTAAATTTCGCGAAAGTGGTTATTCGGGTCACAAATATTAGTTAATAGTCCTGAACGTATCTTATAAGGATTTCGGGAAATAATAAGTAAAACCCAGAAGGGGGAACCTTTATATATTTATAGATATTTTACAAATGAGTTATTTTCGTGTTCAATAGGTTATAAAAATTTCCGTGATCCTTCTTTACATAATATCTCATCTTGGCAAAGTGTATAAGAAGCTTATAGCTCATATTAACTGTTTTAATAGGTTTTGATGGTAGATTGAGATAGGTATCCTAATCTGTGTTGGTAGTGTTTCCTGGTAATATATGTCATAAAGAATTTGAAACACGGTATTAAGAGTAATTGTCAGTTGCCTAATCCGAAGAATAAATTCATGTGGTAGGATCTGTTATAGGTCTTCGCGTATAGGTAAATCTGCGATAAAAATATTTTCAAAATCTTTACAATTCTAATTAAAGGGTAAGGGGGTAAGGGAGATAAGGACGTTTTTGGAAGCTTAACGATCTTATTTAATCAACTAGTTTAAAATGCCGACGTCAATCCCTCTGACAGCATTAGCGACCGCTACTTGACATACCCTGCCTCCGCTAGAAGCGTACTCCTCGTTGATACGTAAAGTTATTAGTCTTCCAAATATTTTAACATATTCTTCATTGTTAACACATAAAGAGGCTTAACTTAGCTAAGGTTTTAGAGAGGGTTCTTTGAAACGCGTTTAGGGGCGTTAAGCTTTTTCAGCATTCTTTCTTTTAAGTCGTGGGTCTTAAGGACATTCTTCAAGTTAAACCATGTCGAAGGGGGTCTTGACCAACTTAATGGAACCTTTTTCAAATATATAAATTCCTTGTCGTTCGAGCTGTGCCTATAATTTGAATTTAAAACCTTTTTAAATCTTTTTTCCTATGTTAATAATCTAGTCGTCGAAGAACTCACAAGATTTGAGAAAAACTTATTTACCGCAGTTACGTTCTTTGCTGCTATCCTACTTAAAAATAAAGTGACCTATAAAGTTAACCAGATGTTGTTCCTTCAAGTTTTCATCAACATTTAACCTTTAAAGATCTTTATTATATTGCTTTAAAAAGAGGAATTCGAAGTCTTCAATGTCTTTCTAAAGTTCACAGGAAGATGATATTTTCGACTTTAAGTATCGAAGGGCTTGGTGGGCCGGGTGTTTGGTGTTTTTGGTATATATGTGTATAGGAATTTAGCGACTTGTCATTAAATCACGTAGAGTGACTTTTTTAATTGGACCTAGTATTTTCGTTTAAAGTAGTAATGTTAACGATTAAATTGGCTTATAAGAAGAAGAAAAAGTAGAATCAGAACAGAAGTATAGTTTAAAGAGTAAGGTAATAGGCTGTTTCTTATTATTAGTAAAGGGAGAAGGTTGAAAGTTATATACCATAGGACTTAGTCGTTTTTATAGTAGGAATATCCATAGTAATACTTACTTAACTGTTCAATCATTTGCCGAACTATAAGACTTTTAATTGTTGATTTGAACGGTTCTAAGAAAGATCTGTTCAAGATCACTTGATGTTTCCAATAACGATACCGTCATTATCTTTAGACTTCCATAAAGACTGGCGTAGCTTAAAGTTATTTTTTACAAATTATCGTAAAGACAGACGTAGTTGTAAAGAGCGTTGGGAAAAATCTTCCCTTTACCTTAGCCTCTGTTTTTAATATAAAGAGTAACTGGAAAGTAGCTTTTTATTTCACTTAGCTTATCTGGGCTTAATTTCATAAGAATAGATTAGAATTGGTAGAGCTTTAGACGTTGTCTCGTTGTGGATTCTATTGGTCGAAGTAACAGCAGTATTACAGTAGTTAGATAGTTTGTGTATTGTTTTAGGTTTGGTAGACCGTTAGCCGGTCTGCAAAGTAATTTGTATGGCTAATTATTTATCATGTGCCCTAGTGTGAAGTGGGGGTATACTGAACTTGCTTTGATGTCAATTTCAGTAGGCGCGCACAAAACAATACATTCAACTTCCAGTCAGTATAGTCAACTTTATTGTAAGTAAAGTTGACCTACTACACTGTAAATACTACTATTCTTACAGTTACCTTTTAACGCTATATTAATAATTAGTTACGCTCATTTTTCAATATTATTTCGTTTTATTCATATTCATATTATTTTGGTATGTTTAGAAAACACATTCACCAACTACAAAAATTTAATCAAATAGGTATTCAATTCCTTCAACAAAGTTCGACTGAACTTCGATATATTTTGGTACGAGTTCTGCGTTTAAAAGATTCATTATATTAAGTTTATTATGAAAATAGGAATCTAGGTACGTATAAAACCGGAGAGGTTGCGTTTTTTTCCAGGAGTAAATAGTTTCTATGCATGTATTGCGGGTATAAAGGTTTTTCAACTTTATTGATTTTTACCGGTCATTCATTCGGAATTACTTCATAATAGCCGGCTCTTCAATTGGGTTAATTGGAAAGGGCGTCGCGTTTTGTTTGGGGTTTGAAGAATGAGTTTTTTTCTATCGGTTTAAGTTTTCCTTTTTTTTCTTTCGAATAATTTTTTGAGTTATGGGATTTCAATCGAGAAATCTATTTTGAAGTCAAATATTTCGGTTGATCCCAAAGATTTTATTATCTTTCACTTAATGTCGTATTACTCGTGTCATTTCTCATTTTCTGAATATAATTACGAAATTTACCATAAGTAATTAGTGGGGATTATATGTGTCCTAGAAGTATAGAAGAATGTAGAGCTCCAAGGTATAGCCTATTCGTTTACTCTGTTTACAGATTATCAAAATCTATAATATTTTATAATCACCCGACGGCTTTTCTGAACATAGATTTGTTAACTATAATATTTTCTTTACGTTCATTTCGAGTTGTTTTATGATGAAGCAGTGAATTATATCCAACCCGTTGCATTATTTCGAAAAAACTATAATATTTTCACAGATCTTTTCGACTCCCGCCTTTTAGGTCTGGAATCAAAGCTTCTACGCCTCGGATTAGTCGCTTTTAAGTCGTTTTTATGTTTCAACGTCTTACGGTCAATCATTATTATTCAGTCTATTCCGAAAGGGTGTGAATTTTTTGTTATTATTAACTTTTAGAGTAGTTGGAACGCCGTTATTAACCGGGACGCTATTTATCTCCCTTGGTTCAGCACGATACATATAGGTGACCTGGTTTCTACCTTTAATATTGTATTAATGACGACTTAATACTAAAGGTTTTTCTTTTGAGATATTTAGTGAATAATAATGGTATTTTTTGGCTTTGAAATAGTATCTAAGTTTTTGTTAATAATTTGTTTAGTATTGCATTCGTTAAAGTTGTATATAATTCACTTGTTGGGTTACTCGGTTCGTGACATCATTATTTCCATTTAATTCAAAACTTTTTTTTAACCCGGGTTTTACCGTGTACTCCGACGTTTTTACCAAAATTGGAATGTTTGTAAGTAGACGATTTATAAGCGACATTGTTGAAAAAGACCTTTCAAGCCATTATTAGTTTCCGAGAAGATTTAAAGAGAGTTTTCAATCTATTCTAGGGTCGATTTTTCATGATAATTATCAGTTCAACCATGTTACTTCATGATTATTTTTGATGGTTCAAATAAAGCCATTACTTTAGAAGTAGTCAATACTATTGACATCGAAATTTTACGAAGCGTTTTTTTGAATTATTATTATCGATTTCATGTTTTTTCTCTTACGTTATTATGAACAACCCAGGTTTATATGAGAATGGTAGGTTTTAGAAACGTTTATTCTATGAACAGGGGTGTAATAACGTTTAATTATTCTACCACGAAACGGATGGTTCTGTCTAGTGCATTATTCAAGAAGTTTTAACATATTTACGTTTTTTGCTTTATTTTTATTTAATTTAGTTGCTTTCTTTTACTATCAGATCATTTCTTTGCTTTGAAATATTAAAATATTACTGTTGTTACAAATCACCTGTTTTGTACAAGATATAATTATTACGTTGACCCTATATAACTCACCCATTATTTATTTATTTCAATGATGAAATCACGTGTAAGGGCTGAAGAGCTTGTTTAGTATATTCACAATATTACTAAATTGGCATAAGTCGTAATATTAGCTACATAATTTCATATGAAAGTAGTTTCCAATAACTTGATTTTTTGTTCGGAGTGGTTACAAATCAGCCGTAACGTTTGGTTTCTCCAGAAAAATATAAGTCAAATTGATTTTAAAAGACAATTAGTTAACTTTATGATAAATATTGTATTATAATTTTCGTCGATTCTCAAATCGTCGAACTTAGTATTACGAGTGGAAAATATCTTTGATTTTATGTAAATTGACTTATCTAACACGTTTTCAACCCATTCCCTCACTAACAAACCGGCGATTATCAATTACCTGTTATTGAGGTTATTATGTATCATATCGAAACCAAACCCGAATATCACATCAAGAATATTTTACGAATGTATAATAAACTTTAAATACTTCGTTCTTATATTGGAAGCTACCTTAAACGATAAATTTCATTTCAATTGGTAGGTTTTATATATATGATTTACCAATGGTTTTTACGCTTTTCTAATATCGCGGTAATCGACGCTTTCGAATCCTATTATATATTATCCGAAAGAACACCGCAAACTTTCCCGCCTTACACGTTAATAAGCTTCATTTTACTTTATTTTTTACTATATACCGAATCGTCCAAAAGCAATTATTTCGCAGATATTTTATATGGCATTTACATTTGGGTTTGAATTACGATTCCAATCATGATCAATACTATAAACACATATCCTCATATTCTCTGTTACCATTATCTAAATCCGCGTTCAAGCTTTGTTCTTTACTAAATTTATCGTCCACATTAATTAAATTAATTAGGTTTTTATTAATTCTCAGAACGACCTTAAGTAGCTCTTTGTTAGGTTCTACCTACGTATTTTATCCGTTCGTGAGGCGTATATCTAAATTTATTTTCAATACCAAGATATACTCTTTTTTTCATATAGTACCGTGCTTTTTATTTGAATGTTATATGGCATGCTTTCTACTCGACTCAATTGATCTAAATAATACAAAGCTATTGCTACCACTTATATCGACTTTCCTTTAAGTATCCAGAAGTACTCTTTTATTCTTTTTTACTATGACCAACTAGGCCTACACATTATTTAGCCTGTTATATGTATGAAAAACGATTGAAAAGTCGGGCTACTCATTTTGATTTTGCATATTAAACGTAAGGAACGCCTTCTAATACTTTTTAACGGCTTTATTTATATTAAGATTAAGATTTTGAGGGGTGTAAATGTAACCGGAGTTACGGACGATAAAATTAATGGTATAGAAACGATATCAAGCTCTAGTGTTTAACTTTTCATTAACGGGTTCCCAGCCATTGCTGTGGCTTATATTTTCCTTCAATTTTTAGATAAAATTTGCGAAGATTATATATTATTCGTATATTTATTCTAAATAGGATCATCTTGTGTGGTATTTGGATACATGTAGATGTGGCGGATATAAGGAAATTCCATATTTATTAACAGAGAATAAGTAACTTTCAAGAAGCTAAACTCACAACACAAATTCCTTGATTTATTTTGGCCTGAATATTGCTTTTTACTTGATTTTGAGTTGGGTAATCAGGCTGGAACCAATTATAACCACATAAAGTGGTTTTTTAAATTAAAAATATTTTAAATAGAAGTTGGTATGTTATATAATACAAAACGATCTGGTGTTACTATGTTTAATAGGAAATTATTATTAAGAGGAAAGTTATAATTTTTTTTTCAAAGCTTGCGGGTATTATTTATAGGGAGCCCAACCTGGAACTTACGCCATTACCTTCTACGATATATCAAAACATTCTATGGTAGGAACCTTTTATACGTTGTTACAACGTTCTACGCCGTTTCGAAACGGCTGTTACATACTTTCCGACACGGTTTACAATAGGAAGGTACTATTTACCAAATTTTATAAATCACCAACGTCTTTTACTGTTTTTTACAAATCGTCGGAACATTTTTAGGGAGTATATCGGGTGTAATATTAAAATCCGGTACCTGGACTAATAATCATCGGGTATTTAACACTAGTGGTTGCTATGCTCACAAGATACTTTGAAGCCTTTCTAGAACATGTCCTTACTCTTGTTACATAGCCAGGCTAACCTTTTTTCTCTGGCTCCATAGCAGTTCCTTAGTAAGGGTTTTTTCCTCCTTCTTCATCAAGGATTATAAACAGCATTCGATACCTTAAGTCGCAGTAATAGTCTAGTCCTTTGATATTTACAATTTAAATGAAGTATAGAGTAAAATGTGAAAAAAATGTTGAATACTTAAATAATACAATTGAAACAACTTGACTACATGAGTGTTTTCTTAAAAGCATATATTATCAAGTCTTGAACCTTAATTTTTCCATATGTATCTCCGTTATTTTTTTGTGAACTAGCCTATATATCTGCGAACAACAAAATACGTTACAACTGAGGGTATAACGAAAGAGTCGAAGAAGTTCAAGAGAAACAGAATATGGATATATCTAGTACTTGTGACAAGTAATTGAAACCCCTCAAACTGAATAATTACTTTTATATATTTAATATGAACGCACATATGGTATGTGTTTCTTCTATAATATAATCAACCTTTATGTTATTTTCAAATCCAACTAATATATTCAAGCTTTGAGGAGACTAGACGAAAGCCACTGGACAAAGTGGTCTTATACTGTGTATAAATCTCAATAAAGAGTGTGAAACAAAGAAAGTCACTATTATATAGGGGCTCAAGGGAAAAGTAATGGGTAGCAAACAGCTACGTATCGCGTAGGTATAATTTAAATGATTTATTCTTGCAAATATATAACGAGTTATTTCATTGTATAGATTTAGTGGAAAATGCTAATATTCTAGGGCTAGCTTTCTAACCAGAACTCGATAGGTATTAGTCAGTAATATTACCATCGACTTACTTGCAGTCAACGTTGATCGGCTTGCAGTCGCCGGCTAGCAATAGTGTCGAAGGCGGCTAGGTATTAACTTTACTCTAACGCACTAATAGTTATACAAATAAGTCGATTTTAATATTCAAACCTTCCTTTGACTTCTGTTATTTTTACTTTTTTAGCCAACTATTTTATTATGCATTCTATCTCCTCAATTTGTCTCCGTTGGTAAGGTCTCAAGCCTATAATATTCACGTAAACATAAGGTCTTGGAAGAGTAATCAGAGTGATTAGTAATTGTAGTATAAAGTAAGATGATCTCCAAGAAGAAGCATCCAGAGGTGCACGCTACAGGTGAGGGCTTATAAGCCCTCCACCCAAAGCGTATCACTCTGGAATACTTCTTCTAGACTGTATTGCCGTCGGTTTGGAATACCCATTTTAGACCGATTTATGCTTTCCATTAGTCTGAAATAGTTATTTCAAACCGATTTACACATAATGTACTTTGAGCCTTACAAGAGTGTAGCATGAAACATAACGCGTTACCGTATACCCCATAGGAGTACACCTTGTAATATAATGAACTTTTATTTAACCTATGTATATTATTTATAGGGGCATATAATAATATTCACATTGGTAGTCTTTTCTTTCTTTTTTCCTCATATACTCTATACCTATAACTTAGTAGTAATAGTATTATTTTTTATATCAATTTCAATAAGTCTAAACCAGCAGTTTCCGTAATAATAGTGTTATTACCATGTCAATCGCAAAAGGCTCAAATTAACAATTTTGGATAGGATCAGCAAAGTTTGACTGGGGTGGTGATTGTAGTTCGGGCCTGGTTGGTATAGTTAAATAGGGGTGATATGATTGGGGATAACGTCTTTTTTGTAGGTAACAGAAGTAACTGCACCGGTGTTACAGGAGTTGATTACGTAAGGGTGATTGCGCAATTACGTGTTGGATAAGTATAAAAAAAGATATATTACTATCGGCCTAGGTAAAACCTCTTCTTTTGTTCTTCCGAAGGCGCGTAATCCATATAGATGTAAGTCCTAATTTCAATTTGACCTGTTTCCCTTGAACAAACCAAACTGTATCCCCATTTTCTTCTACTTCCCCTAACCAAAACAAACCGCTTTATTAAGTAGGATACTTAACTAATACCTTTAACTAACCTTTTCTTTATTTATATAACGCGTAAAAACCGAACTGTAAGGCGTCATTTGACGCGTGAACAGCAGCGCACTGCCACCGCCGCCGCCGCTGCCGCTGCCGCCGCCGCTGCCACCGCTACAGTTGCTATTACTTTTACTACCACTACTAACAGTAACAGCTCACCCTCATTGGGCAATATATCCCCCATTTCGGCTACGCCGCCAGCCCCAGTTACTCGTCCGCCGCCATGTCGCCAAACCCTACCGCTATCACCATTACGTCGCCTAGTCCCGCCATCGTTACGCTACCCAACCCGGTCGCCGCCTTCGCCTCGCCCCTCCCCGACACCGCCGACTCGACCTTTTCCTCCCCCTTCTTTTCTTTTTTCTTCCCCGATTCAAGGGAGAAGCAAAGGGCTTTTAAGGTAATAAAACTTACTCTTTCCCTACGAGTAAAGACCCTATTATCTGTAAAGGTCCTTTTATGCCATAAACATAACCTGGCGTAAATACGTTAAGGTATAAATATTCTAATCCCTTGGTTTATGGGTTTTTCATTCCCCTTTTTATAAATAAAAAATACGAGACGAATTTCCTTCGCCGTTTCGAATGTTATATTGTTAAAGTATGTTATAAGGCTTTTTCAGGCATTCAATATTAAAGTAAAGTATCTGGATCCGTAGCTTTAAACCGTTAATTAATACATTTTTGGTATCGTATATCGTATTCGTGGTCGCGGGAAAGTTTATTAACGATTACCATGAAAACAGGGGTACCTCGGCTCTTTATTATCGTTTTAAACGGATTAATAATTCGTACGCCACCGTTCCGGTAGTGTTAGGGCCGTAAGCCGAAACCGTACTACGTATTCACCGACCTTTTAATAAGTTTGAACCGAATTTTAAAAATCTTCTTTAATAAAATATATTATTCAGAACGATCCGAAGATAAATTGTTGTAAATAATCAAAATAAGCCGATGTTAATTCATAAATAGGCGTTAACAGGCGTATTTAAAAGACGGTAGCCGCTATCGCTGCCTGGAAACGGAACCTACGTATTTATTATTTAGGCGAGTTCGACGACGTTATCGCACATCGTTATAATAAGGGTAATCCCTCCCCTATACCTTTATCTAAAAGTATAATGCATAATGTATAAAGTTAAATCTTCATTAATATTGATAACGATATTAGCAGTAATAGCGGTAACGTTAATATAAAAAGAAAAGGAAACGGAATGAACGGTAGGAATACGACGACGTCGCTTTTTCCTTTTAATAATAGATAAAAAATACCGGAGCCGGGCCGGTATGCCCGGTAATAATGTAATACAGTGTAAAGTATTTTTATAGATATTTACAAAAGAAATGTTTAAAGTGATAAACGTAATCCGTATCGTTAGGATATCGTAAAATGAAAAAAAAAAAAAAAATGATAAATCAGCACGAATAGTCGTATCAAATAAAGTTACAATCGGCGATCGTGGAGAATAGTTCGTTTAAACAAAAGTAAAAAGTAAATCGGTACGAAAGGTATCGATAGACTAATTCGAGTCGGCGGAAATTAATATAATATAATAACTTATTAAGGTCGTAAAACCTTTTGAGTAACTGCAACAAATAACGAATTTATGAATATAGAGGTTTTTAATACGCCGATTAATATAACTTTCATTATTAACTTGACTGGATTAAATTTACTATCAACGTATTTTGGTTTTTTAATTTTTCATTGTTTGTACGATTTGAGTAATGCTATAATGTCGATTAATAACTGCATTTTATTTATAATACCCAAATCAACAAAAAATTTATGAAGAGAAAAGCAGTTAATGTAAACGAAAAAAAATGAGGTGTAAGCTAAGGTTAAAGATAATTATTCGGACCGTTATCGTGATATTAATACCCAAGTGGAAGCCTTTAATTATACTATAAATTTTAAAATCAAGGACGCTTTATATAAACCTTTCGTATTTGGTAAGGTCTTAGTAAATAATATTTTTTCGAAGCGAAAAGCCGTTTCGTACTGGTAATTTGGTTTTGAAAAGTAGGACGAAATCGATTTGTAAATTACTGTCGTTATTATTAATTAAAAAATCGTTAATAAAAATCAATAGCTTTGTAATACGTATATTTAATAGTATTGAATGTAATTCACGTTTTCAATTTTGTATTTGTTGCGAAAGACGTTTATTAACCGCTTTACATATATTGTTTGTTGGTTCCGTTGAATATTATACAACGATAAAAAGGTTAATTTTTATTTTTAATTATATTGTAAGGGTTAATTAAACGCCGCGTACACGTTAAAATTGATATTCGTCGACTTATCATACGTTATTTAAAGTAACTAGTATAATATCATCCAACTGTCCATTTCAAGTAAATTTTAAAGTGCTGTTTTGAAAAGTAATCGTGGTATTATTAAAATCAATTACGTTATTTTTTTATTAGGAACTTTTTGGGTTTAGCTTTCAAACCGGCTTTCAAAGGTTTCCTCTTTCTAAATACAGAAAGAAAGAAGTTGTATTACGTTGAGATATTGTCTGTTAACATATCCGTTAATATAACGTCATTTAAATAAGCCGCAAATACTAACATATATAAGTCGAAGGTGAAGTTAGTTATTCCGAGTTGTTTTTTATAGTATTTTTAGTAAATGTTATATTAGTGAATACCAGTTTCGGCTAGGCCATAAAATGGTTTTATAATACGTAAAATTGTTTCAGTAGGTTATATTACCAAAGGTACTCAAGTATATCGGCGTAAATCCGTCGTTTTAACCATTTCTCGAATTACATATAAACATATGTAATATTTTAAAGTTCAATATATAATTTATATAAATTATTAAGGAACGTAACGAACATAAAAATCAGGCGATGATTGACTTGTTATCATGTAGGTAACTATGTTATGATATATTTTCTCCCTTTGTTATTATAAATTTTTATAACCAGAAGGGTTCTTTCTAAAAGGTATTTTGGCTTAATAGTTAACTTTGTGGATAAATTTCTATGGAAAGATATCATAAGCTCCGTAAACGGATAGGTTGAATCAATTAAAATGAAATACGCTTTAGTTAATAAGGGTCAAAATTTCCTTCGAGATAAATTATACGAATAGGTTACCTAAGGTGTTAATAATACTTTTGCAACGGAGCTTTAAGTTAAGCTCGCGATTTTCGACTTCCTTTTACATAATAAAGTAATTTATAACAAAGTTTTTAAAGTGTTTTTTAGTTTTCGAGTCGAAAGGGTATACTTAACGTCGAGCATTTAATGGGTTCAATATAAATGATCCGTTTTTATTTAATGTATTTGGATTGAATTTACGTTTTAAAGGCGAGGTCAAATCTAAGTTCGTTTTAAATCCGTCGTTTAGGATAACGTTTCATAAGCGAATTTTCTCGTTTTACGGTTTCAAACTTTTTTCTCCCACTTTTTTCTTCCATTTTCGTATTATTATTTAACGGAACGAAATTGTTTTGTTGATATTTTCGTTGAATAAGTTAACGAGTATATTATAACCTTTAATTTCGTTAATCCTTCAAATGATAGTTTATTTATCTCTAGTTTTCTAAACTATAACCTTTAATTGGAATAAAAGGTTTAACACATTAATTTCACGTAGGCTGTTCCTTATAAACAACGACTTAAACATATTTTTTCTTCTTCTAATAAGAGTAGGGCCGCTATAGCCTTAGATATAACATTGGCCCTATACATTATAGATATTAATAGGGGAAAATCTGCATAAAATTTCGGATAGGCACTAAAGACAAGGATCGTAAAGATAAGTTTACTTCAGCTAAAAGTATCGTTAACGACGTTAACCGTTATTTAAAGGATAGATTCTTGAAAATTAATACCCTTTAGTCTTTTTAACAATATTATATACGTTTTTCCAATAGTTCATAATATTATTTACACTTTTGAATATCCTTTAACGCTTTTACTAAGATTTATTTGAAATTGTTACTGGTTATCCAAGCTTTCTTACGGTACTGGGTAAAATTAAAATCCGTGTCGGCGTTATACGTAATCCAGTTTAAAGGCTCGATGTAAACGTTTAATTAACAATTAACTAAAACTTCTTGATAGTTTGTAACAAAAATGTTTCGTATAAATTTGGCGGCTTGAAATAATGTAGCCGTATTGAGGACATAAAGGACCAGTTAGCTATTTAGGCATATAATATTAATAATTACTTCATAATTAAAGTTTAATCGCTTTAAAAGCGAAATTTAAATCGTCATAAAGCCTATAAATAAAGTTAATACTTATAATGAAACGTTTCGATAGCTTCGAATACGTTTTTCTCTAAATTTATGTAGTCTATAGCGTAAAGTAAACGTAAAAAGCGTTTGGTAATGAAGTATCCGAATCGTCGATGTGAAGCTCGTAATTTTAGCTAAGTTAATTAAATAACCTTAATTATATGTGATTTCGAAAAGAATTATAACTAGCCGAACTTAAATTCAATCGATACGGATATGCTATTTAAGGTGCAAATAATTTAATTAGTCGTATTTTGAACCTGAACTACGAGTTTATATATATCAACTAATAAAAGCAGAAAAAACGTTTAAAACCTTATTATGAAAAACTTGATCGGTTCGAAACGTATATGTACAACGACCGTTTCGAACGATGTCGTTTTATCTTTAATAAATAAGATCTTTCGTTGTTTTCTTATTCGGTTTGACCGAAATTTCAGAAATTCGCCGTAAGTGCGTCTAATTGTCGTTATCCAGTCGTCTAAATTTCGGCTATGTTAATGTTAGGCATAATACCCTGAAATACGGTTTCGTATTTGTTAAAAAAGGTAAATTACGACGTTATTTTGGCGTTAAGCACTTCTTTTATGCTGGAAAAACCTGTAATATAGAAAAAAGAGGTATTCAGTAAGCATGTAAAGATACGTTAGACGTTTCTATAGTCGTAGATTAATAGGTAGGTATTGATTTATTTAAAATAGATTTTTGCAAATGTATTTCCGTAAGGGTATACGTCTAATTGGTTATTTGTGTTTTCGTATTCAGCTGTATATATTGCAAAATTAGCTTTTATTCGATCTATAAATTTCACACGGTTTAAAATGATCTTTCAATCCGAATATACTCGTGAGCGGAGTGGTTTTTAAATTAGCAACCGACTTTACCGAATACGATACACCGCTTTAATAAACCTGTAAGGCTTTGTATATCCTTCCGTAAGTATTATTATGGTTTTGGTACGTTTTTTTTTTTTTTTTTTCATTTTCAAACGATTGTCTATATATTTCATTAGCAATATTTCCCTTTCAATGACTATACTTTAGGCGTTCGTTTTACGTCAAGTAAACTTGAAATCTTTGTTCCAAAATGTAATGAATTGTTTTTGCGAGGTTTACTCTAGTAATTTAAACGTTACCTTATACCTTATTCATTATAAATACTAATCCGAAGCTTATTTATCGGCTTAAAGAGGTTTCGAACAATGATTCAAGGCTTATATAAAAATATTTAAATTTTTTTTCCGGATTGAAAATTGTAAAGTCGAAGTCTGGGTTTCTACGGCAAGCCTTTATTATTATATAAATAAATAGTTCGTTGAATTTGTATTCCGGTTCGAAGGCTATTTAGTACATCTGAAACTTCGTCAACAGGGTGATAAGGATTTTATAGCTTTTTATCGGTATTTTTCATTAGTTTTTTATGGATTTCTAGGTTATGCCGGTTTAGTCTTTATTGTAAAGTTTATAGTTGATTTCCGTATTAAAGTGGGATTTCAGTCGGTTATAATACTTTATAAATATATCTACTTACGTAAAGTAGTGCATATATTGTTCTTTAACCTATCCGGAAATTATACCTGGTAAAAGAATATTAAATTAAAATAGTTTAATATCTAATCTTTTACATATATTATACATTACTTACATTTTATTATCAAACTCGTCGTATAGCTTATTATGGTATTTATCATTTCTATCCTATAGTTTGGTAAAGTTAATAAACTTTATAATGTTATTTTCACTCAAAGTAAAACGACATATTAAGAGATCGCGGTATGGGTTCTACTTAATAGTCATTAGTCCTTATAGCACGTATTAGCGTTTTACAATGCTTATTATTTCCTGGATCGAGTTATTTTCCGTGTTTCGGCCGATTATTGTCTTTTAGAACGGGTCGTTTTTTGCATTTCAGCCGATTTTTTCATAGTTGATCGGGTTATTTTCAGCGTCCAGGGTGTATTTTCGTTTTTTTTGTTGGTTTAAAGTCGCGTTTCAGTGGGGTTTAGTGTTCGATCCCTGTTATAAACGATCGTTACGGTACTTCCTCTTTTTTAATCGGTTTCACCAATTTTATTTCCAGTCCTCTGTAAGCGTTTAACCTTATTAAACGCCGTATTTCAACTTTTAGTAGTTTTTCATAGTTCTGGTTTGTATCTTTAATTAGTCGTTTCTAATGTTTCCTTAGATAGAATCTCTTCATAAACTTTCCTTTTTTATCCTGTCGTCTGTCCATTTTGGTATTAGTATTAGCTGTTGCATTACAGATGAGGATTTTACGATACAGTTATTACTCTTACCGGGTGTATTAATACTTTTACCTTGTAATTATTTCAGAAAGATTTTTGAAATTGTACCATTTACCATTCGCCACATATTTAGTAACCATTTCGCAAAATCCTCCTTGAAATCTTCGAATAAATCGCGTACTTTGATTTCGACATTACCGTAGTTGAAAATTATACTCGTAACGTAGGTATTTGTCGTTTAACGATCCAAATCCTTTACTAAAGCCTTGATTTTATTATCCCCAAGATTAAGCTCCTAATTTTCAAATATACTATTGGGAAACGACGTATATGTAAATAGTTGATCCATATATTTGTGAGCTTTTACCCGATTCGTTAATAGTGAAGCCATTATATTTTCGTAAAGAGCAACTCATTTGTAGTTTAAAGTGGTTTCAAGTTTGGGGTAATTTAGTAAATTCAAAGTAAATAAAATAATTTAAACGGTTGAGCTAATGCTTATTAGTATTTATTAGGGTAAATAAATGTCAAACGATAAATATGGTGTAATTATAAACCAAGTAAACGTTTTGAATTAGTTTTTATTAGCTTGAATAGCTCTATACTAGCTAATCGGCTAATAAATCATGAAACGGTATAGGTACTGAATGCAAAAATCATAAGGCGAAAGTGGGAGAGGGTTTAGAGTAAAGGGAATATAGTTATGTTATCCTGTGTTTAGTAGTACATTGATATTAGTACGTTGAAAAAGAACCTATTAGGGGGATCAGTTTGTTATTTAATATATTACCGATATTATTAAGGCGGTTAGTTTGGTTTTTCGTATCTAATCGATTTTGGTAAAGCGATTGGTGTAAATTCTCGAAAATCAGGTAGGTCTTAACGAAGGGTTCCGAAACTTGATGGTTTTGGTATGTGTGGCCTGATACATGATAGGACGTCTTTTAAAAAGGGACCGTTTTAATCTTTTAAAGAGTTAATATAAGTTGATGGTTAACAAAACGGGGCTAATCTTTTTAAAGCTACTCCGGATTTTATAGTTTTGTAACGCTTCGGATTTCTCGATGTTCCCGCGTAACTTTACACTCTCTTATGGTTTCTATAAGTTGTAGTATCAAAGTATAGGTAATTAGGACCGTTATCATATCCTGTTACAGGTATTTAATATGTATTAGTCTCTTTTTTTCTAAGTTATTTATAGTCAACCGAATCAGCTACTAACTAGTGTCGATAAGGTTTTAATTTTATAATATTAAAGTTAACATAGAGTTTTTAAACAATAATTCAAGTGTTAGGTAATTTTAGTATGAAGTAATATGATCCCTATAAAAATATCAAAAGGTTTACGCTATAAGTAAAGGATTATAAGCCCTTCACCTAAAGCGTATTACTTTGAAATACTTTTTTTCAACCGATCCACGCATTGCCGTCGGTCTGGAATACACATTCTAGACCGATCTATATTTGCTTTCGGTATGGAATAGTCATTCTAGATTTATCATTGCATAATGAACTTTGCACCTCGCAAGAGTGCAGCCTGCAGCATGACATGTTACCGTGCACCCTGCAGGAGTACACCTTGCAATACAGTGCACTTCTATTTGACCTATGTATACTATCTATGAGGATATATGGTAATATCCACAGTCTCGCTCTCTCTTTCTCTTCCTTAACAGTAATAGATTATTATTGAATATCGTGACGCAAGTTATATCAAATTGATTTATGGAAGATATAATTATCAAAGTATATAAACTTGTTTTTAAGTAGTTTCTACTCAATCGATGAGTTGTTAATACGATTATTCGAGACTTATTGTAATATATTAACTGGGTAAACTTAACTTGGCCTGTATTGAATGTTTCTTTCGAATATTTATTGATCCAAAGTTGTTTTATTCGAAATCTAATGATTTATGTCTCTGTAAGCATCTATATCATATAAAATATTAACGATTGTTTAGATTATATTATATGATACTAGAATTATGCGTATAACCGTATAACGGAAAAGCTTTGCAATTATACTTATATGATCACAAACCTTACTATAGATATATGTAACATTATCCTTAAGTTATTAAGGGTTGACCTGAATTTTGATCTTTATAACCTCGGTAATTTCATATATTTTAAGTGGCGAGGAAGTCATTAATATATAGGTCAATATTTATAGAGTTTAATTAACTGTAGGCAAAAGCATATTTTCTTGTAAAACGAGAAGTTTAAAGTATAACCGAAGTGAACTACGGCGTTACTACTTCCTTTACCCCCTCTGTTTTCATTAGTATCTTCGACGATACAATAGTCGATGAAATACTTAATTATTATATAGGTTCTGTGTCCTACAAATTAAAACGACAATTTAACAGTTAATAGGTTGGTAAAGAATCATTAAAAAGAAATAAGAAAAAAATCATTATAACAATCCACTTTTTCAACATAAAGTTTAACATATTCATTAGAATATTTACGAAGACTACGGAATGTATACTAGATGCAATATTAGGAACGGTAAAGGTGCCGTTTAAGTAGTAGTATGTTAACATTGAGATATATAATGAAATAATTCTCAAAAAGACGGAGTTTATTAGACTAATGATAAAAAAGAGAAACGAAGTCATTATGTTTAAACCACGGATAAATAAGGACATTATTAAAGTAAAGAAAAGAGGTAATTGAAATCAAACAATTCAAATGCGAGTTTATCGGCGGGTTGAGTAAACTGAGTAAATTTTTTTTTTCGACAGATTCAAAAAAAAAAAAGAAGCTTCGAGAAACAAATTATTTTGAAAGTTTAAAAGGGGATTTTAAGTAGGCTAAACTTGGCTTACATATTGAATTAGCACTTATGACATAAGGGAAGGATTGGTTCATACGTATTTAATTTGATGTTTAGGTCAAGTTTCGAAAATACTTTTCATGTGGAACTTTAATTTCAATTGATTATTTTCGCCAACGGTATTAATAACCGACAATTTATAGTTATCAACGTTTTAGAATGGGATCGTGTTAGTAGCCTTTTGAACGAATTAGCCTATATAAAAGCGTGGGATTTCCCCTTCAGAATATTAAGTTTAACGATATAAAAATCCAAAAAGTGTGTTATCTGGTATTGATTTTTGTAGGTAGTGAAACTATGTGGAAAATCAATTTTGTTATGTTTGTAAAAAGAATTAGACTTCGTTTCCGACCTTAAACCGTTTATATAGAAAGCGGTGTTTAATAATAGCTTTCTTTATTCTTTATTCAATGACCGCTTTTATAGCTCATGCTAATTTTGTTGCACGATGAATACTTCAAATGCAGTTTTTACTTTTTATACAGGGGTTTCTAATTGAGAAAACTAAATGTTCAACCTATTAGAAATTGTTGATGTTATAACTCTATATTATAAAAAAAAGTTAATATAAATAGTTTTGGGATTTATTTTATTGAATGTTAGTTAGTATTTAGAGAGTAAAAAGTTTTAGTTAAATTGTATATAAAGAATGAAATAATAGGGGTAAGTTAGGATCTCTTAATTATCTCGTTCATTTGCACTGTTAGTCTTGGTTTGAAAAGTAGTTTTCAATTTATTTACTACTCATATTAACTCGTGAAGAAGTTGGTAGAACCTATTCATTCAATTGAAGACATGGATACTACGAATCGTAGACGGAAATCTATAAGAACGTTGATAGTAATTAACAAACTGCTTAATAGATTTTTCGATATTAATTAACTTTATAGCCATTAAATTGATGGAATCATGGAGGCTATCTATGATTGACATGAAGTAATGTAGGTCATGAGTTTCAGTTTAGAAGAGGTTCATTATAAAATTAAAAAATAATTCGCTTCAGAATAAATCGAGAAGTGGTAGGTTTTTAATCTTTTTTTCGGTGCTGTTAATACGTTATTCATTGTAAATAAGGAATTTACGATAGAAGCGCCGAAAACCACGATGTAAACATTGGTCGAAATATATTTTCCAAACTATGATTATGGTAGCGTTATATTCAGGATGGCTAATGATAATCAAGTTGTATGTGATTTAAATAAACGTAGAAGTAAGTAGTGCGTAAATAAGGATATTAATGCGATTGAGGAAACAAAGGAGTTCATTGTAGTTTACTACATACTTTAAATTGTATACTTTAAGTAGTAATTTTTCGCCAACGCAAAAATTGGGACGAAAGTTTTAGTCACTTCTATGTATTCTAAAAATTAGTTTGCGACATATATTATGTTAAGAATCGTTGTTTGAGGAACTTTGTAGTTTTTAGGAATGAAATTGCCTGCTATAATGAGACGTTAAATACTCTAGTCCATAAGTTTAGAGTCAATTAGCTTTTCTGGTCGAATGAACCGTAGTTGCCGGTTTCAATGACCATAATTAAAAATGTTTTCAAAATCTTTGTGGCTCATTGTAGTTATGTGTCGAATCCTTCAAAATCACGTTTTTATTGCAAACAAATGCAAAATGTGATTGGAAAAGCGATTTCAATTAGTAGATGAGTAGTTGAAAAATTGGTTATATTATTATAATGTATTTACAGTTCTTTTCATTATTATGAGTAATAAATGAGGTAATTTAGTGATAAAGCTTTAAGTTTTGTATTTTCGGGTTATTTATATTTCCTGCAAGTTTTTTGTCATAACTTTTGGAATTGAATTTAGCGAGCGATAAACTACAGTGTTAATAAGTTACGGGGCACAGGATTCATTGTTCTTTGTATTGAAATAAGTAGTACATTAAGGTTTATTCGAAATAGTTAAAACTTAGGAAGACTTTTCGTTCGAGGTAAAATTAAGCGAGGATGAATTTCTCGAATGACTAAAGTTAAAGTAGTTTAAACTAACGAGATGTGCCTCCGTTTTTGGTTAATATTATGAAGAGGCTCGTGATGTTACCGTGATTTCGAATGAATCATCGTTAAAAATCAGTAAATTTTATAAACATTTGTAACTTAAATACTAATGCGGGAGCCATTCTCCTACAGATAATATTCTAATACTGCATATTTAAATGAAAATTTACATTGTTTTGAATAATAAACTTATTATATTTAGGGTCTTTAACTTTGAATTGATATTTGAATATATAAAAGTTAGGTTTAGTGAGTCTAAATTCGTTAAATACCTATATCACCCTGGCTTTGATATTATAGGAGGTATTATTAGAGTGAATGAATATAGAACTGAGGTAGGCGGAAGATAAAATATCTAATAAAATTTGTAAGGAGTCATTGAAATATTATGAGAAAGTGGTTGGTATGTTGGGCAGATTAACGGATGTGAATAATAATTTGAAAATATCAAAATAGGTACCAAGTGCAGGTTTACATTCGTTTCATTTTTCAATACGTATTTAGTGAAAAGCGATTTAAACTTTGATTTTCTTCTGTTAACTAAACCGCGAAATGTTACTAATCATTTTTAATAAAACAGAGGAGGTATCGAATGATTTTTCATAATACTGGTAAATCATTGGTAGCTGATGTAAAAACGTATGCCATTTTAAGGTTTTTCCAGGAAGAATATAATGTATTGGTCAAAGAGCTTTTTGCGCGGTTAAGAATTTTGTTTGATAACTCCGTTATCATATTCTGTGATATTGTAAGTTTTTTCTGTAACATGTTATATAATAGAAATAGAAGGAGTTTGAATGATTACTTTTAATTGTTCTTTCTTAAAAGAATGTTATAATCGGTTTTTGTGTGATAAAAGAATATTTTGGTTTTCCAGATTTTATTCAACTAACGTGATCTTGCTAAAAAAATATTTTAAGGTTTATCTTCCATGATAACAATTTATGTTTGAGTTACTACTTTGTTCATATTTTGAAAAATGACGGATTCATATTATGTAGTGGTAGTTCTGTTTTCTCGCGATTGACGGAGTATCACGTGAATGAATGTTCTACTTAAGCTTTTAGGTAAGTTTCATTTTTCTGGGAAACCGTGTTACTATATAAATTAATCACCTGGTGGGTCAAAAAGCAATATATGTATTAGAGTAAAGTAGGGCGTTTGTTGTTATTTCATTTATAATTGTTTTAAACCAATTTGGTAATATCAAATGGCAATTAAATCAGCTCCAATCAGATATTGATATTTTTGAGGGTTAATGTTTAAATATTTTATGAAGTAAATGACTTGGGAATTGGTAACGGTAATATGTCAGGTCATTTCGTTCAGTTGTAGAGGTTCAAAACAATCGATAATTCGAATTTCCGGGTAAATCATGCCTTCATATCTGTTTGAATAGTAGTATTTTCAGTGAAGTAGGCCAACTTTACTTGCAGTAAAGTTGACTATACTGACTGCAAGTATAGTGTATTGTTTTGTGCGGGCCTGATGTATTGGCTGCAAAGCCAGTACAGTAGGCGCCCACTTCATACTAGAGCACGGGCCAAGAAATTAACCATACAAATTACTGTGCAGACCGGGTAGCGGTCTGCCAATTCTGTAATAATACATCTACCACTTGACCATGTAATACTACTGTTACTTCGACTAATCGAATCGACAATATTTCAATTTCGAAAGCTCTACCAACACTGATCAGTACTTATCAAGTTAAGCATAGATAAGCTAAGTAAAAGAAGAAGCTACTTTCCGGTTACGCTCTATGTTAACAACGGAAGTTAGGGTAGAGGAAAGATTCTTGTGAAGGGCCTCGACTATTGCGTCGGTTTTTACAGCAGTAAGTAGAGAAGGCTTATAGATTACGTCGGTTTTTACGACAGCTTAAGGGTAACAACGGTATCTCTATCGAAAATACCAATAAATCTTTACTAATCTTTCTTAAAGTTGTTGAGATTAAATGACAGAAGTCTTAAAGTTCGGTAAGTTGGCAAACGACTAAGTTAGTATTATTACGTATGTTACTATTGTAAAAACAAGTAAATCCTATGGGTTATAACTTCCAACCTTCGACCCTTTCTTACAAAAAACGACCTTCGACCTTGCCCTCTATATTAAAACTTTGCCTTTACTTCACTTTTTTTCCCTTATGCCAATTCAATAGCCAAGATCGCTAATCTACGCGAAAATACCAAGTCGCGTCAAAAAAGCTACGTTATGCGACTCTACGCCAAGTCGCTAAGTTTCTACGTAACTATACGCTAAAAAACTAAGTTCTTACACTGCAATATTACCAAGTCCCTCGTTCTACACGTCCTATATAAGCCAAAAATTCAAAATGGCTAACGTTAGCACCAATTTTGAAGCTATTACTGACCCCATTAGCAAAAAAGCAATTAAAGCCCTCGGACACCTATTCGCCAAGCTCTATAATTACTATTTCTAGTGATATAAAGTTAATAACAACTTAACCAAAGAATAATAAACCAATTTCTTCGGCTGTTACATTTTTAAATATGATGATGGCGAAAACTTTAACCGCACCTTTCGCAAGTATCGTGAGTTTTTCGATAACTATATAATTAATATATGAAAAGTAACCCAAATGACTGTTAAATCTCAATCAAAGGCTAAACTTGAACGTCGAGGGATATACATACTAAATGAATGCTCGATAAGGCTAGAGAAAACCCTTAAGTTATCTTAACTTAAAGAATATCCTTAAGGCTCTTACATGCGATTCAGGGGACCTCCCCTTTACACTTAGCTCTAAGTTAAGCATTTTTACGCGTTGACAATATGAAACCTGTTAACCTTCTCAGTAATCCAACAACTCTACGTGGCAGCATGTAATACGATTTTAGCAGCGGCAGAACATATAAAGCAACGGTGGCTAATAGCGATAAAATAATTGAAGTTAGCGGTTTGCACTAGTAAATTAAATAAGATCTTCAAGTTTCTCAAAACATTTAGGTACCTTTTTCCCCTTAACATTTTAATTAAAATCGCTCAGCCTATTAAAAACCTTCCTATAGTAGATTTTTCTATACATGTTAGCCTACTACAGGTTTTACTACTGGACTTTACCCCTTTGTCCCAGCTACTGGCAATCATACTCTATGTCCTTCTTTAGAGACTTCAAAGCTTAAACTGCCAGGAAATACCACTAATAATGACTAGGATAATTATCGCGACCTATCTCCAAAACCTGTTAAAATAGTTAATATTAATTACAAAATTTTTACGAACGTCGACATGATTTGGAACGATATGAGGAAGTATAATAGGAATTCTTAAAACCTGTTTGATACGAAGATAATGCTTCTTTCAAACATCTAAAAGTAAATAAAGGTTCTTTTTTTGGGGTTTTATTTACTATTTCCCGAAATCTTTACAAGACACATTAGTGACTATTACATAAACTTTCTAAACCGAATAATTATCTTTCGTACAGTTTACGATAGTATAAAGAGTTATTTCGAATATGAAGTTTACCTTACCCAATATTATATAGGCGAGGCTATTACATGATAGACTACAATAATAGCTAGGGAAAAAGACTAAGAAATCCCAATAAATATTCTCAATTGAATGTTTCATAATTTAATATTTTATTAGCAAGATATAGGGAAATCCTATACTAGCGAAGCCATACTTTGCGAGAAGGTACAGGTAGCTGTTACGGGCGTTGGCGAGTTTAAATACACCTTATAACGTTCAGATTCCACCTGAGAAGGTTTTTCAAGCCAGTTGAGTTCATCTTTTATAACTGTAATGGCGCGTATACCAAACTCGTTAAGCATGTACCCCTAAGCTAGAAACTTCTTTAACATAAATAAAATAAAATCTTACGGTAATTAATTACATCGACTACCAAGTATGGTTATATGCGCCTTTAACTTCTAAGTCTTAGACTATCAACTTAAAACTAGAGGTAATGGTTACTTTAACGTTATTAAGGCTAAGATTTATACGGAATTGTTAATTATAAGCACTATTATCTTAATAGTCGTAAAAGATATTAATTTATGATAAGTCTGGTTATTAGTTCACTCGCGACCACCTCGCCGAACGAAAGAATAAAAAGGTAATGTACTATATCCAATACCGTACCACTTTTAAATAGGACTCCTAAAATTAAATTATAGATTTCGAAGACGACGAACCAATCAACGGTAATAATGCTCTCAAGTAAATTACATAACATAAAAACATAACTTTAAAAGCGGCCTAGTAGTTATCCGACCACACTTCATATTGTTTGGATGATTAATACCTTTATATCTAACTAAATCAAACTTCCAAACCCTTATATACCTTTGTCTTTCGCGATCGTTACATGACTCAAGCGTTTGAAAAGATCATGCTAAATATAAGAAAAATAAGGTATTTATTAAGAGGCTATTCTTAATACGTAATAATACGAAGAGAAAGTATTAAGTCTACTAAGATTAATCGTTGCTATGTTAATAAAGATAATGTTGGCTTCGAACCAGGCGAATAACTATCTTTATAAGGAATAACGGTAATTTAAACTGTTATGAGGGCGATTAGGTTTTATATCCTTCAGTAATTTACCTCTGCATTTGTTGTTTGGAGTAAATAAAAACCTTTAAAGTTATTATTAACGCCGACGAGCTGGTTAAGAAAGGCTAAAAATTTCCCTTTAACTTTAAGTAACAGTACCAATGGTTTTATTATTAAGGCTATAAAGTAATATTAATAAGTCTGACGAAGTCATAAATACATTAATTACACCTGAGGTTTAACTAACTAGCCATTAACAGGTTATACCAAGTCCTCAAGTCTGCAAGGAATGAAGAAATAACAAATTTTACCTTTAGAGTTATAAAAAAGCTTGACTCCTACAAAAAAATACAGGCTTAAACCTCCCGAAAATTTAAGTTCATTCTCAAAAACAATAAGGACTTTAATTACGAAGTCTTTATAGATATATATTACTTAGATAATAAGCTTATTTTTCACGTTGTTAACTACGTAACTTGTTTTACGGAGTGAAGTTTTGAAAATCATCTTCGGTGTAAGATATGTTAGAAACGTTAAAGTATTGTAAACTAATACATATTTAGACTCACTAAAAGTCTTCATCCACGATACTGGTATCAACTTTACAATAATGAAATTAAAGTTTAATACCTAAACAATAGGTATCTAGTGTGAAAAAGTACCTTTAAAGGCCTAATAAAGCATTGGGAAGGATAAAAAGGCATATGCCTTATTTTTCCGAACGTATAATATCCTTATATTAAAAATTGAAAAATTTATGGATTCGAAGTCACGCCTTAAAATGGTGGCAAAAGGCTTAAATAATACTATAAGCCTTAACAGTCTAATACTAATACTATTAACTTTCGGAGGGTACCTAGTCCTTACAAATAAATCTCCAATATTAATAAGTACCTAAAAGCGTGTTACAGCCTACGGTAAAGCCTTAAAAGAACTACGGAAACAATCGGTACATCGCTAAATTAACTAGGCTCTTAGTATTGAAAAAGGTCTTATAACAATCAAAGTACTTGTTTAACAATTTTAAAGGCAAGTTCACGTATAACATGAACCAGGTAAATAGGAAGGCCCATACAAAATCTTAAATATCGTTGATTATAAAATATTTGTTGAAACCATTAACGGTCTTGTATTTTTCTTAATGACATAAATTAAGCTTTATGTTAGGGTTATTAACGATGAAGATCACTAAACTAAGAAACCGAACTAATACGAGTTTCTTCCACCAGTTAACAACAAGCCGATCAAACGCTGTCTGCATGTACAGCTCCCGAAAAAAGAAACTTTAAAGAGGAGGATTACACACTGGGTCATACCTATAATACTATTTAGATAAATAGAAAATGAAAGCATAACGAAAACTTAATATTAAAGTTTCGAACATAAATAATTATTAAGACTTTCGGTAAACTTTACACAAAAAGCGATGAGGTATAAATTATTTACTAATTCAAAAAGTTATATGATTCGTATTAAAGGTTGATAGTAACCTTTGAAACCTAAACTTCATGATTTTTAAGTTAAGGAATATTTATGAAGTTAAGAGCAAGACTATGAGTTGACCGTACGAAAAGTTACGTTTAATCGTTTAAGAATACGATGATGAAAGTAAAAATCAAATACTAACGTGATCTCTAACGATTGAAAAGATTAATTAAAGTTTCATAGTAGTTTTAGTTACAAGTTTTCTTATTATAATTAAAGTTTACTTTATATTTAATGGCTAAGATGTAGCGTAAATAGGTATATCATTAGCAACAGATTTAGAACAGATCGTATTGTTGGAATTACCATAAGAATGACGGACTATTTACCTTTCAGAAATTGTTATACGATATATTGAACCTTTCAAGGGATTACCTAAAGTAATCATCTACAAGAATTCAACTTACTATTCTTACCTGAAGTCACATCTAGGTATAGAATCTTTAATATATAACTCGGGTATACCAGTAAACTAAAAGAAATATTTAGACCTAATAGGTATACAAATTAATGTTACCCTTTTAGTTTAAACGGATAGTTTTGGAATATCGAAATAACAAGCGATTAAGGACTTGGAAATTTGAAATTATAAACATAATACAATGATACTAAAGGGTAATTTACTTAATTACAACTGATGATTAATCCGTATACTTGGTATTAAGGCCAGCCCTAGCTTTTTCAAATAGGACTCAACTAGTAACTTGCCTATAATAGAACAAACTAAGATAACCAAGGCTTAATAGTACTAAAAACAACGTACCTATAGTATTTATATTACGACTCTATTTTAACTGGAGGCCTTTAAAATGCTTTTTTATTGCGGTACAAGTACACAATCTAATAGGTAAAGAGTTTTAACGGTATTTAAAAAGGATTAAAAAATAGATACAGAATCTAAACCAAGGAATTGATATGGTCTCAATCGACTTATAAAGTGTGAAGTTAATAATGATTACGTATAGGCTTTTTGAAAATGATACCAACTTATTGTTTTAAATTAGCTCATTAATAACCCTTAATAATAAAACTAAGTGAGAAAACAAATTTAACATCATTGGTAGCTTAATCCACTAGAATTATACTAAATATAAGATAATCAAATACAACGTACTAACTTTGAGGGTTTAAGGCATAATGACAAGCTTTAATATAGGTATAATATTGTGTGAGACTTCTAACGTTATTATAAGACAATTTAAAATTATTGAAATCCTGGTAGTAATTTGTACCAACTCGAGAAACCTATTCGAAAACATTTTGAAACTCGGAACTACTAGTGAAAACCGCTTGATAATCGACGTAATAACACTCCCCGAATTCTAGGAAAATATAAAGATTAAATATTTTCGGTAAATTTACGGCAAAGAAAATCCTGCTCATATTACAATGAAAGCATCTCCGAATATTAATCTTAAAAAAATTATGGATAGTAATAAGCTGATTATGCGAATCGAGAGTTACACTTATTGGTCGCCTGATAATCTCAGGTAACGTTACAGCAATTAAATATATATTGACGAATTGAAAAACTGCCAGGTGGTTAATGATATTAGCTTATTTAATTAGCACATCTAAAATAAAGTACTGCATAGGTTTTCAAGGACAAAATATTTTATGAAAGTTAATTAAGTCGGACCTAGGAGCCGTAGGGTAACTGACGGGAATTAGGATTAATTTACCTGCAATTTACAGCAATTCGATATAAAGGTCAATGGAAATGGACAGAGGTCTAGCCAGTTAACGAGGTTGCAATTCAAAGCTTACCGGAAACGATTAATCAACTATACTAGCGTATACGTACAACCTTAAAAGCCGCTAGTGTTGAAATGATAGTATTTGCAAAACAGTAGATCAACTTAAATTATAGTAAAATTGATTATACTAACTGTAAGTATGGTGTATTGTTCTGTAGGGGCGTACTTTATTAGCTGCAAAGTAAGTAGAGTATGCGCTCACTTCATATTATGACACGGGCCAAGCAATTGGCCATACAAATTACTGTTCAGACTGGCTAGCGATCTGCCAAACCTAGAACAATATCTACCATTTGACTAAGAAATACTACTGTTACTTCAAACAATCGAATCGACAACATTGCAAGATCTAAAATCCTACCAATAATATCAATATTACACTGAAAATTAATATGTAATAAAGTATGAAAGAAGTGGGGAACGTCGTTAAAGAAACGTATTAGAAATAATAAATTGCTTCAAAGTTTTCAAAAAGACTTCTGGTTGAATTAACATCTTCTTAATTTATATATGCAATTATATATCAAAATTGTTCTTTTTTAAGGTTGATAAGGTTATCTAATGTAATAAGTTAAACGTTATTGTTAACTTTAATACCGGAATTTTTGGGCGTTAAATAAGATTCAAAGGATAGATTCTGATTTGATAATTATTCGTGAAGTATTATAAATTCAAATCGAATTTTTAACCATGCCAAAATTAGGGTTAATTAATTAAAGTAACGAGTCGCTCAATATCGGCTGGTACATAGTTTTCATCCGTAATTATACTATTTCTTTAGTTGTTACGTATATATATATCTCTTTCATTAATTTCGCCGCCAGCGGAATCGCCGTTACCATTGTTGCTGGTATAACTTTGGTTATTATGTTCATATTAAATACGTATATTGTTAAGATATTTATCAATAAGTTAAACCCGTGAAACCAATTTTCTATATTCTTCAGGAGTTTATCTAAGAAGAAACGTGTTAGAAATATTATCTTTAATAACCTTGTTGAGTATAACAAGTATTGCTGTGCATCATCAAGACAAATCGCCTGTATTAATTGAAAAAGTGTTTTATATACTGAAGAAAAAAAAAGTGAAAAATCGTTTACACGTATTCAATTTTTCTTTAGCCGAAATATAGAAGTTTGTACAGCTTTAGGCCTATAGTAATAGGCACAAACATTGTTATAAAAGAGTTGAGTTGTTATCACAGTAGTTACCGCTGTGTGCGCTATACTTTTTATAACGATTTAAGTTATGATTTTTTATTTGTGAAAATAAACATGAAAACAAACCTTTTTATATCAATGGAATTTCTATTTTGACGTAATTTACATTATATTATAACATTATATAGTAAACAACGAAATTTAACATATCAAAACCTGACTAATGAATTAGGAGGCTTTATGTTTAACTAGTCAACGGTTCATGTGTTTATGCTAATCTTCATGTTTAGAATAGGAATTCAAAAAGTCTGAGCTATAATTGTCCTCGGGTAATTTCACGAAGATTTTAATAAGATCAATAGATTAGTTCTCATTACCTCTTCGCCATTAATATTATTAATGACGATAATAGGACTCAACTTAAGTACCATATGAAAAGTATTTTATACACATGAATTAAGTGCAAAAGAAATCTCACCCATATTGTAAACTCTCTTGAATAACCAGTTTCTCTTAAATAAATAGGTTAAGTTTACCCGATTTAAAGACAGCTTTTAATTTTTTCGAATATTACAGCCTTTAATGTGTTATTCAATTCCGTTACGATCCGTCCGCGAAACAACAACAAAACTTCACCGTCAACTGGTAACAAAATTTAATTTAATTTTTCACCACTAACGAAACCGATTTCAACTAACTACTTCATTATTTCCAAATATTACGTATAAACGTTTATTGTAACTATCACCTACGCTATTTCATTCTATTTTTATATAAAGCATATTCTATTCTCCGGATCCAAATCCAGGCCTCTTTCTACTAATAATGATTTCTCTATATTCATCATCTTACACACGTTACCATCAATGCGTTTAATAACTTTAATCAATTTTTTTTTATTGTATTTAGCTAAACTCTTTAACCATTCGTTACCTTTATTAATCACACGTAATACTCAAATACATTTACTTACTTAAATCTTAAGCTCCTCGTTGAGAAACTAGAAGACGCAAAAACCACTTAAACGAATAGGTATAATTGCTACAAGACCGCCACTACCTCATGTTTTAACTTTATACTATGTGACACGCTAAGTTTTTATAACTTTCTTTACGGAAACTAATTCAACTTATACGCTATTCAAACACTGATTCATAACAACAAAACTATTCGAAAACCGATAAACGTACTTCGCTTATAGGTAGTAAACGCGAAACAACCCTCTGATAATTTCTTTTCCACGATTTTATACTGAAGTTAAGACTCATATATATATATATAACCGGAATTACGATCAGTAGGTATCACGATATAAAAATAATACTTCGCGTCGATTAACACAAACTAGTGCCTGGCTAGTATTTACCAGGAATCTAACGCTGGTAGTTGTTCACGCTCTTATAGTGCTCTAGAGCAACTCAGAAGCTGTATGGGAATACGTTCCTACACGTCACATGATTGGGTTGTACTATCTGCTCCAACTTCGTAACAGCTTTCTAGCAGAGATTTTTTTTTTTTTTTTTTTTCAATAATGTTTATAAATACAATCCGACCACCTTAAAAGGCAGCTCCAAACTTAATGCACTTTTATATTTACCTCAAATCACATCCTCGTTTACTGGACAGACCCTTGTTAATTCCAGTATATTCCATACTTAATTGACTTCAATTACCTTCCTTTAGTTTACGGTTCTGAATTTCAACTTTATCAACTTTTACAAATAATTTTTTCGTCACAGACTTACGCATATTACGTATTTCACTAATTACGTACTCTTTACCAGTAGTTTTACTTACTGTTATCATTACCGCTACCCTGGTAGTTTTTTTTTAGTTTACCAAGGTACTTCTATTCTCTGACACATAACTTGACTCTGCCACGTGACCCTTTGATATAACTTTTTCATTTAAATTTAATATTATAATTACCATTTTATGGTAAAGATATTAACGAAACCTTGGCTAAAAAGAATTTCATTAATTACATCGATTATTATATTTTTGATTCGGATATTAATCAAAAGTTTCGTTACAATATCTATTAATTACAAAATTTTCAATAATTTTTAAACTATCAAACTATTAATATATGGAAAATGATTGAAAAAACTATTAAGTTTAAATCAAAAATAAAGTTTAAATGACGAAAAAATTTCGTATCGAAGAAAAACTTAAATAACTTATTGAGTTTCCTCTTTAACTTAACTTATTTTAAAAACTACTTTTAAAACCATCGACCTTAAGTTCCTTAACCCAAAAACCTTTAATTCCAAGAAACTAAAGCGCTATAGACCCGGCAGGCTTAACAAGTTTAAAAGTCTGGGGTACAGTCGTAACAGGCGTTGTAGGTGCCGCAGGCGTTACAGGCCAAGAAAGTAAAAAAGGCTAAGGAATAGGCTTATCAAGGCCAACAGACCTGGTAAGTCGATAAGGCTGGCAGGCCTGGTAAAGTGTAATGATCACACTAAATACCCGTGAGTATATAGAAGGTGTCAGAGGATTGATGTTATCAAGAAGGTAGCAGAGGTACTGAGTGAACAATATCGCAACCGTGCAAGTAATGATCAAAAGCCGTGAGGCTATTCAGATGTATAGACTGAATACTTAGATTGACAACTGAAGAACTATCTAATGAAGCTACCTAACGTGGTGATGACTACGTCCTTATATCTAGTTCCTTCAGTTGACGTGGTGGCGTGAGTTATGTTGGATATGTGCGAGATCCAACATATCCAGACTGTATCATTTGGATACGTTGCATATCCAACATATACAGTCTCCGGTTCTCGGTGTGCCGAGTGAGTCCCTGACGACTCCAACCCTGGGGGGACTGTGGGACCAGATGCCTGCCGTCAGGCTGTGTCCAACTGATTTCCTTCATTAGTACCATGGGCCGCTGCTGGTGTAACCTGCAGCTATTGTGTCATAATATAAAGCTAACAGGCTTGGCAAGCCCAGTAAGGCTGGCAGGTCTGGTAAGGCCGGCAGGATTGGCAAGCCCAGTAAGGCCGACAGGCCTGAAAAGACAAGCAGGCGTAATAGGCCCAGAAAGCTCGTCAAAGTCGAGGTATATATTTTAAAGGCGTTGGTTAATTAAAACGCTACATAAAAGGGCCACCTGACAAGGTCAAGTTACGTGTCAGCGATTAGAGGTACCCTGGTAAACTAAAAGACTACTAGGGTAGCGGTAACGACAACAGTAAGTAAAACTACTGGTAAAGGGTACGTAATAAGTGAAATACGTATTACGTGTAAGTTTATAGCGAAAAAATTATTTGTAAAAGTTGATAAAGTTGATATTCGAAACCATAAGCTAAAGGAATCTAATTGAAGTCAATTTAGATACGGAATACACTGGAATTAACAGGGGTCTAGCCAGTTAACGAGAAGGTAATTTAGTGGTAACCAGAAAAGATCGGTTAGCTATACTAGCGTATGCGTATAAACTAAAAAGCCGCCAATGTTGGAATAATATTATATGTAATGCAATAGGTCTACTTTACTTACAGTAAAATTAACTATATTAAACTGTAACTTAAGTATATTACGTTATACAAAATTATCGTATTGGGTGTAAATTGAATATAATACGTTGTACTTTACTTTACGGTACAGGCTACATACTTGGCAATACAAATTACAGTGCAGCCCGGCAAGTGGTCTGCCAAACCTAAAATAATAAATTTACTATCTGATTATTATAATAACCTATTAATTCGACTTATCGAATCGACAACGATGTAACGTCCAAAGTTTACCAACACTAATAGGTATTTACCTGCTAAATTAAGCACAAATAAACTAGGTAAATGAAAAAAAAATATTTTCCGGTTATTACGGTTTGAAATTATGGTTATTAGGGTAAAGTAAAGCATTTTAGGAAAGGTTTTTATTAATATTACGTTAGTCTCTATCAGTAGGAAACAAAAAGACTTTTTAATTTACATTAATCTCAAACGGTATTCTAGAAGGAAATGACGGTATTGTTTTTTGAAAAAATTATAAAATATTTATTCATCCTCTTTCTTTCAAGGAGGACCGTTAAAATTAAAAATTAAAAATTTAAAGTTAGGAAAGTTAAAAAACAGTTAAGCTAATATTATTACGAGTATTATTATTATAAAAGAAAACAATGAAACATTTACGTTAAATAACTATAATAAATAATCTTCGCCTTTTACTATTAACGTTCTTTACTACTAAAAACGACTTTGGCCTTACCTTTTATATTAAACTTTTACCTATATTTCACTTTTCTTACTTTTTACGTTACTTTAATCGTCGTGTTCCCTATTTTAATCGAAAACACTAAGTTACGTTGAAAAAGCCACCTCGCGCGACCAAACCACCAAGTCGCTATATTTCCACACAACTTAACGTTAAAATACCAAATCTCTACGTTTAAAATCACCAAATCCCTCGCCTTATATAAGTTAAAACGTTAAAATAAATATCGTAAGTGTTTACTTTTAAGTTATTACCGACCTTATTTAATTTTTTTAGAACTCTTAAAGTAATTTTTATTGAATATTATAATTACTATTTTTAGTATAAAGGTATTAACGAAATCTTTACTAAAAAAACTTCATTCATTACGTTCTTTATTATATTTTCGATTTAGATATTAATGAAAAAATTGGTTACGATACCTATTATTTACAAAAATTTGGATTTTTTTGGACGATTGAACCATTGATATATAAAAAGGAAGTAAAAATGGTGTCAGGTTTAAATGAAAAAAAAAGTTAAATAACGAAAAATTTACGTATTAAACAAAAATTCAATTAACTTACCGAATTTTCTTTTTAACTTAACTTATCCTAAAAACTGCCTTTAAAACCCACGACCTTAAATTCCTCAAGCTAAAGACCTCTAAGTCCAAGAGGCTAAAGCGTTCCAGGCCCAGCAGGCCCAGCAATTTCAAAAGGCTGAGGAACAGACCTAACAAAGCCAGTAGGCCTGGCAAGTCCGGCAAGGCTGGTAGGCCTAGCAAGGCCAATAGACCTGGCAAGCTCAGCAAGGCTGGCAGGCCTAGCAAGGCCGGCAAGCCTGATAAGCCTAGCAGAGCCGGTAGGCCTGGCAAAACAAGCAGGCGCAACCGGCCCAAAAAGCCTGTTAAGGTCGAAGTATATATTCCAAAGGCGTTAGTTGATTAAAAAGCTACATGAAAGGGCCACCTAGTAAAGTCAAGTTATTTGTTAGCGAATAGGGGTACCCTAGCAAACCAAAAAACTGCTAAAGTAGCAGTAGCGATAACAAAAGGTAAAATTACTGGTAAAGGGTACATAATGAGTGAAATGTATAATACGCGTAAGTTTATGGCGAAAGGTTTGTTTATGGGAGTTGATAAAGTTAAAACTCGGAACCATAGGCCAAAGAGAGGTAATTGGAGTCAATTTAGGTGCGAAATATACTGAAATTGACAGGGTTCTGAACAGTTGACGAGGAGGCAATTCAGTAGCAACCGGAAAAGATTGGTCAGCCACACTGGCGTACGCGTACAAACTAAAAAGCCGCCAGCATTGAAATAGTATTACATACAATGTAGTAGGTCAACTTTACTTACAGTAAAGTTAACTATACTAAATTGCAAGTTAAGTGTATTACATTGTGTAGAGTTACTCCATTGAGTATAAGTCGAGTATAGTATACTACACTTTACTCTAGGGCACGAATCAAGCACTTGGCTATATAAATTGCAGTATAGACCGGCCAGTGGTTTGCTAAACCTAAAACATAACATCTACCATTTGACTATTACAATACACCTATTACTTCTACTAATCCAATCGATATCATTGTAACATCTAAGGCTTACTAATACTAATTATTACTTATTTATTAGGTTAAATACAGATAAATTAATTAAAAAAAATTACTTTTAGTTATTACGTTTTATCGCTTTTACTATCAAGGTAAAGAAAAGATGTTTACAAAGTATTTATATTAATATTATGTTAGTCCCTAACGGTAGGAAAATAAAAAAGACTTTTTAAATTACGTTAGTCCCTAACGGTAATCTAAAAGTAAGCGATGATATTATTACTTAAAAACACCAAAGAATCTTTATTAATATTTTTTTAAAGAAAACGTTGAAATTATTTATTAAAAATAATAAATTTTGACAAGCTGGTAAACGGTTAAATTAGTATTACTACAGGTACTACTATTATAGAAAACCGACTCAATCTCTACGTTAAATAATTATAATAAATAACTTTCGCCCTTTACTATTAACGTCCTTCATTATTAAAAACGACCTTCAACCTTACCCTTTATACCAAACCTTTACCTATATTTCACTTTTTTTACTCCCTACGTTACTTTAACTGTTAAGTTCGCTACTTTAAGCGAAAATACCAAGTCACGCTGAAAAAGCCACGTTGCGCAACCAAACCACCAAGTCGTTAAGTTCCTACACAACTTTATGTTAAAACACCAAGTCTTTACGTCTAAGATTACCAAATCCCTCGCCTTATGCAAGCTAAAACGTTAAAATGACTATCGCAAATCCTTACTTTGAAGCTATTACCAAACCCGTTTAAAAAAAGTAATTTAAAACCTCGAAATAATTTTCGCTAAACACTATAACCACGATCTTTAGGGTAAAGTTATCAGCAAAACTTTTATTAACAATGACTTAACTAACTACGTCGTTTATAATATCCCCAATTCGGACGTTAATAAAAAGTTTGATTACGGCGTTTACGATTTATAAGATTTTCGGTACTATTTTTACGACTAGATTATCAATATGTGGTAAACGATTTAAAAAAGTGTTAAATCTAAATTCAAAACAGAGGTCGAGCAACGAAAAATCTACGTTTTAAATAAAAACTTAACTAACCTGTCGAATTTCCTCTCTAACTCGGCTTATCCTAAAGACTGCTCTTAAGACCCTTGACATCAAGTTCCTCAAGCCAAAGACCTTCAAGTCTAAGAAGCTGAAACGCTGCAAGTCCGGCAGGCTCAGCAAGTTCAAGAGGCTAAGGTACAGGCGCAAAAGGCGCTGCAGGCGCCGTAGGCCCTACAAGTCAAGCAAGTTCAAAAGGCTGAGGAACAGACCCAACAAATATATTGTTTTACGCGTTTTATCGATGAACACGCTGATAGAACTCAAATAAGAAAACTACCTGCTTGTCAACAAAGTACAAACGATTTTGGAACGGCGAAACATACATTTTGAACGACTTCATCAACTTCTGTAACTAAACTAGCAATTATCGTTATAACTTGGGAAGTAACAATGAGATAAAATATAGAAACTTAAGCAAAACAAGTGACAATAAAAATACAACACAAGGAAAAAAAATGGTAGTGTACTAAAATTAAAAGACATTATTAATGAAGAAAGGGTTTTGCATTTTGGATATTATAAAGGGAACTATTAATAAGAAGGGAGAAAGGAGACTAACGATAGGATCTTTCACAATACACCAAACCGATATACAGTAAAAACTGTTTATATATTATTACAACGTTTAACACCGCTTGCAAACAAGTATCGCACGTCAATAAAAAGAGAAAATACGTTTCAAAACGATGTACGGGGAAAAAAACACCTTTTATACAACACCACAACATTTCATACCGCTCGTTAACAGGTAACCCACAACTACCATCTCGCCAACGCATTTGGCCACTTTCTACAAGGTACTATAATACTTTATGGGCCGAGAACACATTTTCTAACTATAAAAAACTCTTCTTATGAGCCGGTAGTAATATTACAAGTTAATACCTAAGCTAAGGTTTATCAGAAATCTAGCCTTAACAATAACTATACTCGTACAACGTTTCAGAACCGTTCCTAAACGTACCTACGCCATGTGATCAACCACATAACCGAATCTCCCCTTTTCACTGACTCTATAATATATCCTTAACAGTAGTCTCTCCCTCTCTTCTTCATTGAGGATTATAAACAGTATCTAACCGCTTTAAGCGATAGCTCTGGCCGAGTCACTTTACACATAACTATGCGGAAATCCTTGTTGTCAAAATTGAATGTAAATTATATAGAAGAAATTAAAAAAATTGGTCACAATTTATACGAAAAGCAAATACTAGATGCGGATAGTTTTTCAATCCTTTGGACCAAAACAAACTAATTTTACATGGATGTATTAGAAGTTATTCGTCTATAAGAAATCACAAATACGCTGTCACAATTTCCAATGATAACAAGAAAGCAAACAAATTCATTTATTCAAGTCTCGGTCGTTTCTTCTGAGAACATTCACTGTAGTTATGCAAATGAACAATCAAAAGAATGAAGACACACAAAATCATCCAAAAGAAGCCGGAGAATCCGCGACAACGGATTGTATTCACCAAGTTGCGTATATACACACGTATTCGCACATGTGAATGCTTTGTATGTATGTATATCCCTGGTGCTGAACTCGGTTTCCGACATGCGCCACCACAACCGCCGAATCTTGCGGGGTGTGAATAGTCTTAGTCCATACGGCGACCTTGCTGAGGAATCAATCGGCTTTGGCAGGCAAACCCGTCAGTGAAAGGCGTGAACAGGCCGATTTGTCACGGAACTTGCTGCATGGACTCAATAGTCATTGACAATTTGTTGGTGGCTGGCAATATTACTAAAAAAAAAAAAATATCTTTACCAGCCATGAGTCAACCACGCCCCACAAGTAATCGTATGGCGTGGCATGACGTGGTCTTTCTCCCTGCCGTACGCTGATTTGTATAAGGCATTTGTAACCATACCCAGTACCGTACTTGCGACCGCTCACCGTCAAAGCGTCCCCAATAACCAAGTTCCCAGCGTGGCGAACCTCCTCGTGCTATGCTCGCTCCCCCGACAGCGAGGCAATGGAAAGCAATCACCCGACCGGGCGTTCCCCACCACTACCGAACTGACAAAAGGACCCTTCACCAAATTCCTCGCCGATCTCGATAAGTCTTCGGTGTCATGCAAGAAGGATAAACGACTCACAGCATCTTCACAGCACACTGGGATACTCGCCACGGAGAAAGTGATACTTGGCTTCTGCTAACCAGTCTCCCAAGTATGTACATAGTACTCGTGTACTCGCCCGGCCACCACTACCTATATGTAACCATTGGTTCATCTCCTGGACACCCAAACGAAAACGTCCTCACACGCGCCCCCAGAGACCCTCCTCGGTCGTAGCCTTGCAAGCAAAGGCCAGCAGCCCCCCGAAGACCGCCATGGCGCCACTGAAGACGCACACCACATCGTAGCCGCCCGGCGTGCCAATCAACGCCCCGTTGATGGGCGGGCCCACCAGCGCACCGATGCCCGCGCTCGCCATGCCCATGCCGATGTACGACCCGATGTGGCGCGGGTCGCGCGGGCAGGCCGAGAACGCGGCGGACGCGCCCGAGACCGTTGTGCCCGTGGCCAGGCCGAGGCCGACGGCGTAGGCGACGAGCGCGCCGGGGCTGTGGGCGCGGCTCATGCACGCGACCGCGACGCCCGTGGCGACGCTGCCGGCGGCGAACGTGTTCAGCTTGCCGTACCGGTCGGCGAGGATCCCGGGCACGATGCGGCCGACGAGGGACGTGGCGTTGGTGATGGCCAGGAGGTCACCTGCCAGGGCGGCGTGCATGCCTTGCTTGACGGCGAAGGCTGGCAGGTAGAAGAACGGAGTGTAACCGCCAAGGAGGACGAAGAACAGAGACAAAAAAAGCAGGACGAAGCGCGGCTCCTTGTAAGCTTGCCAGACGAAGAGCTTGGATCGGTGTGGCGCAAGGCGGGGCCTGATGGACGCCGCCGCGAACACCATCAGGGGAAGGACAACGAAGCCGATGATGCGCACGGCCCAGCCGAAGCCGAGGGGGGACGCGTTGAGAAGCTTGGAGAGAAGGATGGGTAGCACGATCCCGCCCAGCGAGGCACCAGACACTGCGATTCCAAGTGCTGCAGCGCGTTTTCTCTCAAAGTATTGGCAGACGGCGGCGAAGGCGGGAAGCTGTAGGAAGCCCATGAGGCAGCCCAGAAGGGTCCCCTGCACGAACATGATCTCCTAGTAGCTGGTACAGAGAGACAGCATCATGAGGACGGAGACGAAGAGGATGGCTGAAGGGTAAACCACCTGTGGGAAAGTCAGTCTGTGACTGCCGTTCTAAGCCGTCGAGGGCCGGAGTCAGGAGGGCGCGAATCGTACCATGGAGCCATAACGATCAAACAACGGGCCCGCAATCATGCCCGCGAAAAATTGAAGAAAAGCCTGTAAAGACCCGATCCAAGACACCGCAGACGGCGTCCGGTTCTTGAGCTGATGCGTCAGGTAGTACTGCTCGAACGCACCGAAAGAGTTGGCAAGACCAAGAGTGCAGAAGAAGACGCATGCAGCACCCGAGGCAACAAGCACAGCATGCAGGCCACCTTCAGGCGCCTCGCCTTGTTGTGCTTCCTTCTCGTGTGCGGTGTCATGCTCAGCGGAGGTGTAGTTGTC
Source organism: Anisogramma anomala (assembly GCA_038502455.1). Taxonomy (NCBI): domain Eukaryota; kingdom Fungi; phylum Ascomycota; class Sordariomycetes; order Diaporthales; family Gnomoniaceae; genus Anisogramma; species Anisogramma anomala. The sequence goes on from JASMMZ010000015.1 coordinate 1,808,350, forward strand.
GGAGCTTGGAAACGGGGCCATAGTTGCAGAGCGGTGCAAGGCGGTCTGTGTACTACGAGAGCACAGCAGGAATGTATTGGCAAACTAAAAGAAAGAATGGCCGGGCTCCGTGGCGATCGTGGGGTGTGTAGGAGTGTAGGAAGGTAGGAGGTCATAGGTATTCGTCTGCTCGAGATAATAATGTTATTGTGAAAAGAAAGAACAGGACCTCGGGCAGCCCTAAAAAGTTGTAAATAGCCGTCAACCAGCGTCATCTGCGCCTTCCAACAAGAGCCTCGATATGCTCGTAGTGTATGATAAAGCGTCGATGAAGAGTAACAGGCCTGACAAAACTGGAACCATTCCTGAGCACGGGAGAGATGATGTCCCAGCTTTTGCTAAAGGCTGCTCTTTCTGGTCTCCTGTAACTTCCTCTTCCCAGGCGACCAGCTTCGTCCCAAGGATGGAGCCATCAAGATGGCACGGCCATGACCTGCTCCGTCTTCCAGAAAACCACAGTGGCAGGAACGAGTGACGGGCGTCAACGTTGAAATATCTACGGGATATCTACTCGGCTTGGCTTGGCCCACGACGGAGAGCTGGGTTGGATCTGCAGAGCTGGAAAAAGAAGCCAGCATACGTTCATGCAGCCTGTATCAACCTCACATCATATGCTGGGCACAAACACAGAGACGGAGACCCGCAACGAGGTCATCCACGAGGCATACTACTGCAATCCTGTGGAGTGCTCCCCCCTGCCAGGACAGAGTCAGCACTGCGAATTTATTCCTGTATCAACCTCACACAAAATCCTGCATAAGAAAACCGCACCTAAAACACCGAATACAGCATCCAACGGGGGGCCCGGATACATCTCTAGTCCTATAGAAATCGTAGAATTCGTTAAGGTCCAACTCTAGGCAGGGCTGCTCCCGGTGAGCCGATACCGCTGAGGGAGGGTCCCGCCTGAAATAGTTAGTACCGCTTGGGTTACGATCGTTCACGTTGGCGTCTATATACTCTAGGTAACAGCACCCCAACGGGGTGCCTGGCGAATGGTACACAAACTAACAAAAATACTACATTATTCTTCCCCGGCAACAGTGCAACTATCCTTAATTGTTTGTCTTAGCTTATACCAACGCCCGTCTACTCTCACTCATACAGCAGGATAGTAGGAATCAGTGCATTCGAACATGGGCAGCTAACGCTCCTCTTGATTGATTGTTTGACAGATTTAATGTCTTCAAAGTCGCGTAGCGACACCTGCCGGCTGGGTGTACACTAAGTCCTGAAACCAGGGATGGATATTCTTGCAGCTGTCACATCCCCTTCATGGCCAGTTATAGTACAGTATCATGCTTCAAGCCGTGTTTGTCGTGCCATCGCCACCGACGTCTGCGGCTCCGGTTGCAATGTCCCGCTTATCAATAAAATCAAACTCCATTCCCATTTGTCGCGACTGTGCGTCTCACTGTACCATCTATCCTTCCACATGGTATCCCATTCTTTCCATTCCATACCTCCACTTCCCCTTCCGTCGCTAAAAAGAAAAACGTACGGATGTCATTCGGGGGCCAGTTTCGTCTCCATGTCGGCAACCTGCACGAATAAAGTGACACGCTCCTGTACGGTCACTACGCGATTTGGGCGATTGTAATGCCTTAGGTTACTCGGAGTCACTCAAGTCGGAGTAGTTGAAATCGCTTATGTGCGGCTACAGTGCGTGCACATACCATTTTGTGGCTCGTGTGCTGCGGCAACTTGAGATAGCCTTGAGCCTTGCATTAACAAGCTTGTTGTTTTATTGTAATATCAAAAATCAACATCCTTTGTATTTCTTTTACTCTATTTAATGTGTTTTTTGGGCTTTGCAGATTGCAAAAAAATCCACGATTATTTCGTTCATCGGCATTTCTTGTGCTTGAATATGTGTGATTTTTTTGTATAGTTGTTTGATCGAAATTTGACATAATTTCAGCTTTTACAGCGTTTACGATTCCAGCTACACTATAATTGAATATTTTTGTTAATTTACAATGAAATTCATGCTGATACTGTGCCAAATTTGTCAAATTTATTATTAAACGTATTAAATATGAACTTTTTTATTATATAAAATCATTATAAGTATATTTGAAATCACTTGTTTTATCGTTATTATAAAAGTTTTATTTCTTATTGTTATAACTGTTCGTGCAATCTCGTAATTTCCAAATAATAATATTAACATCATAATGGCGCTCTTTGCTTTCATGGTTCTTATTAAACTCTAAGATACTTTACTTTTACTTACTAATTTCATTATGCAAAGTTAAATTATCATTATGTATTCATTAAAGTACTTTTTCAATGTTAATGATACAATTAGTTCAAGTTTTGATCATTACATTGTAATGGTTTTTTAGCGATTGATACAGGTTTTTTGTTGTTTAATAGTATGTGTTTATTGCATAAATTTTTTTTACATAAACCAAGAACATAAATATTTAAGTTATAAATTGAAATGTTGAAACATTGAAACATTGTCAAAATCATGATTTGGATTAACGTGTATGTTTTTAAAATCAAATTTTTATTTTTATTTACCTCTGAATCCTTGCATAAGTTATTAAGAGTTAATTATATAAGACGATTTTTTCATTGTTTCAACTTATTTTTCTTAAAAAAAGTATTGAAATTTTGAAAATTTTGAGTATTTGAAGGATAAAATCTAACATTTCTTGGATCTCTAGGATATCTTCAATGATTTATCATTACTTTATGAACGTCTTAATTGCTTTCTTAATCCTCCTACTCTTTTTTTAAATTCTCATTATAGTTATTATTGTAATCTTAAATATTCTGATCATATTCTTGTAATGATCACACTAAATACCCGTGAGTAAATAGAAGGTGTCAGGGGGTTTATGTTAGCAGTAAGGTAGCAGAGGTAACAAAGGTGCAATATCAAGAAGATGTTTGTTCGTGCTGTAGAATAATCACTAGCCGTTAGGCTATTCAGGTGTGTAGACTGAATACTTAGATTGACAACTGAAGAGCTATCTACTGAATCTATGAAATGCCTAGAGAGTGTATTCCTTATATATCCAGCTCTTCAGTCCTGGATCACTTGCCTATGTCCTGATTCTTCTTAGGCGTAACCCTATCCCTGGGTTGCTGACATAAGAGATGTGTGTTCCCCGCCTGATGTGTTGGACACCTGGCTCTGAGTGGCTCAGCTGCCTGCTGGCCTGTTTCCTGACCCAACCGTTATCTGGGTCATAACAATTCTCGGTTTCCTTCAATATTGTGAAAATTAATAAGATTGTTGATAGGTCATGCCAATGATACGCCTTTAGACGTTACAACGTTGTCGATTCGAATCGTGGTCGAAGTAACAGTAGTATTGCATAGTCAAGTGATGGATGTCTTGTTCTAGGTTTGGTAGTTCGCTAGCCGATCTGCACACTAATCTGTATGGCCAAATGCTTGGCCCGTACCCTAGTCTGAATTTAGCATATAGTGTACTTAATTTTACAGTCAATACAATAAACCCACAAAACAATACACTCAACTTCCAGTTAGTACAGTCAATTTACATTGGCTGATTGCACTGTAATTACTACTATTCTAACACCTATTAAAGCATTGGAAAAGTCGAAAAAACCCACGCAATACTTCGCAAAACGTATAATATCCTGGAGTTAAACATTGAAAGCATTACAAACGAAGAGGTATGCCTTTAGATGACGCTGAAAGGTCTAAACGATATTATAAACCCCAACGGCTTCATACCGACATAACTAGTTTTTAAAACATATCTTCGTTTAACGAATAAATATCCACTATTAACAAGTATCTAAAAAATAGCTGTAATATATAATAAGGCCTTAAAAGAACTATAAAAGGAATCAATACAGCGTTGGGTCAATAATACCTTTAATATTAAGAACAGGTTTACAATAATCGATGTATTATCTTTACCGTTATAGAGTAAAGTACTCATATAACAAAAATCAGGAAAATAGGATGATGGTGTATTCAAGATTTGAAGTATCGCTAACCTTAAAATAATTATTAAAATGCTTAACGATTCTAAAAAAAATCACAAAATTTGAGTTAAACCCTATATTGAAGCAACTAACGATAACGATAACAATAATAATAAAAATCATTAAGCCAAACGAATCAACCAATACAATCCTCCCTCTCTTATAATTGAAAAGCCGATAAAACGTTAATGGCGCACTCAACCACTAAAAAAAAAGAATACTAGGGATAGGAGATATACACCAAGCCGAATCTAGAATATTATTTAAGTCAATTAAAAAAAAATATAATCAGAACTAAGCTATCAAACTCCATATACAAAAAATTATCAAAACTTTAAGTACGTTTGTTTTTAAAAAAAAAATTAAGGTTAATATTAATAGACTCTTTACCTAAAAATTCGTATAACTAATACTCAAACGCGACTTCACCTCCCAAAGCCTAAATATGACGATTTTCAAATCGAGGATTTTATACAAGGTAAAAACCCCCATGGAAAGGCTATACAAAAAGTCACGTCTAATTGCCCAAAGATAAGGTAATTAAAAAAAAAACTAAATCGTTACACAACCATTAACAATTCAAAAGATTAACTAACGTTTAATAATCGCTTTAACAACAAATCTGCAACCCAGCGCAATTCATTTTACAATCGCGTGGTGTTGGTACGCGTGTGGGGCGGCAACGTAATGTTGAAACAGTGTAGTATTCTGACGATAGAAGAGGAAGAAACTAGAACTAGAAGCGGAGCTCAGCGGAGCTGAGCATTGTAGTAAAATGAAGGCACGGACACGTGCCTTCCCAAACCCAAAGTGTATACCAGTCATCATGTATGTCCCCCATGTAATGTACAACACGCGGCCCCGTAACGTGTTACATCGTTATGTGTCTAGTTACCCGTTTCTATAGGAAGATAGATGATTTCCTTTTTCCAATCCGCTATAGCTCATGTGTCTGGCCGAAATATTTATAGTCGGGATTAGTATGGACGACAAAGTCCATGACTGAAACGATCATCATCTGCCTGAATACTTCTTCACCTACAAAGCAACCGGCCTGCTGCGTTGGCTCCCTAGAATCTTCTTGGGAACACAGCCTGCCATATTATAGCCTCGTTGTCAAGGCTTTTCAAACTCGGGCGTGACTACCTACCATGCCCCACAAAGACTCGTGGCGTGGCGTGGCGTGGCGTGGCATGGCTGTATGCCTCGAGCATCACATATCACCCCTGTTCCAGAAGCTGTTTTTGGGATCGTCGTCGACGTTTCTGTAGTAGTTGCAGGGCGCTTCGAGCTGACCGAGTTGATCTTCTCTCCAGCGATTACCATCCCG
>JASMMZ010000015.1:1813792-1917718 GCA_038502455.1 Anisogramma anomala
CGTTGACCCCACCCCAACGGAAATCGTCGTGACCCAAGGCTTCCGGTCAGCCCACACGTCTTCCGGTCAGCCCACACGTCTTCCGCTGGGCATGTTGGCCAGCCGTTGCGACGTTATCTTCAATACTAGCCATCCTTTATAATGCTGTCCCAAACAAATGCCGGCCATGTCGTTCGGCGATGTCGAGCGTGTAGCTCACTCAAGGAAAGCGAATGCGTTCCAGTGGACAGTTGCAACAGGGCTGGCGGATTCCCACACCAATCCATTCCATTCCCTACCATAGTCACGCTTGTAAATGAATAGAAAGAACCGGAAGCCCAGATCGGTGGAAAATCATGACGATAATCGAAAACCACAGCTATGACTAGTCTATACGGTGACCTTGGGCTGGCGAATCGGATGTGCAAGCAAGCCCGTCAGCGAGATTTATCGATGGAATATTGGTTGACTTCGTGTTTTCCGATGCCCGAGGGCTATCGATCGACCCTTTTCGTTTTGGAGAATCATATGCCCACTTGGACTTCACTCGAATTCTGTTCCTCATTGTCCTCGTGATTCGCCCGCCCCCAACCGTCGTTGCTCCAAGGCTTTTCTCCTTGGGGCCCCCTCTGTACCCGCTACCAACCAAGAAACCCACACGAACCATACACTCGACTCGTCGTACTCTGCAAATGCAATCGCAAACTGGGCTCCAACACCCAACAAGCAACACCCCAACAAAGAACACAAACCTGAGCCCCGGACCAAAACAACAGGGGCAATTGCCTTCCTGGGCTGCGGCTCACCAAGCAGTGCAACGCCCAGCACTCACAACTCGCCCCCCACACAGAGCCGCCCCCTCCACGCCCCTGTACCCATCCAAATAGCCAAGCTCTATTAGTGTATATGTATGAAAAAAATGATGAAAAAATAATAAAAACCTCGGCTTTTCTCCCGCGGTCCAAATCCCGCCAGTCGATCATTTCGCACACCTAGATATCTTTTGTCACTCTTGGGAATCTGGTCTCGCACAGCATACGCTCCGCCACCACCAACTTACTCTGGCACCTTCCCACACCTCCCTGTCCCTGGGAACGCTCATGTTCTTGTGCGGTCGACTGGCTGGCTATCGGTGGATACTTTCCCGATGGCTTTGTTCTCAGTTTCCTCGGCGGCCGATGTCGTGAACGTCATTGCTATCGCTTCCCTAGCCGTTCCCGCGTCAGCCAGGCTTGTACCTCAGCGACACTTGGGAAGGGGGTGCGACCGATACGTGGAAAGGGATGGCCCATCTGTCTCAAAGCTTCTAAATTCGCTTCATCATGTAAGTTGTCCTGGCATTCCTTTATTTTAGCTGATCTCAGCGTTCGCGTCGTTGGCAGTACCGCGACCTGAGAGCCAGCCCTCAACCTCCTGGGCGCTTTTGCGCCACCGCGGCCCGCCTTCTTGGTCTTCTTCATCATGTCAGCTGCATCCCAGGGGCTGACGTGTTGACCGCGTATGGACTCGCTCACCTTTTGTCCCTGCCCTGTCGGCTTCTGTCCCGGCGAAGATGGGCCGGAAGGGGCATCCGCTTCCTCGGGGTTTTCAAGCCCTGGTGAGACCTTTGGCAGGTCTGTGGGCGGCTCATCGCTGAGCGCACGCGACTCAACATCTTCATCGCCTTCCTCCGACTCAGGGACGTCCCCCGGCTTGGCAGCACCGCCGGGTCGATCACCCGTTTCAGGTAGTTCAGGTCCTGGCGAGACATCGGCCGTGTCTGTGGCCGGCTCGTCCCTAGGCGCACTCTTCTCAACATCTCCCTCGTCTCCCTTGGCTTTAGATGCGTCGGCAGGCGTTTCTTTGCCAGTGCCCTTTGCCTTTTCCTCGAAATCACCTTCATCCTTGTGCTCATGCAAAGTCCCCAAAATCTTTAGTACCTGAGGCGGCAAGTGCCTTCCCCGAGAGGAAACCCGTTGTTTGGAGCGAACGATTCGCGAGTGAATGACTTCTTTACGAGCTTTCCTGGCTTTTTCTTCTGCTTGCGCTTGTAGACGCTTGCGCTGCTCGATTAGAACCTTTTGTTGGTCGCGCACGGACCGAATCTTCTTCGCCTGCTCCGTCATGGCCGCCTCTTGGGTCGCAAAGCCCGTGGGCAGGCTAGCCAAACCGCCGTCCTGATGTTCCTCCTTCCCAGCGCCGGTATCCATAGTGACATCGCTATCTCGGTCCTCGGGTGTGGAGGCCGCCGTTACAAAGAGTGGGCCGTCGGCAGAATACAAGTCCATGCTGGGCCAATGGCTGTCTTCCGACTCCGGAGCCCCGTCGCCACCGCCCACATGGCCTGCGGGCGGAGAGCCCTCGGTGGGGGCCATGCCTTCCAAGGCGAGGATGTAGTCTTGTACCGACGCAGGTAACGATTCGCCAACCTCCTGTTGATTCGGCTCATCATCATCCAGACCTTCGTGTATTGCTTCCCAGTTCGCCCTCTCCTCTGGCTGCATCTGAAGCAGGCTGGCTGTAACAGCTCTAAACTCGTTGGGAGCGACCTGTCCTTTGACTACGAGGTTCCCAACCAGTTTCAGCATCTTTGCCTCCAACATTTGCTTGGTCGTGTCTTCCTGGCTCACGTCATAAGCTGATGCATCCGACTGTTGCATAGCACCTGATTTTGCAACAATCAGGTCAAGCTCCTGCCAAAATTCAGCTTCAATGACATCCTTGAGTTCGTCTAGGTCCTCTTGGTGAAGAGCCTTAAAAGTCGGGTTCTCATCTAGTAATAGGTCATACTGTTCCTGAACAGTCTCTTTAATGTAGTTTTCTCTCTCTTCTGTTGTCATGGACGCAAGATCAATATTGTCGCCCTCGAGGTTCGCTTCGAATTCTTCGCGCATGATGTCCCGGACCCATTGAACAACGTCACGCCATTTTTTGGTCACACCCAGGAACTGTTGACGAAGGTGCTGTCGGGTAGCAGCCTCTGAGCCCGGCGTCCAGTCCATGGAGGTCCTGATTTCGACATGGAACTCGGAATTCGTCGACCAACGCTGGTGGGTAAGGGCTGGAAAGAGGATGGCCGCCGCATCACGTTCCCATGCGGCCCGGACAAGAGGGGCCGATTCCTCGTCCAAGCGATGTTTGATTTGCCGTCGCGGATTGGTTTTGCTGGGGCGCGTGATTTGCAACTGACGCCACGAACCCGTGTTCTCCATGACATATTTGACGCAGGTATGCCAGTCGACGTCCGAACCTGCATCTAGGGCGAGGGTCTTGGAGAAGCCGGCCTGTAGATGGTCAGCATCTTCGCGGTGGTCTGGTAGTTTGCCAGGACAGTGGCTGGAGCTGTGCAAACCTGGACGAGTGTGCCGCGGCGCCGGATGTGGAAGGTTCTTCTGCTTTCGCGAAGGTCCTGCCATCCGGGGCCGACGTAGTGATGAGCGAAGTTGAAGAAGGCATTGAAAATGAAATGGCCGAGAAACGGGCGGCTGACCCTGTGAAGAAGGGAGACGATGATGTCGGCACCGCTTTCGGGGAGCCTCTGCGCTTGTGCCATCCCAAAATCACGGAACAAGGCTGCACCAGGGCCAAGGCGGTACCCGCGGCTCCGGTGGTTACTGGTCAAGCTTCCGGCGCCCAAGATGGAACCAAGGTTGAGCAGGCCAGGCCGCACGAATCCGTTGATCTCGAACTGGGGCCCACTGGGGTCTCGCAGGTATGGGCTGAAGTCAGCGTCACTCATGAAAAAGCACGGTTTCGGCTGTCCCAGTGACAAAATCGGGGGACTGCGCGGCTGCGGCCGTGGACGCGGGACGGCGCCAGTGTTGCCAGTATCGCCAGTATCGCCGGTGTTCCCAGTGGGTTTCTCCGCCTGGATATGGGACGCACTCAAGGACACGCCCAGGGCTGCGACTTGAGAATCCATATCTGCAGCTTCGTCCTGGGATCCAGTCATTGTGTGTGCAGAGGCGGGCTGCTTCGCCAGGTCTTCGAAGGCGCGGCTGCCCTGTCGATTGTATGCACGCTCCAAATTCGAAACTTGCGACGCGAAATCGCCGGCTTTGTCGTCCCGGTCGGGCGAAGGGGGTGGTGGAGGGGGGGCTTCCATCTTCACGTCCAGGAGCCAGAAGAGGTGCTGAGCAAGAGCTTGGGGGATGACGGAAGGCGTGGTGCCAGTAGTAATGATGTCACCAGACCAAAACGGTGGGCACGAAGTAGTAAGTATGTCCGTGAACCTGCCTGGTGGAAATGGACTGAAAGTGAGTTGGTTGGTGAGGAAGAAAGTCTGCTGGTCAAGCATTCTTTTGAAAAACAAGGGACTGTTCTGTTCGTTGCCGGTGACGACGTCATCAATAGACTTGGGCCCAGGTGCGTAGCTCCTGCTCCTGCTCCAGGAGCTAGAAACACTGGTGACTGGACAGCCACCTCCCGATCCACTGAAGTCTTCAGGAGACAGAAGGATGTATGCCATTGATTGTCAGGAACGGCCCCGAGGCTGAATGAAGGACGGCCTTTGGAACTTGGGCTCAACCAGCTCTCCGCAGGTGCACCTCATACGCCTGCTCTAGTAACAACCGAGAACGTTGGTGAATACATATATACCATGCCTTGAGGACTCCTGTTTGGACTTCTAAAGCAAGTTTGGGACTTGAATTTCCTGCGAGTGGGTAATGAACTTCATGGCATAGGAGCAACCTTCATATTGTAAATACTAGCTAATACATGATGGTTGCAAAGCTGAGACGTCCGCCAACTTGAAATTTAAATTAAAGTTTTAACACAGGGTCCAATAGTATACTACAGAAATATTGAACAAATTAAATCAACATATTAAATATACTTTCTAATTCAGAATATTCAAAAGTCTTTCCTCACTTTCATTCCATAAATACTATAGGTTGTATAAAGCAGCACAGGGATTACATGGAGGGCGCTAGTTTGAAATGGGGAAGAGAAATCAAAATCTAGGGTAGGAATGTAATTTCAATAATCTTTATGAAAAAAGGAAACAAAAAGGGGGAACTAAAAAATGAAATTCTTGAAGTTATAATGTTCGGTAGGTTCTAGACGTCGACGTAGATGATAGAAAGTATAGATAATTCATAATGAAAGTGGTATTGGGAAATGCAAAAAGAAGAAAAAGACTTGGGAAAGTGCACATCTCGAAGTAGAGTATAATACTCTACGTCAAGTAGTGTACTCCTCTTAGGGCCTCTCAACACAGGATTAATATCCTGTGCCTGTACCTCATACATGCTATGAATAGTACTATTGGCATATACACAAAAACATAAGTTACTTTCCTCTTCAATTCTACGTTAGCAAAGATATATCGAATCTTTAGGTTATAGAAATTGAAAATATATAGCCTAAACTAATAAAGCTATATATGTATAGTAATAATTGATATAAATTAGGATACTTTGGCTGGTATTTAACGAAACTGGTTTTAGTTTCATTTCACTCGAGTTTCGAAACGCCATTAGTATGTTTCAATATGAATATTAAAAGAAAAAAAGCCTTTTATCTTTGATAATTGTGAGTAACAAGCATATTGGTCACTAATCTACTTCGTATAACTTCGTGTATGCTTTTCATCCCATTTTTAGTTCACATAAAGTACAATTTTAAGTAAGTTAGTGTAATGATCACACTAAATACCCGTGAGTAAATAGAAGGTGTCAGGGGGTTTATGTTAGCAGTAAGGTAGCAGAGGTAACAAAGGTGCAATATCAAGATGTTTGTTCGTGCTGTAGAATGATCACTAGCCGTTAGGCTATTCAGGTGTGTAGACTGAATACTTAGATTGACAACTGAGGAGCTATGAAGTAAATACTATCTATGTGGTTATGACCGTGTCCTTATATATCCGTGCCTTCATACCGTCTTCAGTACTGGACCGCTGAAGTCGATGTCGCTTCCTTCGGTCCCAATGTTGTCGACTGGACCGCGAGCGGTCCTGTCGGTCCAAACCCTAACCCTGGGTGCTTACATAAGAGAGATCCCTGGCTTGTTGTGTTGGACATCAGGCTTCTTGATATTACACCTTTGTTAACTCTGCTACCTTACTGCTAACATAAACCCCCTGACAGCTTCTATTTACTCACGGGTATTTAGTGTGATCATTACAGTTAGAGACCATGCATTTTCTCATTTGTTAGTTTGAAAACGGTGAAATATATGAAGTTATTCATAAAATTAAAGTCAAATAAAACGTGGAAAAGCAAATCATGTCTTCTTGAAAAGAAGTATCACATTGACTGATATGATTCTTATTTTACATAATTTCATTAAACGAAAAATATCGATATTTTGGGTAGGAAACCCTAATTGCAATATTATTTTAATGATAATATGTTTAAAACATTTATCAAAACATAATGTGTAGTTATCCGATTTAATAAAATCATAAATAAACTGGCTTTTACGAAATATTTAATCATTTCACATTTCTAATAGTAGTTTTTTTTTATGAATCAAGGCTAGTAGTGATAAAAATGCAACTTGAGACTGATTAGTGGAAGTTGGCACTAATTGGCACAAGTTAGAATAAATAGCTAGAACTTGATACTAATTTTTATTTGCTCTTTATATATATTAGTAAATGTTTATCGATGGGTAACTTTGATTTAACTTGCGCCACCCTCCTATCACCTTGTTATTTATGCATATTTAAAAACTATAGTCTATTTGATATAGTTACCTTAACTCTAACTTCAAAATCGATATAGCCATTACTATAATGTCAAACTTTAGGGTTTCAAGAATACAATTCAACCCTTAACACATATAAATTTGTTTTTAAGTTTTTATTTACGTACTTTTATTAATTATTATAAAGAGATTAATGTATAGGCTGTTTTGCAATAGAGATCTATTATTTGCTATAATTCTTATAAAATACGGAAAGAAGAGAAACGCCTTTGCTTTTCAGCTACTTTATGAGTATACTATAAGCGATGGGCTAGTATTGTAATTGGTTATTCGCATATCTAGAGCTAATCTTTGGTTATTAACCACAAGTATCCTGCTATAAATACATCCCACTTTGAAAATGATTACTCCTCTTAACTTGAGTTTTAACAACAATAAACAAAATAGCTCACAATCTTCTTGAGCATCCGTTCATCAAAATGTAAATAATCTATCATAAATAAATATATTTTTCCTTCTTTAAACGACGCAATCTTCGATTCAGCAATGTATTAGTCGTTATAACGCCATGATATCTACGTTTACCTTTAGTATCGGTTTAATAATTAGTTGTAGAAAATAACGTTGAAAGAAGTTTATCCGCCGCTATTGTGATATTGTCTTACGATGATATAGCTATTATCGAAGTAAGTATCCATTATCCCCCTCCCCCTTCGTTTTATTGCGGTTAATATCTTTCAATCTTTATTCATTCAGTTGATTTAAGTTTACGTTAATGGCGTTCGGAAAAACACATATTGAAGTATGTTTTGTTTTATATAACAAAACCTAAATAAATTGTATATAATTACAAAAAATAAGTTGCGTGTTTTTTTCTTTATTCGAGTAACGCCCCTCAGTTAATTTTACAATTATTATATAATTGAGTACTATTATCAGTTTCTGCCTGTATAGTACTTCCCGATTTAGGAAACATCTTTCGGTTTACTTTTGTATGTACATAATACTTGTTGTTTAAATGCGGAAAAAAATAAACGCTTTATTATAAACCATATTGAAATTCGATTCAATGTACTAGTATTACTTTCTCCGCCTTATATAAGTTAGAGAAAAATTAACTTAAATTTATGACGAAAGTCAAACCATAACTAGCCATTAGAAAGAACGTATTCAATAAATGTGGAAAGCTATAGAAAGCGAATAAAGCCGCTTCATTTATGTCCGTTAAATAGTTTATTAATGTAAATAATAAACAGATTATCTAGCAAGTAATTACCTGCAATTTATTCACTTGATATGTATTCATAATCTGATAGACGAGACACTAGGAAATTCTTTGCAATAGAGTTTTTTTATCACAATTATTTCTTGTATAACATGAGCTAATCAATAGGTTTTTAGAAAAATATCCAACGCTATTAACTTTTTCATAGATGAAAACGGCTTATAAATAATGGTAGAGTATAGAAAAAGGGGATTTGGTTCGTAGGCAGGGTATATATTGAATTGAAATCATTCTAAATTGATAGCAGTAGAAATTATACTACAAAATATAGAAAATTAAAATTAATGAAATCGAAAATTTATATAGTTGTTATGTAGCCTTTGTTCTATAACTTTCTCTTTTTTTTCCATAAGAATACAGTAGCTAATTAAGTCTGTAATTCTATGATGAAGTACTATATATTGATTTAATAATTTCAAATTTCTTTTTATTTCACTATCATCAGGCAATACTTACTATATAGCTAGTATAGTGTGACCCTCCTTAATATGAAGTTACATATGCCGGCTGAAAGTCGCATGACCTAAGTATACTCATCTTACACAACTACTAGCTTATTTAGTTCTTCTTTTAGGCTGTACTCTATAACCTGTTAAATAAACCACCTTATTCCGTATAATATAAATACATATATTGAAGACTTATCTCTCATAACTGTAGCTCATTTCCGAATACCGTGTTATATGTAGTTGTTGAATTCCGATAGAGCTTTATAACAATCATATAGGTCCTTATATATCAAATGCGAATCGCATTTATATAATTTTTATCCATGTTACTATATGAAAAAGAAAACCACACCATTAGGTATATTCAATATATTTTCAACATATTATATTTATAATGTCAAAAAATGAAGGCTTTTTGTATAAAATACATTATGAGGTACAGATTTTTGGTATGAAACCGATCCTTAAACCAGCTTTTCGAGCAAGGCCTGAAATTATCCTATAGTTTAAAAACCCGTAATAATGAGCGTGAAAACTATAGTGTTAGTTGTACTGTATTCTGCGGCTGTCGTAGTCCTCGTCCAAAGTATATTCGTATCAAAGATCCGACAGCTGGCCTGAAGAAGTAAACGAACTGTAAAACATCTATACCTTGGTTGAAAATCCGTAGCAGTAGAGAAGATATAATTTATAACTCGATCAATGAGTTACCTTCTTGTTACAGATCGCAAACGAGTAGAAAACCATAAAAAGGTATATTACTGACCGGGTTATATGCCGAGAAAAGTCATTTGGAAACAGCCAAAACTATCTGAAATAAATTCGAATGCAAAAGCCCATTAAACGGAGAAAGTGCCGATATAGGTCGCGACGGCTCAAAAATAAATAAATAAATGAATAAATAGAGTAATTTTATACGATTGTTTATAGTAAAAGTATTTAGGATCTTCAAACGTAAATCCAAACTTATACCGTAATACAAATCTGGTAAGTTGCATTCATATAAGTAACAAGAGACGAAATTGTTATTTGTAAGTTTTATTCTTTAGATACATCACTGCGCTGGTAGTGCGCCGAGCTGATGACGATCTTTATAGCCAAAGAGGGTTCGCTGAAAAAGATTTAAGTGGTGATAACGCCTATTTGTGATGTGGTGAAATAGGTTCTATGTGAATTGATGGTGGTGAGAATGGCTGAACTTAAAAAAATTTCTCAGAAGTAGGTACTGTTAGTGTTTATAGCGTAGGTTTCGTACCTTCCTTAATAATATTGTCCGTGCACCCATGCCAAGAAAGATGAAGTAAGGTTGAGGATGAAAATATTAAAATTACCTTGGTAGATTGAGTGTTTGATAATGGCATTGAACTAAAGTAAATATACTCAATTAATTGAATGAGTACCTATTATTTTAACGGGAAGTAAACTTCAAGATGACTAATTTAAGGTCAGGTATAAATTTATAAAATATTTTTTGGGAGCCTTGACCGTTGCAATGTAGTCGATTTGAATCACCATAGTTAAAGTTATTATTACTACATTAAAATTGGTTCTGAGTTATAAGTTTGAAAAGTTTGGCAGACCACTAGACGGTCTACACACAAATTTTTATGGCCAGTTGCTTTGGCCCGTACCCTATATTGAAGCGAGTACCTACTGCACTAAACTTTCAAGTAATCTAACAAATTACAGTTAATTTGTAGTTCATACAATTAACCAATTCTAAATATAATTAACGTAACTATACTGCATCTAACTACTATTTCAATACTAACGGCTTTTTATTTTGTGCTTGTACACCATCCTGGTAACTTAGCAATTGGTGGTAACCTATGAGATTGCTCCTTAATCTACAATTTAGATCTTTGTTAATTCTAGTTAATTGGCACAGAGACTAACATCAATTACGGTTTTTTTCTCTATTTCTCCGAGTTCTCCGTCTCTTAACTTCTATGCATAGATTTTTCGCTACAAACTTCCATGTATTACGCTTTTCATCAATTACGTACTTTTTATCAATAGTTCTACTTACTGCCATTATTTCTACTACTCTGGCTATTTTCGAGCTTGATAGGGTATTCCTATTCCTTAAAGTTACGTGTCGGGCGATCCACGTAACCTTCTCCTCATACGGTTAACGTATTACTGTTCATAAACCTTTTTGGAGCACTATTAGACATAGTCTTAGTTATAGAATTCGCGGGGTTATCTTTGCCGTTAATTTACCGGAACTTATTGATTTCCTGGGCTTAGTATACCTTCTTTACAACTATTACATTTATCATTCAAATTTTTCATTCATTGTGCCCAATTCTAATAGGAACTCATCAAGGTTTCGGGAATCCAAATACATAACTATAGGTATCGGAGGCAATCCCAGCTATTTGGTTATAATTTTCAATGTGACGTTTCTTACTATACAGATGTTAAAGTCTTTTTTATGTAATAAAACTTTCAAGCTAGTAGGTTTTGTATTACACGCCTGCACTTGACCAATATCCACTATACAAGATTTCTGATGATTGTAAATTACCCATTAAATCATTCCTCGTGAACAAATATTATAAGGAACCTTATTTACAATATAAGTTTAGTGTTGTTAATAAAAATTATATATGAAATGATTATCAACTTCGTTATCGTTAAGTTTATCAGAATTATATTAATTTGGTTTTCCGAATTACCTATTTACTACTGAATACTTTTGTTTAACTTATTCAAGTCCTTATTTTGTGAATTCTATGCTTATTCCATAATTCACAGGTTGTATAATGCCTGCAGTTGGTATAACGTGATAATATAAACCATATGTGCCCTTTTCTTCAGTTGTCATTGTAATTTTCTTGATTATTCTTTTTAATCATTTTTGTGCTTACAGTTTACCCTTTTTGGGGGAGGTTAATATAAATATTACCTATATTATCACCCGCCTTAATATTTCGAATACGGATTAACTATATAACGTTTGGTTGTATACTATTAGCCTACTTTTCAATATGTATATACTTTTAGAGGCCTAAATTTTCGATTACATATTGTTTTGATATCATAAACTCAACTCTTCCAAAAACAAGGATATCTTTCATTTATATGTCAATGGTATCAATGTTTTTGCCTTACGTAATTAGTAGATACTGGTTGAATGTTAAAGTCTTCATACCCAGTTTTTTTTTATAGTACGTTTAGTATATTAAAAGCTAATGAGTACTTGCTTTAATTTGTTTGTATAAAGATTTCATATAACTTATTACCATGCCGACCGAAAACGTAGCCCATAGTTTTTTCGGAAATGTTAATAATATGATCGTTGAAAATCAAATAGAAAATTCCGTATACGTTTCCGTTATACTACATCTATTAAGTGTAAACTTACCTCTAAAATTAACAGTTAAATTAATAGAAATTACGATGATTCAACATTATCTCATCTTTTGAATTATAGGCGATTAATTAAGAATTCAATCCTAACCTTTATTATCCTATTTGTAAACAATGAACCGTAACTCTTCATACGACTAGTATATAATTTTACTGCTAAACTCGTAAGCTATTCTCGACTTCAAAATCATAACCTTCAAGCCTTTAAATTACTTTAATAATCCAATTTAAATGACTTTTTGTGTAAAAAGATCTTTAATTTCTACTCGATCGCTTTCATTGATATTTTTTCCTAGTATATTTATGATTCCTTTTATACGTAACTTCAAAGTAAGTTTTCCGTTAGTGCTTTCTTTTTTAGATACCTACGCCATTGTAAATACCCTCCTAACTTTATAGTCCTTATTATCATCCTTCTCTTTAACATATATCGTTCTCTTTGGTAATATTCCATGCTATTAACGTTCCATTGGCTTATTAACGATCGGCTCGCAAGGATTATATTAGTTGATTTGATTGGAAAAAGGGTTTTGGATATTGAGATTTTTATAAAACTTGAAAGATTTTATATATATATTAATTTATGTAATACAAAAAGTAATAATATCATTAAATATTTTCACAACTAATTTGAAGTTAACGATATTGAATATCTTATAAGGTTTATACCATTTACTTAGCTTTCTTAATGTAAGGACTTTACTTTAAAGAGGTAAGGATAATACGCTTGTTGTCGATGGTCCGTTTCTCGTATCAAGGGCGTTATTGACTTGAAGATGTACCGAGTATTTTCTCAATTCATTTAAGGATTTGCTATATATTATGATCTGCTTTTAAGTGTTTAATAATAATGGTGATTTACTTTTTATTCCTAAGTATAACCCAAATAAAAATAAAGTTAGTATAAGGCCGTTGTAACTGATAATATCGTCAAAGCACTTTAAAAATATTGAAGATCGTGCTTTTTAACTTGTAAAATTTCAATCTCTATGCTGAAGATATCTTAAATTCTTCATAGAAGAGCATGGGTACTTTCAACATTACTAATACCCTCATATACTTCAATAGAAACGTATTTGTACTAAATTCTCATCGATTTGATATTAACTTGAAATTCAATGGCGGTAAAGTTTGTCTTGATATTGTAAATGAATAGGTTTGGTAATACCTGATACGTTTTAATTTACAAAATATCTAATACCTATCATATTTTCTTTGTCATGATAGTTTTTAAAAAAACTTAGCATCGTAAAAAGCCATAAGAAGTTGATAATATGAAGCATTGCTGTACTGTTAAAGTAAAACACATCTTCAAAAACCTTGAAATTGAAATTTTAGTTTTCTTTAAACGTAAACTTAAACCTTAGAGGGGATTGTGAGTATGTTTGGTAATAATGATAAAGACCTTTAATAATCTTTAAAGCTGGAAAGTTTATATTTTTGTAACTGATTTCCTTCAAGATATTATATAGTCCGTTAATCGACAGGTGGTTAAACCGACGATTAATTGACGAAGTTCTGACTTCGTTCAATTTTATGGTGTTTTCTTTGGACCTGAAAGGTGAAATTTGAGGTACTTGTATTGGAAACTGATCAAAACCCTCTAACCGCCCACAACTTGAACCAATTTATCAGTTTAAACATTAATAATGACATCGGAGTTTTTTATATTGTAAGGTAACAGAGAAAGGGGGTAGAGAATTTCAAAATATGGAATACAATATAAATGATAACGGTAGTAATGATCGGCGATCCCAGTTAAAAAAACTTATCTGCAAAACTAAAGACAACTTTAATCTTATCGGTATCACCATAATCAAAGTTTGTAATAATATCAATTTTTTTGTAAGGCGATTTATTACAAATAAACTTATATGAAATATTGTACTGCCCTAGTATCTCTCATAATACGTTAAATAACATGTTTTGTATAATGGTAATGAATAATAAATAAGTTCATAAGGCCAAGTTTTTTGTCGTTATATCGGATAAAATTGTTTTTACATATTGAGTGGTATAAAAAGGCATCGTTGGTAAATTATTACGTTATTTCCGAACCATTATTTATATTTTCGTACCAACCGTTAGTTTTAGGCTTATTTATTTTTCAAATATTCTTTCATTCCTTTACGGTTTTTGATGCATTAAATGTATATCTAAGTGGGAATGAAGGGAAATTGTATATAATACCTTACCCGTTTGTTTTAGTTTTTTGCAATCGTATAGCGCGGTAATTAATAACCTTGTTAGTTATAAAGCCAATACGTTCTAATATATTCAAAACAAATTGTTTCACAAGTTTTAAAAACCTTTTCCTTACCTAATATATAAGTTACGATCCTAGGTTTGGGCTTTTTATTAAACCATATTAGTTGAGCCTGCTGTACCTATAGTTGACGTGATGCGTATAAGGATTTATTTTTTCGTTGTTGTTAAACTTTGGATCTTATGGATATATACCAGTACAATTCGGCACCCGTGTTATTACGATAGTAAATAAGGACTGAAATAAGTGAAAATCCCCCATTTATTAATAGCATTAGAGTATTATAAGGCGTATTCAAACTTTTTATAACTTGTAATAGCTTGTTGAACTTGTTAATATATTATGATTTTCCCAGATTACACAATTCTCATTACTTATTAGCAAAGTATTAGCCTATTTAATATCTAATTCAAAAGGCCTATTCTATATTTCGTCTCTTTTTTATGGTTCAACACCTAAAATTTCTTGATAATGCTCCAGTTTGTATAGTATTAGGCGAGGTCAATATCGTGTTCTAAGTAACTTTTAAAACCGCTATAGATTTTTCGAAATGAGGAGCAATTCGTTAAGTACCGAATATAATCATTTTTGGTTTAACCCATAAATATATTTGAAAATAACGAGTGAAATCCTGGTAGTTAAACCTTTATCTAGCGGTAAATGTTGAAGAACAGGCGTAACTTAACATTGAGGAGATTATACGGCTTACTGTTATACTTTTTCTTTCCTTTCCAAATCTTAACAGACATAGTAATTGCTGCATAATTCTTATTCACCATGGTAATATCTTGAGGGGAAAGGGTAATTTACTGGTTGTAGGGTCCTATAGATCCCTCAACCGGTATTTAGGGGAGGTTCTGGCGAGTAAGATAGTAAGAATAATTATCTTTGGCGGGATTTAAAAGGAAAAGGCCAGTAATTATGCCTATAATAGGCTTCTGTGTAAACAAGCTCCTTCCCTAATTTTACTTCTAAAAATAGACGTGTTAAAGAACTTGAGGAAAAGGAACTCAAGGTTTTTATGAGGGACTTGGTAATACTTCTTCTGGTATTAAGGGGCATATTGAGGTTTTCATTTAATTAACTGGTGAATTGGAGGGTTTTCGGCGAATAAGTCAATAAATTCCTTACGACTAGTAACACTAGCCTGTTAATTTTAGGCGAAAGGGTCTAAAGAACTCATCTGGGCTTGGGTAAGTTCTTACAAACGCGTGTAAAGGCGATAAGAAATTTTGTCGCCAGTGATTCCTTTTTCTTTTCCCTTATCTTTAGAGATTTATTTAGGGTCTTTGTTGATAGAGTATTCATAGATTACGTTTGCTAGATTACCTTTTTTTCTCTTTATTTGTAAGCAAGTAAACCCCTCGTTTTTATAACTCAATTTTTATATTTTTCTTTGCTTACTTGTTCACAATTTTCTATATTTCTTAATTCTATTCGTTAAATTATTCGCAAAATCTTGGATGTTATTAGGTCTTTGATTAATTTCAATAGAGTCCCAATTGAAAATCAAGCAGCCGGTGTAGTTCGTTAAATTATCGGGGGTAAAGCTTTTATTAACTTTTGTAAACCAGAGGTCTTCGTCTTAATGCTTTTCAAAGATTTTTTCAAGGGTTATAATCATTATTTTCCTGGCAGTATTAGTAATAGCCTTGATTCCGGTTTGTTTTAAAGTTACCATGACTAAAATCAAATAATGAAAAGAGAAAAAGAATCGTATCAAGTGAATTTTAACCATAGGTATGCCATCGAAGTTGGTATTTATTAAAGGTTGTAAAAATTAATCGTTTTCACGGTTAAATTTTTATAGTAGTAACACCCGTAATAAAAGTTACTTAGCCTTTTATTAACTTAACAAATTGATGATTTTTGACACTTTTAAGCGGTTAATTACAACGCTTTTATCGAATATTGGCTTAATAAAAGTTTTTGTGTATTTTCCATAGTACTGGCGACACTATTATCACTTATAAACTATCGCGAAAAACTGGATAGCTTATAAGTTTTCTCCAATTACTGCCGCGAACGACTATATAGTGTATAGGAGCCCTTCAAAAAAATCGTTCCTCTACCTTGCCTAAGCAAAGCATAATAATCGGAAGGTAGCTTTCTCTTTTACCTAGCTTATCTATGCTTAACATAATAAGCACTGGTTATTATTGGTAGATCTTTATTGATGCAACGTAGTCGATTCGAATCACTGTAGTCAAATTAACTGGTGTTTCAATAAAATTGGTTCTTAGTTATAAGTTCTAAGTTTGGCAGACTGCTAGCTGGTCTGCATACTAATTTGTATGGCCAATTGCGTTGGTTCATACCTCACTTTAAAGTAGGCACCTACTGCACTAGACTTGCAGTCAATCCCACAAACGGCAGTCAATTTTCATTCAATACAATCAAATAACTGTGAGTATAGTTAACTTTACTGTACTGCATTTCACTGCTATTCCAACATATATTCTTATATAATATTTATAATCATCCGCAATATTTTCTCAAGTTATATTTTGAGATAGCGGCTGATGATTTCGGTATTATAATAAGTGGAAAGGGTTGATGGTAGTTTCAATAAATCTATTGATATAAAATATCGTATATTGTTCCTTGAAATAGTTGGTTTTCAACATTTCAAAATCGATAAAGCTCGTTACTCAATATTTTTTTTAATCAAGACAACCAAGACTTCTAACCAATTTATTTGTTTTTAAATATTTAATAGAAGCTCTAGTTTTTTTCCAACATCGGAACATTTGGCTAGAATTCGTTATTCATTTGGAAATTCCCCTATATTTCCTTACATTCAGATTATCGTAGTTTGACGAATCCTTTAAAATTTCTCAATTGTTATAATTTTTTCTTTAATACACGATTTCTTAACGAGAATAATGAATTGTTTCACGTATCAGAAAATGTTGAAGTATAAACATTGTTATATATAAAGTTGTTAGTATCAATACATTCAGTATATAAATTTTTCAAATCAAATAAATAACTAAATAAAACGGTTATTATTTTTCACGTATATAATATGAGAACGAAAAGGTTGGTTTAAACTTTTTCGTTGGTTTTTTATTAGAACTCTGTTATTTTTTTTTGTTTTACACACATGAGTATTCAAAAGAATTTTCAAAATCCCCATTTCTTATTTGTCCTATAATTGTTCATCATATTGAAAACTAAATTGTAGAAACATTCAAAATAACTAAGAAACTGTTTACGTAGTTTTCAGTCTTCATAATCTTTATTATTCATGATAAAATCCTTTTGTTTGAATAAGTTGAAATGCTTATATAATATCAGGTGTTGATAGGTATTATTATAGGTAATTAAACTATAAAATATATGAATATTATTATTTGAAGCTAATATAAAATTTGAAAAAGAATGAAATTTGCGTTTCCGGGTGTTGTGAATATACTATCCTCATATAAATATTGAAATTTCGGTAAAACCGGCTAACACTATAATATGAACCGGGATAAATGTAAATGTACCAAAATATTTATATTTTAACGTTATAACTAAGGTTATCAGTTATGAAAAAGTTGTAGGCAATCAAAATTCTAGTCATAATAAGTGATTTTAAGGTAGTTTTTCAGATATGATTCCAGAAACGAAGAATATCATCATCGTACAAAGTACACTTGATATTAAATATCTTGGACTTTTAGTCGTGATTAATAAGGATATCAAAAAAAAAAATCATATTACGTATAATTATTGCAGGAACCAAGAGAAAATATTATTTATCTTTGGTAATAACTGTATTTTAATAGTTTACAGATCATTATAGACACATGATGTATAACATGTCGGAATTTATTCTCCGGTAGTAGTAAATCACAAAATATGAAATCAAAGAAATAAAACAAGTTCGGTCGATAGGCTCTACCTGTTGATATGCCTTTAGACATTGCAATTTATCGATTCAAATCGTAGTCGATGTAACAGTAGTATTACGTGGTCAAGTGCTAGATATATTGTTCTAAGTTCAGCAGACTGATAGCCGGTCTACACACTAATTTGTATTGCCAATTTCTTTGCCTATGACTTAGTATAAGGTAGGTACATCCTGTACTTCACTTTACAGTAACCCCCCAAAATATTACATTTAACTTGTAGTTAGTGTATTCAATTCACTTATTAACAGTATAGATAACCGACTATATTAAAATTACTACTATTTCAACATTAGCGGATTTTCGTTTTGTGTACGTACGCTATTGTCGTTGAATAATTATTTCATATGACCACAAAAATGCAGTTTCGTTAACCGGCCAAACCCCTATCAATTTCGTAGCCAAATTAACACTAATCATCTTACGATTCCGAGTTCCAACTTTATCAATTCCTAGAAATACGTTTTTTTTGCCATTAACTTATATGAATCAACTTAACAATACCTTTGATTCCACTATGCCAGTCAATTAGATCGTTGGCTTTATTATTGACAGTTTTTTAGGTTTGTTAGGATACACTTATTTCTCTTTCTAGTTGCCGGCACGTAGTTCAACCTAGTCAAATAAGTCTTTTACGTAGCTCTCAATATATATGATTAACTAATTGCTATCAGCAAATTTTTTTAGGGCTTTGTTTAATATAGATTGTGTTATAATATCAGTCAAATTTTCTTCATTATTAATATACTTGAGTTTTTAGGTATTTATGTTTTTATAATCGTTACGAATTGTTATTACGTCAATTATTAAGCGTTTTTTTACTGGTTATTTCGATTTTCGAAAAACATTCGAACAGATTTTCCGAGTCGGTATAACCCACCACTGGGATAAGTGGAATCCTCAACCATTATGTCACGATATTAAAGGTATTTCACATCATTAAATCTATATCGAAACCGTTTATTTTACCGTAAATATTTAAATAGAATACGTCTCAAGTATTTTTTCTTACACTTTAGAAAGGTTTAGTAAGCGATATTTATGGAAATTCCGAATTATTTTTCTCATACTAAACTTTCGTTTCCGATCGATATGATGAATCTAATCAATAACAAAAAAATAGTATTATTCGTAAAGAAGCCATTTGTAGAAAATGTTCAATTCATCTTCTAATATATTGACCAGACCCATACTTATGCCCCAGTACAAGTTGCTCTTTTTACCAATTTAACTTTTTTTGGTCAATTTTTATCTTCTTTTATAAGTTTATTTGTGTTTACCAGGTTTTTTTTCTTACTGTAATCTAAAAATAGTAAGAAGCTTTCAGTTTATATAAAATAGCGATATAACTATGATAGACACGTTACTTTAGGTAACCTTAAGCTCTACCCACGTTAGTTTTGTAAATTGTGGCTATATTAGCACCTTAATCATTATAACTAAATTTAAGGTAAACATTAAGATCCTTAATATTATAAGTACGGATAAACCTTTCAATAAAATCTGAATATAAACCCCCTTCTAAAGTAGCAACCGACTTATAATTTTAGAATTTGAAATCCTTAATATATTATGATTCCAATACTACACAACTATTATTCCCAAAAAGGGGATATCATGAATTTTTATACCTATCAAACTCAAATGTTTTTCTTGCGTAATTAATAGATATAAATCGTACGTTGAAAATTTTGTATACAATCTCAGCTTGAAATACGATTAATACGTTAAAAACTAACAAAAACCTGTTTTATCTAGTCTGTATATTAACTTAATACATCGTATAATTGGTTCCCAAAAGTATTTATTGCGAAATTTCTTATGATAATTTTAATGAAAGAATACTTCATAAATCAGTTGTTGACTATATATATGTTTATGTAATATTACGGCCATTTAATGAAACTTTTTCATTAATTTTCACTATTAAACTTACTACTAATACAATTATTGAATATCAATAAGTTGTTTGAAGTATTAACTACTACGTTAATATTGAATTTTCATTTTTATTACCGTATTGTTAAATGATTAAACAAAACATTTAGTATGGAATTCACGTAGTTTTATTTTAGAGTTTAAATATAATCCTTGATTTCAAAATTGTAATATTTGGATTTTAAAGTTTGAATTCACATTTACATACAAATTATACAACTTTTCGAATTAGGAGTCTATTCATCTTAACGTTATTGCTTTTTAAAAAAGGTTTGCCGAAAATCTTAATAATTCTTTATATCTAAAGTTTGAAGACCAAACTTTCATTATATTTCTCCTTCCTATTAATCCAAGTAATATCTTAAATTCTACACAATATATATATCTTCTTTTTAATGTTCCTTTTTTTGAAAATATGGTTACGTCATAAACATCTTATAAATGTATGGATTACAGAAAAAAGAAAATAATATTTGCTTATTCGCTTCACTTAAATATTTTTATCTTTATCGTGATTGTAACCATTAGTTTCTCTTATTGAAGGTTTAATATGAATTACGCTAAAATTGACAAAATGATTGAAATTTTAAACAATTACTTTGATGTTAACAATACTTAAAATCTCAAATGGATCAGTTCATCTAATAAGCTTTCGTCACATAATGACTTTACTTTATAACGGAAAAAATAAGACATTAATTTTTATAGGGACGTTTTTGGTGTTGAAGTTAATATTGACTTAATTTTGTACCTCTTCTTTCCGTAATTTTTAAGGGTCCTTCCGTACTTTACAGTTCTCTTCTGGGTATTTATCAACAGCAGAGATTCACTCTTCAGAAAAAGATATACTTTAAAGATAAGTAACATTAATACCAAACCAACAGAGCCTACAGAATCAATTAAGCCTTTTACCTCCATTAAAAGACGTACCTACTAGTGGGAAAAGCTTTTCATTTTTAACGTGAAAATATTATATACTCTACCAAGTAGTACGTGTTCCCTGTCAACTTTTCCATTACTCTAGTAGGCTTTAACAAACACCTAGTTACATTGTTTTCCCATTATATTTGTATCCGTAATACTGGTATTGTAGACCAGGACGTTGATTGGACTTAAATATATGTGAATTCATGATATTCTTAACGTTTTCTACGTTTTTTCACCTATAGGAACTTAAGTAATTTAGCTCCGTTAAAATAGGTTTCAAGGTTCAAGCCGCAAAAGATAGGCTTATTATATAATGAAAATACGTTAATAAAAATCTTCTACATGAAAATTTTGTGGGTTTTTATTGAAAACTCATTTTTTTTTTGAAGCTTGGGTATATATTTGACAATGGTAACATATATTTTTAAAGCCTTTAAAGTAAATAATTTCTTGTTTATATGTCCCCAAAGCTGAGAAAATTCATTCAATTTATCTATGGCATAGTGATTAAAAGTCCTATATAATGAATGTATTGATAACTTCGGAATATTGAATAATGTCGCTTTCAGGCCTTCAAAATCCAATCAAAGGTACTTCTACCTTAGGATGAGAGGATACCGTTAGACTTTCTAACCAGTTCGTTAATGTTAACAACGAATTTAACACCGAACATATTTATATCTACCAAATAAAGGAGAAATGAAGTAATATATTTAAAAAATATGAAAATTAATCGTCCTAACAACCATTTCAATAGTCTTGTGTTCAAGAAAAAAATATTATTCGCCAACGCCGAAGCTAGTTTTAACATTATTCATACGTTAATAATTAATTTTTGCAATAGAAATACTTCCTCTTCATAATACCTACTACAGAGAATGATCTTTTATCAAGTAGCCTAAAACCTCCATCTTTGATATAACACCCAAAAATATATAGATCTCGTAACAATCGCAAAAGTAAAAGGTTTTTAAGAGGTTGGATATTTGATTTTCAAAATAAATATAAGGTTTTTCACAAATGAACCAGTATAAGAATAAGTAGTCTACTAGTTATTCAATAGCTTCAAAAATACCATTATGTTACAAAACTTACCTCAATATAATATTATCGTTAACAACCTCCTTACCCTAGTAATTTACGATGTAATCTAAGTACTCTATCATAAAATCAACAGGTTATTATTTATAATATATTACCTATTATTTGTAACGTTTAGCCAAAGGGTAACGAATTAACCAACTACCTGACTTATAATAAATCCAACACCTTTTACCACTATTATAAGGATATTTTCATTGTTAACATGTCAGTTTAAGTTTCGTCTTCACTATTAGCGCCAATATAGTTATATGTTTCAATTCAAAAAACCGTCAACTAAATTTTAAACGTTAGTTCTATCCATACTTACAATTGGTATAGTATATTTTGACGCAGTCTTCATTATTCCAATCGCGAAAATAATAAATATAAGAGTATATACCAGTTGATTTCAACGCATATTCTATAACATTTATAAGCATAAACCGTAACCAGTTAAAAGAAGTCTTTATAACTGGTACTTGAACGTTATAACACGTATTTCAACTTGTAAACGCCTGTATCAACTACCGTTATCATCCTACAAAATATATATTTGTTAACGTAGGCTTTAATTATTACTTATTAGTATAAAATCAATTTGTCAACTTTTTACCTAAGAATATCCATTGGTATTTCCTTTTTTTTCTTTTGAAATACTATTATTGTTTACTTTATTAAAGCCTAAGTCTTACAATATTACGTAAGTAAAATATTATATTGAAAATATCTTGCTATATTATCGTAATTTCCACGGCTAGTTTTTACCCTCGTTAAGAAAATTAGGCAATACTTTTTGTTATAACCAGTAAGAATTTTAGTAAATCGTAAGTAAAAACTAAAAGAAGGAATCTCCATTTACTTTCAAATTTTCAAGAATAGTATTATCTTCATATTAAGTGGGTTATAAGACTTTTCATTATGTTTTTTTACATTATTCTAAGTTTTAGCGAAGTTCGTAAAGAATTTTCAATTGATATTGATTATTTTAATTAGTTTGGATAGAAATTTTCAATAATCGTTTCAGTCGTCGATAGGTTTTTTTATTCTTTGTAATTGTAAAGATAATGGTAGTTATTAGCCGTTTCACTTGAGGGGTAAAGTCCTATGGTAAAAACTGTAATTTTTTCTGCTTATATAAGCGTATCTGCTGTAAGAAGCTTCGCTTTAAGA
This sequence comes from Anisogramma anomala, assembly GCA_038502455.1. Taxonomy (NCBI): domain Eukaryota; kingdom Fungi; phylum Ascomycota; class Sordariomycetes; order Diaporthales; family Gnomoniaceae; genus Anisogramma; species Anisogramma anomala. The sequence continues at coordinate 1,836,794 of JASMMZ010000015.1, forward strand.
AACTTGACGATTTTGAAGAAAACCTTAATAATTTTAAGGAATGTTCTAAGGGGTAGGGGACTTGACGATTGTATAAAAGATTTTGAAGGACTCGACGATTTTGTTTATATAACTGATGGATAGCGCCGACCTTAATTCCTATTACTTTACTTGAAGCTATTGCTTTATGTGCTGCATCCTAGCCAACCGCGTACTTTACTCTATTGCGAGGAGGTACTAGGTTGCCGAATAAATTAACAATTTTCTTATCATCTGCATGTAAATAATAGTGTTTATAAAAAGTTTAACGCTGCAGTCAACTGGGCATTTAAGCGTGATAGATCCCTAAAACGTTTGTAAAAGCGTTTAAAATCATCAACACCATTTGTTTTACCCCCTTAGTTTTCAAAATAGAAAATTTAGATGCATTTTTAAGATATGCCACTTCAGAAAGAGTTTATGCCAGTTTGGTTGAGTTTGTATTTAGTGCATATATTCCTTGTCGTGCGATGTCGGCTTTTAATTTCGATTTCACATATTCTTCAATCATCCCCTGCACACTAATAATATGATTAGTAAAAACCTTACGATATTTTTTAAAGACTTAAGTGATATGGGGAACAACATCGCCGACGTCTTCATCGAGGATATAATGGCCGATAAAGTTAGTCAGTTTTTCTTTAATCCAATCTATATCAATATCTTTTTCTGTTGGTAGGGCCTTAGATCATTGCAACATTGTCGATTCGATTGGTCGAAGTAACAGTAGTATTTCATTGTTTAAGTGGTGGATATATTATTTTAGGTTAGGCCGACCGCTAGTTGATTTACACTGTAATTTTTATAGCCAATTTCTTGGCCCATACTCTAGTATGAAGTGCAGCATATTGCACTCGACTTATACCTGATTTGGTAAGTTCGTATAAAGAAATACACTTAATTCGTAGTATAGTCAACTTTACTGTAAGTAAATTTGACCTATTGCACTGCATATAGTACTATTTCAACACTGGCAGCTTTTTAGTTTGTGCGTACACGTCAGTATGGTTAACTAATCTTTTCTAGTTAGCGCTAAACAGCGACCTCGATAACTTTTCAACCCCCTAATAATTACAATTGGCTTTTTTACTGAATTACACCAAATTACATATAAATTAACCCTATTACACCTTAATTGATTCGTTGCTCCGAGCTCTGGGTTTATTAACTCCTACAAAAAGTTTTTCTGCCACAAGCTTTTACAGGCCTCCAATTTAACCGTGCCAATTAAATAGGTTCGCATCGTTAATTTACTATCATCTTTTCAGTTTTTCACTATATCCCTAACCTCTATTACGTCATTTAGGCTTTTAGAGCTGCCTATTAACGTAACCTTCAATACGTATAGTCAGCGTGTTACTATTTTCAAACCTTTTCAGGCTTCATTATGCATTGCTTTCGTTATAATATCTGCTTAATTATATTTTCCATTGATTCATCGGAACTCCTTAATCTTCCCTTCTTTGTAAGCTTTACGGAGTGTTATTACGTCGATTATCTGGATTTTTTCACTAGTAATTCCGATATTCAAAATGCATTCGAAAAGGTTTTTCAAATCCATATAAATTATCATCGAAATAGGAAAACATTTTAATTTCTGGATAATAAGATTGAGGGTTTCTTATAATGTTATACTTAAGTTAAAACACGCTATAATACCGTAAAACTCCGAATCTAATAAGCCTTATATAATCTATTTACATTTAACGGAGGTTTGGTAAATCAAGTTACCAATAATGTTAAACTAATTATTCCGCCTATCTTTATTGACGAGGGTAATTAAAAGCCGATTTATGGAAAAATAAATTGGTATTATTCACAAAGAACTAGTCGATACAAATTGTCAACTTAGTTTTCGATAAGTCGATTGTAACCATCTTAATCCTATAGTCTAAATTCACTATTTACTACAATAACATTTTATTTAACCGGTCAAAGTCCTTATCTGTTAGCTTCTATACTTATACGGCAATAAATAGGTCGTATAATGTCTTCTGTTAACATAATATAACGATATATCTACTATAGACACGTTATTTTAGGTACCGTTAGCCTGAACTACGCTAATTTTATTAAATATAATGAAAACAATATTATAGCCCTTTAAACGAAATTTCAAGCCGACATTAATACTAAGCATACGAATTAACCTTTCATTTATATTAAGTTAACTACCCTTCGTTAACGTTGTCACCGGTTTGTAATTTTAGAGCTTAAAATCCTCAATTGACCATTATTCTAGTGTTATAAAACCATCCGTTTTAACAAGAAAAGTATCGTTAATTTGTGTTCCAAGTACTCCAAAATTCCTTTTTTACGTTGCTAATTAATATGGGTTATGCGTTAAAAACTTTATTACCAGTCATGATTTAAAGTATGATTAATAGGTTGAAAACCAATAAAAGCCTATTTTAACTAGTCCTTAAAGTAGCTTAACACATTTTATTACCGTTTCTAAAAGGTAAATAATATATAATTCCTATAACAGTTTCAATAGTACGATCTATTATAAATCCGTTACTAATTACATATAGATTTACGTTATATTACATTTATTATGCGTAATCTTGTCTTTAGTTTTCGTTAGTAAACCTGTTGCTAAAACAAATATTAAACGTTAAGTTATCTTACAAATTGCTCACGACTACGTGAAAATTCAGTCTTTAATTTTATTGCCATATCCTCAAACGATTAAGTGAAACTTTTCGTACGGCTGCCTTATAATTCTTCTTTTAACCTTGTAAATAATCCTCGAGTTAAAAATCGTAACGTTCAAGTTTTAAAGGTTAAAATTGGTTTTCGATACGAATTATATAACCCTTTAAATTAGTGAGTCGTTAATTTCGACTATGGTTCTTTCCTTAAAAAGGTTTCCGAAATTTTTTATAATTTCTTATAAACGAAGATTTCATACCAATTTTTTTATTTTTCTTTTTTTATTTACCCAAATAATATTTTAAATTCGACCCGGTATATATTCCTCCTTTTTAACGTTCCTTTTCTTCGGGGGTCGTCCGCTTCTCCAGCGTTTTATCGGCTTATAGATAATAGGTAAAGGAGGTTTATATTAATTTAGTCGTTTGGATTAAGTTCTTTTATCGTTAATAGCCCTAATATAGGTCCTAACCCAAATAATTTTGAAAGATATAGCACCGTTAATAATTCTCACAATTATTTCAGAATTCGCGATATTCAATATTTTATACGGTCGTTTCCATTGAAACAGCTTCCGCTACACGAAAACTTCATTCTATGATGGTAAAACAAACACATTAATTATTAAAGACATTTTTTGTTATCAAAATCATCATTAATCTAACGACGTGCCAATTCTTTTCGCAGTTCCTTTATAGTTTTTCCGTAATCCATAACACTTTTTTCAGTACTTGCTGAAAACGAGGATTGGCTCGTTAGGCGTGGGTACGTTTTAGAAACCAATAACGTTAACACTAAGCCGTTAAGGTCTGTAGTATAGTTTAAGCCTTCAACCGCCATCGATAAACGTATGTCCGGATTCTTAAAACTTTCAAATTCTAATATAAGGATATTATACGTTTGGTGAAGTAAGGCGTATACCTTTTTAACCTCCATAATACTTCAATAGGCCTTTACAGGTACCTATTTACAATAAATGCTTATTATCTTAATATCCTTTTAAACCTTTCCCGCTGTAAAGTTAATACAGGTATCGCAATCGCGACATTAAGTAAACCCAAATACGTATTAATATATAATATTTTGAAAGTTTTATACGTATCCTTGATCGAAAGGGATTTCAAAAATTTAGCTTTGTAAAAAAAGGTTAGGAAGTTAACGACGTAAAAGAACAAACTCATTATCCAAATAAAATACGTAAATTGAAATTTTGTAATTAAAATTCTTTTCGTATTTTAATATAAACGTAAATCCTCAAGTGGGTTAATTATACGTTTAATAATTGTATTGAAGTCTTTTAATAGCTTTGAAGGCAAAATATTCTACAATTTTATACCTTACGAACTTTAGGACTTTATATAGCCTCATGATAACTAAATAGTTAAATCGCCGGTATAATTAACGTATCTCCGGCTCCGTTTGAAGCAACACTACTACTTTCCGAACATAAGAATAAAACTATAGGTACCTCCATTTAAAGGCGAAGGGAAACCTCTAGCCGTTCTTAGCTAGCTCGTCAAAGTTAATATTGACGTTAACGCCGAAAGTTTGAATATCCTCCAAGTAAAAAAGAAAAAGAGTAAGAGACTTGAGGATGTAAACCGTAATTACTCTTATAATAATTTGAACTATCATTGTCCTTAAATATTGTTGTTTCTCGCCTAATTTCAAACTAACTGCCGCTTTATAAACGTTGTAACGATTAATTACAATAGCTATAATGTTTTTCCTTCGCAATACTAAGTATTATTAATAGCCTTCTATTAAGTATTTTTCTGATCTCGTATCTGATATAATATCTTAAAAAATAATCCGCGTAATAATGACGAATATTCAAGGTTTATAAAGGGTTAGGTGACTAATTTTGGTCAAGGTAAGAGTCTTCACCACCTAACCAATATAAAAAGGCGTAGTCTGCTATGTATTAAGCCCCGGCATAAATAGTAATTTAATGTCATCTAATTAACTTAAGGTTATTATTACCGTTAATTGGCTTGTTGCCTTTGAAGTCTCTGATTGAATCCAGGTAATAATATTTCAAAGTTATAAGGTATTAGATATAATATATTATTTTCCTATCATTTCGCTTAGCGGGGTTGTGCCCAGTTAACTAATAGCCAAACTTACCACAAATCCAATATCTTTTACTTTCATTACGGCGATAATACTTACGATTAATAGGTCTATATAAATATTATATTTGCTAGCATTAACGTTGTTGTTACTTTTAATTTATAACTAGTGGGCCAGTTTTTAAACGTTCAAAACACCCGAAGTCATACTTGCGATCGACGTAATTAACTACCGTAAGATCTTTTGTATCTACGCTAGGGAAGTTCTCGGCTTAAGGGTATATGCCAAACGAGTTCGGTATATCTATTATTACAGTGGCGAATAAAAAACGTAATTAGATAAAAAAGCCTTCATAGGTGGCATCCGAGCGTTATAAGGTGTATTTAAATTCGTGAACACCTATAACTATTACCCGTACCTGTTTGAAAGGTATGGTTTCGTTAATGTAGGCTTTCATTATTTCTTTTTGATAAAATATCAACTTATTAATTATTTAATCAACTATATTCATAGGTATTTCCTCCTTTTTCTTCCTAAATATTATCCTTTCCTCCCTCGTAGTAGCCTAATGTATATAATATTACGTAAAGTTGACGTTGTATTCGAAATAACCCTTTATACTGTTATCTATCTTGGAAACGTGTTGGCTTGGGTAGGGAAAGCTAGGTATTAATCTCTAACGTACCCTATAAGGATTTTGGGGAATAATAAGTAAAAACCTAAAAGGAGAACCTTTATTTACTTACAAATATTCAAAAAGGGCATTATCTCAATGTTGAGGTGGTTACAAAGCTTTCCATTATACTTCTCTATATCGTTTTAAATTTGGTCGAAGTTTGTAAAGAGTTTGTAATTAATTTTTGCTATTTGGACAAGTTTTAGTGGCAAATAGCGATAATTATCCCAGTTTTAATAAGTATTTCCTGGGAATTTAAGTCTTAAACCTTCTGAGTCACAGTATTAAGCGTAATTGCTAGTAGCCTAACTTTAGGGATAAAGTTCTATGGTAAAACTTATAGTAGGCTTTCATATACTGGCAAACCTAAAAAGAAAAGATTTTTAAGTAGCCTGTCGATTAAATTACAAAGAGGCGATAGGTATTTCAATGTTTTGTGGGATCTAACAATTTTGTTCATTAAATAATGTAAAACGCCAACGTTAATACTTTTAACCGCGTTAACAGCTATAGTTTCATGCGTTCTGCTACCGTTGGAAGCATATTCCGCGTTATTATCAAAGGTTGTTAAGTTACCAAATAGGTAAATAGGTTCTTCATCCCCAGCGCATAAAAAGGCTTAATTTGATTAAGGATAAAGGAAAATTCTTTTTCATAGTATATAAAGACTTTAAGGTTTCTCAACAACATTTTCCTTATGTTAAATGTTTTAAGAGCATTTTTGAAACTAAACTAGATCGAAAAGAGTTTCCTCCAACTTGTTAAAGCTTTTCTTTGGCACGTCAATCCCTCGACGTTTAAATTCAGGATTCATTTTAGACTTAACGGTTTTTTCAATTACCTTCCACATATCAATAGTTCAATTATCAAAAAACTCGCGATACTTACCAAAAGCGCGGTAAAGGTTTTTACTGCCGTTACATTTCAAGATAAAACAACCGACGAAATTAGTTAAGTGCTTTTAGATTAAGTTTTCATTGATGTTGTATCCCCAAAGATCGTGGTTATAATAGTTACCAAAGACTATTCCGAGCTTTTTATTTACTTCTTTTCAGACGGAATTAGTAATAGCCTGAAAGTGAGGACTTGCGGTAACAATTTTAATATTATGTCTTGTATAGGATGTGTAGGTCGAGGGACTTGGTGATCTTTGGACGTAAAGATTTGGTGTTTTAGCGTAAAGTCGCGTGGAAACTAGGCAACTTGACGTTGGGTCACGTAACGTGGCTTTCTTAATGCGACTTGACGATTCTTGATTTTTTTGTTTAGGACAGCGATGTTGGCGATTGAAATGGCGTGGATAAAGTGAAAAAACTGAAGTAGGGGCAAAGGTTTGATGTAAAGGGTAAGGTCGAAAGTTGTTTGTTATGGTTATTTAGCCGTGAGACTTATTCTTTGCAGTAATAGCATTCGTAGTAGTAATAACTTAGCTGTTTGCCAACTCATCGAACTTTAAGACTTTTGATAGTCAATTTCAACGTCTTTAAGAAAGATCTAGTAAAGTTTTCTTGGTGTTTTCAATAACGATACCGTCTCTACCTCTAAGTTGCCATAAAAACCAACGTAGCCTAAAAGTCTTTTCTACTTACTACCGTAAAAACCGACGTAGCAATAGAAACCTTTCGTAAAAATCTTTCCTTTACCCTAGCCGTCGTTTAACGTAGAGCGTAACTAGAAAGTAACTTCTTTTTCTACTTATTTAATATGTGCTCAACTCAATAAGCACTGATTATTGCTAGTAGGGTCTTAGATCGTTATAAATTTTTCAATTAGATTGGTCGAAGTAACAGTAGTATTAAATTGATCGAGTGGTAGATATATTTTCTCAGGTTTGGCAGACCACTAGCCGGTCTGCAGTGTAATATTTGTGGACAATTGCTTTTCTCGTGCCCTAATGTGAAATTCATCGTACTGTACTCGACTTACACATAATGAAGTAAGTCCACACAAAGAAATACACTTAAATTGCAGTACAGTTAACTTTACTATAAGTAAAGTTGACTTACTTCACTGCATGTAGTACTATTTCAACATTTTCCTACAAATTATCGTTGTAATTCTTAAGGAAAAGGGCTCTGAAGGTATCAATTTCTTTCATACATTCCTAACTAGATGATACTTTAAGGTTTTAGCTGGTTGTGAATCTTGTTAGTTTTAATAAAGAATTTAGCGATTATGGAGCATGAGAAATTGACGACTTAATATAAAGTAGTACAACGTGGTTTTCTTAGCGCAATTAAGCGATTTTAAGTGTTTTCATTTAAAGTAGCGGTCTTAAAGTCTTTACCATCGTATCCAATTGACAATTTTGTGATATAGGGGGAAAGGAAGTGATTTAAAGAGTAAAATTAGTGTAAAGGGTAATGTTCAATATATGAAGTAGTGTCGAAATTTTTTTTATAGTTAAAGGCTGTGGAAGTAAATTGTTTTTGCAATATTAGCACCCGTAGTAGTATTGACTCAACTGTTTGCTAACTAAACAATCTTTAAAAATTTCAACAGTTAATCTTAACGTTTGTTTTCAAGAAGGATTAAGTGAACATTTGTTAGAAATTTGTCAAATAGCGATACCGTCGCTACTTCTAAACTTCCGTAGAGACTAACGCAGTCTGGAAGTCTCTTTTACTTACTACAGTAGCGAATAACTAAGAAAAAAAGGTCTTTAGCATAAGTCTTTCCTCGAATTTGTAATTACACAAAGCGTAACCTAAAAGTAGTCTCTTTTTCTACTTAGCTAATCTGTTTTTAACCTAATAAACACTCTTCAATGTTGGTAGGTTTAACCTATTAATAGGTTTTTAGATGTTGTAAAATCGTCGATTTGAATCATAGTTGAAGTAACAGTAGTATTATATAGTTAAGTGGTAGATGTATTATTCTAGGTTTGGAAAACCGCTAGCTGGTTTGTACACTAAGTTGTACAGTCAATTTCTTAGATTTTTCCATAGTATAAATGGGCATATACTGTACTCAACTTTATAGTTGACTTACAAAACAATACACTTAACTTGTAGTCAGCAAAGTTAACTTAGTTGACAGTATAGTTGACTAACAACACTATAGTTACTACTATTCAAAAAATCTTAGTATTTCTTAGATTTCATTATGTATGGAAATTACAGCATTTATTTTTAAAAACTTAGGCCTAATTGAAGAAATATTTTGGAATGGTCTCTGCAGGTGTAGTTACGTGCTTGCAAGATGGAATAGTGGTTTAAAGTGTTTGTGTTTAAGCAACTTATGTTGAAGGGTTAAAAGTGGTAGTGGCGGTGGCATTTTGAACAATAACGACGATAGCGGTGGAAACGTTCTTAAATAAAATGAAAAAAGGCTTAATGATAGAAAGATCGGATAAAAACATGTTACGATAGAAATAAATACAGTATGCGATTAATTTAAAAGTTTTATATATTATTAAATTATTAAGAATATTATAGTTTATATGTATGTTCATAGGTTTGAATTAACCTGAAAAAACATAAAGAGATAGGAATTATATGACAAAAACAATAAATACCCAACGACACTTCAAATTTAACCCAACGATAATGGTAAACCGTAATAATCATAACGTAAAAGCGGGTTTATATTCTATTATTTCGTATATATGAATTATCTTTCATTACCTCAAAATGAATGTCATATAGTGTTGCTGAATATTTGAATTTCACCGAAATGAAGCAACGGTTTTCTCATTATTTACACGTAAATTATGAAACGATTTCAAGGAAAATGAGGAAAATAGCTTTTTTAAACGTATCTATCGTTTAAACATTCGTTTGATCATTATGAAATATTTCAGATTCCTATAATCAGTAAAATGTAAAAGGGATTACACGGTGTATTTCAATTATATATTTTAAGTATTTTATAATCTATAATGGTTCAAAAGTTTCCATTATAAAATTATCATTTATATTGATTGGTTCGTAAAAAGTGGAAGTATTGAATAATTTAAAAAAGGATATTCAGTCCATTATTTTATAATAAGTATTATTTTAATGTCTTTGTATAATGTTTATCCTTGACGACAGTTTTTATTTCAATGTCTCACTACATTAAAAGAAGCTGGACGAAATAGGATTTTCAATTATTTTGAAACAGCATTCTTCTTGAGCACCTGTTTATTGAGGATACCCCTTTTCGTAAGATTTTTTAAAGGTCTCATAATAGATCAAAAACTCTTCGTTAATTTCTCATCAAAATAAATAAATCTTGAAAACTTACAAAAGTTTATTACCATTGTAGAAGTTATATAACTATGAATAACTAGTAGTATCACTGGATCTTTATATATATTAGTCATAACCACAATGATAAAACCCAAATGCTTAGTTCTTCATACATCAAACTTTAACTTCATAATATTAATATAAAGTCACGAGGTTTATCAAACGTTGTATGTGAGTTTAGGTTTATTGATATAATCATGACAGTTAAAAACCAAATAATTGAATAACCTTTCGAGGTAAATAAAGTCAATAATATTGATAGCGGTGGATAAAACGTTTATTGTATATTTTTACAGAGTAGTTTCATCCTCTCAAAGTTTGAAGGTTGTGATAAACTGTTGAAATAACTTGAAACTTACATTAATGACTATTATCCAATCTTTACGTTTATTTAGATTGATCTTGGAGAACACGAAAGAAATATTAGGTTTTGTACATTTTGTAGTCAAAAGAATTAAAACAAGTTTTCTTAATAAACAATAAATGAAATTAGAATTACCTGTAATGATAAGGAAGTGCTAGTAGTTATTATAATATCGTAATAGCCCATCAGATTTTCAGATGAACCTTATTGAATTATGCACTAAAAATCGATAAAAATCAATATACATATGGTTAAAGAACTTCGTTATCGTTTCATGCAAAATTTATATTTCATCTCATGATATACCATATAACGGAGTTTCAAATTTCTTAACAGGTGTCCGTAATTATCATCTTTGAGGTGAAGTTTGTAATTTGCTCTCAAGCGGTAAAAAGGTAATCTTTTACTAAAAACCTAAGTAAATGAAAGACGAAATTTCTCAAAAATGATCAAAAATTCATTATTATCGTTGAAAGTTGTTTGAAAATCTAATTTCTCGGTAATACGTATTAGAAAACCAGTATTACCTTCGAAAAATTTGATCTTGTTCTTAAAGTTCAAGCGTATGTTCCTATAAAATAACAAGACATTACCTATTTTAAATAAATTTTCAAGCGGTATCAAATGTTATTTTAAAACGTTTGAATTACCTCTTCATTTTATATTCATAATATGTTTATAAATAAAATATATCACCAGTTTTCATTCTATTCATATCCTTGTCTCAATATTATCGCAATGTCAATGGAGAATAGTATTAGCTTCAAATACGATAATAATAAGCATTGAAATCAATATTGTCTTTTGTCATAGAAGAGATTTTTTCAAGTCTAATATCGTAACATATAACCTTATTCAGTTGAAAGAACGCAATACCAATACATCATAATATTATTAACAAATTAATTAATTATGAATGATAAGAGAATACTATAACACACATTTATAAAACCATGAAGAAGTGGAGAAAAAATGTAGAATAAATTGACTGTAGATGATTAGATATTAATTACCAACGAAATAATAGTGGTATTGAATGAAATTCCTTTTATTATCTTTATGAGATTGGATACAAAAATTAGCGATTTTCTTTTTCAAATTCAAGACGGTTTTTGACGGTTGTAAGGCGAAATTTAATATCGATACCCTCGTTCAAGCCCGAAAGACGCCATGTAGGAGTCAGTTTGTAAGCTTGAATTATAGAGCCCTTCAGTTTAGAGACCTGTAAACATGTAAACTGTAGCCCTGATCATACCTAAATACGGGGCCTCCTTAGTCCCTACTTGGCGCCTGCTTGCGCCACGGATGGGACTATGTGCTCCTTTTTAAAAAAGGGTCATGTGAATCATAAAAGTAGAAAGATAGCCTGTATGAATATCGTAAGTAAAACTCGTCGCAATCGCGAACGATTTTAAAGATTATTTAACGTTTAATGGTTGTATTAGTAGTATGTTTATTGATAAAAACTGATAGGAGGCCTAACTTTAATCGTCATATTATTATTTAAGTATACTTAAAGTAAATAACAAAGTTATAAAGCATCGCTTACTGGAGTTACCATAAAATTTTCCGGATATTTACAGATTAATAAAAATTATATAATGCTTTAAATTATTTTACAGATTATAGACAATAGGTATTCAATGGTTCCCAACTTTCAAATCGCATTGTAAGTTAAGTTTTAGAATGAAATCCTGAATTAAGAACATATACCTATTAATTAGGTATAATAGGTATGTCAACTAATAATACTCTTTTTTTGGAATTGTTAGTTTCGTGGAAATGAAATGACGTGCAATGAAGAATTCAAATTGAAGGATTATAAGCTAATTATGAACTTAATTCAAAGTAGATATTGACACTTTAACATATAGTTAATCTTCATAAATTTTGTTAATTATGATGATATTTAACGAAATTTTGTTTGAAATAGCTAAGGTACTAGCTTAGCCATGCTTGAAAAGACTAACATGGCAAGAACTTCAAAATATCTAAAGCAGCGCGCACATAGCAGTTATATCACAGTTCTTTACCAACTGAAGACATCGTACAATTTATCAGTTTCGGTACGAACTTGAAACCTATCTAATAAGCATTGAGAATGACTGAATAAGCGATTAGATTGATGAATAAATAAATATTGGATCGAGGGATTAATATGATTCTTAATTACTTGTCGAGGGCCAAGTCAAAATGAATATTAATAGCTTTTCTGACAACATTAACTTGTTATATATTGGATTCCTCACGATAATCGTTAACGAATATGAATTATAAGACGATTAATTCACTATTATAAAAAACTTGATTTACAATACTTTTATCAAATAGAAAAAGGTAACGAGGATCGTAATATCCTCCGATATTCACAGCATGATATCGCAGTTTAATTTGTTTATATCTATAAGTGGAATACTTGACATTATTATTAAATAGTTAAGGATTCCTTATATTCCGGTTTTTAGCTATATCAATTCAAAGAGATTTTTCTCATTCATTATTAGACTGAGAAAAGCTAATTCAAATCGTCTAATAATCGAAGTAACATTCTTTTGAAAGGAATACGAAAGAAGGAAAATTAAGGAGTTGCGATGAATCGAGGATAAAGATAACTCAACCAACATTATAAAGAAAGCTACATCTAATGATACCTTAAGGATATTTGTAAATAATAATAGGAAACCTATACGGATTAAGGGCTATGTCGAAAAGATATTTGTTAAAACATTAATTGAAGGTAAACGGAAAATAAAGCAATAGTATCATATTAAACTGGAAGACTGTTAAGGAGTCAAGGCTATTGTCAATACGAACTCAATTAATTTCCACGGTTAAGATGAATTTTTAGTTGCCTGTATTAAGGGATTGGATCACAATAGTGGTATAACACTTGTTATCAGGATTACAAGTGATAGGTAGCGCAACTGCATTATAAATTTTAGTGAAAAAAAACATAGGACAGGATTTATGACGCCGAAAGTTTTTCCCATAAAACGTATTAACTCTACAAAACGAAAATTCGTTAGTATTTAAATAGCATTCGATTGCGATGCAGTCGAAGTTAACGGTATTATTGCAAGTCAATTATAGTAAATTATCCAATTTGATTTGAGGTACAAGCTGAGTATTGGATATATCAATTATTATGTGAATTGGCAAACACTCTGCTGAACTTAGAATAATACATTCGTCAGTTGACTACTACAATACTATTAATACATCGACCACTTTCACAATGGACAAATTTGTAACTCCTAGAGGCTTATCAATAATAAACCAATTTTCGAACAGAATCTGTTAATTTCACAACAAATATTAAATGAAGTACGCTATTAAGTTTTATATTGTTATATTCAATACCTTAAGTAGAAGAAACCTTTATTTTGTTAGCGAGTAACTCTCCTGAACAATTATCAACACGTTTTTAAACTAATAAATCCGTAATTACCAATCGCGCACTATTAATATCATTGGTAAAAACAGACAAATTGATACTAATACCACGTCAAAAGTAATTTGAAAACTTAAATTAAACCCCTAACGGATAAACTTCGAGCTATAAAACCCTTAAAACAATAATTTTTAATCAAATAAATTTGTTACATCGACTGGACCGGAAAAACACTTTTAAATATTGTGATACCTCGACTGGGAAAAAAAGACTCATTTTATCCGAACTTCCAACGGGTGTAATCTGGTTATTATTAACTTTAAAAAGAGCTTTTACGCAGTAACGTTACCTATACCAAATATAATAAACTAATATTTTCATTTTCAACATAACTAACACATATTTTTCTTTAAAAAATAACATATCCCCATATATTCCAATATTTTTGTTGAAATGTTCGTCCTTCATTCTATCTACGAATAATCTTTCTCTTATTTTTACCAGTTTAGCCAAATTCTTGTCCATACGTTGAACGATTTGAATTAAATTCTTCATAATTCTGAAATATACTCTTGAATAACTCGTTAACTGTTACAGTTACACTCTAAATTAAAACATATTATTTGCTTCACTGTTGCACTCCTCTTTTAATAATTAAATAATATAGAAAACACGCAGCGCAATAAATGCAAAAAATCTGCATTACTTTCACCACATATATCAATTTTATTCTATATCACGCAACAAACCTTTATAATTTTTTTAACGATCTAAACTTAAGTTTACGCATTATTTTACTACCCATCAATCAGGGGAAAATTTCGAAACCGAAGTCATTTACTCGAATCATAGGTATTAAACGTATAATAACCGTAAAAGAATTCTTCAATAACCTTATTTATATTGATAATTAGGTTCAAAGGAGTATATACATATACAAAGGTATTTATCGTAATATTAATAACATAAAACCAATATCAAACACGGGTATTTATACTAGTTGTTACAAATTATTTCGTATTATAAAACATTCAAAATTCATTTACATTGAATACATAAATAATCTTTCAAAAATTATACTTAATACGGTAAATAGATTCAAAACAATTTTTTCATGAATAGAATATGCGTAGGCGTTGATAAAGATTATATATAAAAACTCACTACTCCTTAACAACAGCAAAAAAAAACTTGAAAACATAGACTTGTTTCGAGGATAAATTTATCAAACGTAGCAATAATTCAGGTGTTTATATTGAGGATAATGTAGGAAATCCGAGTTTATCATTAAAAAAACGGTAATATATGTTAAATATATTAACGAAAATATTGTTATTCTCAAGAGAACAACGTTTACAAATATTTAGCACTATTGGAGGAAGCTCTTTGTAATCAGGGAGCGGCTTTAATTCTGTTACTAATAACAAAAACGCTGGCGCTTTTCACAATACGCCAAGAAATTTCGCACTTGATGGTAGAACGACACTTTTTTACAATACGTAAAATCCTTCCAGATTTAAAAGTGAAACCTCCTACACTATATATTACGAAGTCGGGGATAATATTGAAATTAATACCTAAGCTAATAATGCCCAGGGATTTATCCTCCAAGATTATCATGTTTTCATGATATTCCTACAATACTCCCGAATGTGTTTATGCTAGGTAACTAATTACATTACCAAGTCATATCATAACACTAACTCTATAGCAATTCTCCAATAGGGGTTTCTCATCCCTTTTCATAGAGGATTATAGACAGTATCTGACTATTTTAAGCCGCAGCCTTAGCTTAGAGTTTCTTCACATCATCTAAATGAAAAGATTCATCTTGATTTCCGATTCTTTCTTATATTTCAATATGTAAAACTACAGAACAATCTTCAAATTCGTATAATACTGTGCGATATAATCAAAATATTTGAAATAATCTTTAAAACCATCGTAAATCTTCCAAAACTTTAAGTGTTTTCTTAACTACCGAACATACTAAACATTAGTTTAACTGGTAAAGATATCATGAAACAGAAAATTGAAACCCAATAGTTAAATCCTTGATCTAGCAACGAATATTGAGGAATAATCGCAACTTAACTTCAAGAAATTTTAAAGGATTATCATTATACTTCTTCTTACCGCCTCAAATATTAATGATAGTATTGATCGCTATATAATCTATATTCATTATAGAAATATTTAAAAGGGAAAAATTGATATATAAGTCTTACAAACCCTTTATGTTTTTCGATCAAGGGTTCTAGAGGTATGTTACGACCCAAGTATGATGGCGAGTCAGGAAGCAAGCCATTGTGCAGCTGAGTTACTTAGAGTCTGAAGTCCAACACATCAGGCGGGAAACACCTCTCCTTTGTTAGCATGGAAATGAATAAGCCAATCATGTGATTAGGATCAGTGGAATCAGTACTGATCCAAGTGATCCAGAATCAGCGGGCTCAGCACTGATTTAAGGGATCCAGTACTGAAGACGGTATGAATATAAGGATATATAAGGACACGGTCAGCACCACATAGATAGTATTTCCTTCATAGCTCTTCAGTTGTCAATCTAAGTATTCAGTCTCAGTATATTCTGAATAGCCTCACGGCTTTTGATCATTACTTGCACGGTTGCAATATTGTTTACTCAGCACCTCTACTACCTTCTTGATGACATAAACCCTCTGACACCTTCTATATACTCACGGGTATTTAGTGTGATCATTACAAGGTATTGAGTGTAGTGTTACTAGACTCAATAGTTACCTTTAGCCAAATTTTAAAAGGAGAAAACAGTAATTTTACTGACAGTAAAATGGCGTGTGAATCCGCTTCTTCCTAATAATTTGGTTTGGAATTGTAAGCGAGCTTGATAAAACTACACGTGCTAGGGGATTTGAAAATTTACATGAATTCTATGATATTCTTAGTAGTGTCAAGAGGCTTTTCAATAGGGTTCGACTCAATTAAATGGTAGACTTAAAAACTTACCACATTTAAGTCAGATAGTATTTGTCGTTATCAGCGGCGCTAATGCGTTGTGTTATTTAAGTAGGTGGATTTAAAGAACTTATTTATTCTTGGGTAAGGTTTTAAGAACGAGGGTAAGTGCGTTATAGTATTCTATCTCCAATGATATCTTTGCCTTTATTTCTACGAATCCACTAGACATCTTTATTTGTGGCGCATTGGTATTATGCGTTTACCTGATTACATTCCTTCCTTTTCCTCATAAGGAGGTTAATCCCGCCGTTATACAATTCAGCCCTCACACTTATTTGAACCTATTTATTTTATTTCTTCCAAATATTCAGGATCTAATTATTAAACTTTTAGTAAAAGTCGTTGCGAGTAATTGATCTCGTGTTGATTGTAATTAGGTTTTAATCGAGGATAAAACGGCCGATAGAATTGTTAAGTTGCTTAATTGTAATGATCTTGTTGGCTTCAGTAAACCAGAGGTTGTCTTCAAAATTCTTAACGAATACGGTTATGAAAGTCTTGATTGCTTCTTTTTAGCGGGGTTAGTAACAACGTCAATTTGGGCGCTATCGGTTGCTATTTTAACTATTACTTATTGAATTAACCAGGAAAAAAAATATTGATAAAAGGGATCTAGTTTTAAGATGTTTCTTGTCAAAGTTATGGTTAAAGTTGAAGGGTTTGTAAGACTAAATGGTTTATAATTTGAGATTTGCAATAATTGTAGTTTGAGCCGTTCGCCAAATTTGATGATTTAAAATTTTATCAGTCGCTTTACAGCGTGAGAACTTGGTGATTTAACCAACTTCCAAATTTGTAGCGGTTAATCTCAATGTTTTTTCTTCCAATACTAGCTTAATAAAAAAATCAGTATTTTTCTAATGATACTACTGTCTCCAATTTTCAAATACCGTGAAAACTAAAGAAATCCAAGATCTTTTCCAACTTTACTACCGAAAAAACCAGCATACTACTGTAAAGGTACCTCGAAAAAATATTTCTTGTACCTTGGCTAAATCAAGCGTAACAACTGGAAAAAAAATTTTCTTACCTCCAGCTTATCTATGTTTAATGTAATCAGTACTTATTATTTTTGGTAGGCTGTTATCGTTTCAACGTAGTCGATTTGAATTGTGGTTGAAGTAACTGGTTGATTTTAATCAAAGTAATAATATGGTTACTTCTAATTTTGGGGGCCTGCTAGTTAGTCTATATACCAATCTATATATACAGCTTCTTAGCCCGTTCCATAGTCTAAATTGAACACTCCATGTACATTATTTGCAGTCAATACAGTTTTTTAAAGTCAGGATAATCAAATTGAAGTTAGTAAGATTGACTTTAATATACTAATTAACTGTTATTTCAACACATATTAATATAGAAAACCCACAACATCGTCACCATACAATGAAGGATTCCACTCATTTCGGTTATCATTCATACTAATTCAAAAATTCTATTAGAGTTCATTTTCAAGCTGAGAACCACTAACAAAGAAAAATCAGATAATTAACATGATAGCTCTTAGCAAAGCCTACAAAAGCAACAAAAAAACGAATTCCGTTAAATAGATGATAGAAATTACCAGGCGTATATTATAACATAAGTGATACTTAATATGACACTAAAAAGGTTTTTAAATAGTAATAGTCTAATCATACGGATTAAAAGCTACGTTAAAAGGCCACCTATTAAGATATCATGTGATAGCGGATAGAAGGGAAGGAAATTATATATTGGTAAACTGTAAAATTGCCAGTTTATCAACGATACGGACTCATTTCCCTGGTACGGTTCAACTGGGTATATATTAAGTGATTAAAGTGTTAAAGTAATACAACTCTTATTTTCCGGACCATAAATACTAGTAAATGAAACTTCGATACAAATAGAAATGAGTTAGATACATTGAAACACTTGAATTACCGAATAACTGTCCTACCAGATATACTGGAACCGGCACTAGAGCCATAAAATAAAAAGCCGTCAATACCGAAATAACTTTCAAATGCAGTATAATCAAAGTTAACTGTACTGGTTGCAATTCAATTTCAATAAAGTTCATAATTCGATGTGGATCATGGGCCAAGCAATTGACCATACAAAGTAAAATGCAAACCAGCTAGCTGTCAGCCAAACATAAAAGAAACAACAGTCCACCACCAAACCTTTGCAATACTATGATTTCTTCAACCAGTTCTAATATACAATGTTGCAACGTTTAAAGACCTATCAACACTAACAACAAAGATTTAAAAATAGTTGTAATTTAATATATAAGAAGTTATACAGTTTACTAGTATACTTTTCTTTACTTTATCAAGTTTTTATCAAAATCGCCATCGTTACAAAGTCCTTATCCACTATATTAATATCTCAAGTTGGGTGGAATATTGTACTGATTGCATGGCTTTTTAACATTTTTTTTAACTAGGGGTACTAATAATAACAGGTAAGGTAACTACCTTTATTGAAGTTTGAAGGGAAAATCACAGTGGTTATATCTACTGTAAGTTCGCATATAAAGCCAATCTAACTTCATAATGAGATCTAGTGTTAT
The DNA here is from genome assembly GCA_038502455.1 of Anisogramma anomala. Classification (NCBI taxonomy): domain Eukaryota; kingdom Fungi; phylum Ascomycota; class Sordariomycetes; order Diaporthales; family Gnomoniaceae; genus Anisogramma; species Anisogramma anomala. Next base: position 1,855,745 of record JASMMZ010000015.1, read on the forward strand.
TAGCAAACCTATTGAAATTGAACGTACCAAGGAAAATGTTGAGAAACGTATTGAGAATTATTGTAGATTTTATGATGACAATATCGATGTTAAAGGGCTTTTGAATAGGGTTCTTGCTTAATTTTTCTGACTCATTTTCTTTTCTTTTGCAATTCACCATCACTGAGCAGTTCTCACAGTATAGCTAGTATGGTGCGACCCTTGATATTGTGGAACTAAGTATAAATACCGGTGAAATGGCTTGTAATTTACGTATTTCTACTCTATAATAAGTACATAATCCAAAAGTCACTGTTTCTAGGTCAAAATGTATAACCTATTAAATGAACCATTACAAATACAGACCTTTATCTCCTATCCCTTGCTAAAATAAACAGATATATGAAGTGGAGGATTGATTCAATATACTAATGACTAATTTTCGAGTAATGTGTTATACATAATTGTTAAACGCTAATGCGGTTTTAAAATTAACCGTATAGGTCTTCATTTTATGCTATAAAGCTGTCCATATTATAATTACAGACATCATTTGTATAAGTTTATCCACGTGCTATGTAAACAATGAAATACACCATAAGTTGCTTCAAAACGGAATTTAAGCCATTATATCTATATTATAATAAGATTTCGTGATTTACGTCTTTGATTTATAATTTTTACTTATAAAATAAAATTTTCTAATTAAGTAAAATCTTTCACCAGAAACCTAATTCCAAGTTAGCCTTCCAAATAAGGTTTTAAGATTCCTTACAGTTTAGAATATCTTATTATTATACGAGCATGAAAATTGAATTGTTTTCCAGTTCAGAATGTTGATTCGTATCAGTTTCCATTCGAATTTCACTCGTGTTGAATATCTAATAATATTTTGAAAAAGGTAAAAGAACCTACAAAACATATATGACCTAGTAGAAAGCTTGCAGCGATAAGAAAGATATACTCTAATAACCCGTACAGCGAATTACCTTTTTGCTACGAGTTGCGAGCCCAAGGGATGTAAAAGATAAAAAAGGGTAGATTATTTAATATGTGGTATACTAGAGCAAATCCTTTGCAGGTACTTGGTGTTACCCAAAGTAATTTCGAAAGCCATATAAAGAGAGCGAAGCGTTAGTTTATGGTGTAAATAATTATAATAAAATTTTCAACATAATAAAAAGGTCCGTAAAGCGGGCGAAACACTGGTGTATAATATATATAATTTTAAAAGGGTTATAGATATAAAAATAGATTTTTTATGTAATATTGCAGGTTTAAAAGACGCCATTGGTATAAGTAATGAGAGACGGAATCGTTGTTAATAAAAACTGTTTTCTGGATGCACCGTTGAACGGTTGGTGCGCTACGCCAACGAAGACCTTCACAGCCAAAATGAAATTGCTAAAAAAGACTCAAATGTTAATAAACCCGTTTAAAGATGTTATATTAAAATAAAACGCATATGAAGTAATAGTATTAAAAACTATTAAACCTGAAAATCATCCGTAAAGGTAGTCACTATTAGTGTTTACAGTGTATGCTATGTATTCTCCTTAATAAGTTCGTTTATATATACATAGAAAGAAAGTTGATGTAAGGTTAAAGATCGTTTTTGTTGAATTAACTAATGAACTTGAGAGTTTTATACATTGAAATGAATTTAATTTTCTCTGTTATTTATAACATTAGAACGCTAGAGTGCTTCGATAGAAGGGTTCAAGAAATTCATTTAGGTTTGGGCAGCATTTTACGAATATATAAGAGGTATTTAAGAGGTGTTATTGCTAGCGATATTTTTACCTTTGTTTTTATATATTTATTAAACATTTTAACTGTGTTATATTCTCATAATAAGTTCATTAAAATGTTTTTCTTCAATCATTCATTAGAAGGTTAATTTCGTCTTATTACAATTTTCGTTTAAACTTGATTTTATTATGTTTGTTCAACTTTTTCATATATTCCAAGTTTATTTGTAAAACCAATGATAAAATCCATCGACGGTAATAAGTTTTTGATTCATCTTCGTAAGTTTGAAGTCAAGGAAACTGCGGTCAATTAAATTAGTAAAATATTTTAGCGTATGGGTTTTATCGGCATCCATAAATTAAAAATTATTATTGAAAGATTTTACAAATATGGTTCTCAGGGTTTTAGTTGCTGTCTTTATAGCAGAGTCGATAAAGATGTCGATTTTTAAGTTTTCAATATCTATTTCAGCGACATGATTACTGAATTAACTAGTTTATGGTTGAAAGTTCTGTAGTAAGGAGAAAGTTTATAGAATATTTATATTAGAGTTGTTACATTTTATTCAAGGTAGTTTAGAATTTCGTGGTTTGGTATTTGTGATTTGGAATAGTAATAATAGTAACGACCTAGCTGTTTATTAACATTGGTAACTTAGTAACTTTGGCAGTTATTTTTTAATTAAAAACTTAAAGGTTTAACAAACTTACAGAATTTGATTTTCTTGGCAGTTCATTTCAACTTTTTTTTTGGAAATAACGTTATTGAAGATGTCACAAAATCCTGGCTTTATGGTCGCTACTTCTTAATTACCGTTAAAATTAACGTAATTCGAAAGTTTACTTTACTTATCACTACGAAAACTGACACAATTTGATAAGAGCAATTCATAAGATTTTTCCCTTTATTTTTCCTAGTTAAAGCGTAACCGAAAATTGGTTCTTTATATTACCTAGCGTATATATATTGAACTTAATAAGTATTAATTAGTGTTGGCATTCTTCTATTGTTACAACGTTGTTGGTTTGAATCGTGATTGAAGTAACAGTGGTATTGCAATGATCAGGTGGTGGATTGTTGTTTGTTCTAAGTTTGGCAGACTGCTAGCCGTTCTGTATAATAATCTGTATGGGCAACTTATTAGCTGATGCCCCACATTGAATTGAGCACTCCCTGTAATTGACTTGTAGGTGTTACCCTTAACTTGGGTGTACTTCAATTGACTTCTGTTCCAACAATTTACATTGATATACTAGTTTATAAATTGTTTGATACAGATAACTAGAGCTGATTAAAGCTAACTTTTATTTTATTCTCAATATAGGCCTATGAATTATATTAGTTGGTTTGACTGATTCGTTTCCTTTTTTGTATGTATGTATATTTACTCGTAATAAATCCTCTAGTTACAAGTACTCTTAGATCCTTTTTTTTAGTACCTTTTTGTATATTTTATTTTGGTTGCCTTCAACAGTTTATAGCGCGTTGTAAAATGCCAGTAGAGCTTGGGCTTATAAGAAGGTTGTTGTGGTGGTGGCAGGTGCGATACCTCACCAGTCGTATATTTAGTCAGCTTCGTCGCCTTAGAGCGAGTTAGTTGGCTTTCTGTCAATAAAATCTTTATTTGGGTGGCACCCTTACTACCACGACAGTTGTGCTCAATAGGTAAAGTCTCCATCGTACTAATCATGAGTCAACAGTAGTGGTAATGTATTTGGCATTCAAAACTTGGAAGCTTGATGGGGGGACTGTTAGGTCTTGTTCATAGACGATCTGAACAGTCATATGCCACACCTATTTGGTCTCACGCCACACTATTTGGGCTGATATGCTAGTCTATAAATTTCTTGACAGAGCTGATCAGAGCTGGTCAAAGCTGATCAAAGCTGATGGTTAGCTCGTTTTCCACAAAACGCCGTAGGCTTTCGAGTCTCGCAGGGCAGCACTCGTGAGTACTGAAGCGGCCTACCCATGGCCCTACCGCATCCCCCCCACCACTACACACATGGCTCACATCAATCCAGCAATTTGGTTAGCAGCTGAATCGCTCGATGTCATTCGAAACCCGATCGTAAGTGGTCCATTCGCGAGAGTGCTGAGCCGTTGGCTGCAGGTGCGCAGAACCTGACCAACGAAAAAGGCGACACATTGGTACGTGCCTCCTTCGGGGGCCCGGTCCATCGTCGCCGTCCTTGATGCACGCCAACAGCAACAGGTGCAACGATCAGAGGCCAGAGTGCGCTTGCTGCTGCTGTTTTCAAGAAAGAGGATGATGTCATCGAGGTGAGATGATCAGACCGTCGAGTCTCTCAGGGTTAGGGCTTCATAACCTGTCCGAGGGTCTCGGTTGTCGTCTCTCGGTCGTCTCGGTCGTCGAGCAGGCTTTCTGCCTTCTGCCTTTGGCTGACACAAGTTACCATGGCTGATTCTTCTGGAGGTGCAGATCCCAAGAACGGAATACCGTCCGCCGTGGAGTGCGTTGCCATCCATATTCAAGCAGCAGGGTACGTGGACGGCCAGGTTCGAGGCAGCAGCCGGACGAGGCAAGGCGAAGAACACCGGGGATACCAGCACAGCGCCGACGCCTGAAGACGAAGGGAAGAACCAGGCATTGGCTTTGCCTCGTTTGGGCCATGATCTGGGAAAATGGAGTTGCAGTGTTGGGCATCTGTGCAATCATCGTTCATGGCAAACGCAATACCACATCAGAGCAGGCTAAAGGCAAGCACGTCACGCCTGTTTGTCCACCATGATGCGCTAACAAAGTGCAAAGTGAAGAGTTTGTCCAACTGATCCTCGTTTGGAGCAAGGCCGACCCGACCCGTGCCAACAAAGCAAGAGACGGAAGTGCCGCTTTGTCCCTGACTGCCTTTCCCTCGACACGGGCTGGGCCTTCATGAGGGAGACACAAGATATCTGCAGAAATGGTTGCTCAGAGGCAGCGGACACTGGCTTGGATCTAGCCAGACGCTCCGCAGTGGCCACACCTCCAGCTCCGCATCTCCTGACGCCGACCTCCCGAGCCAGCAAAGATGTGTCGGTGGCCCATCTCCCCCACTCCCTCCCCCATCGCCTGACTGATCTGACATCCTGCACAGGCACAGAGCTGCGCGTCAAGAAATCCTGCCCCTCCTGCTCGCACGTCGCCTCACTCACCAGTACCTGCAAGCCCTGCGCCGACGCCAGGGCCCGCAACACCGGCGTCTGCCGGGCGGTTGTCGGCGAAAGCATCGACATCAAGTGTCTTTGCGGAGCCGTGCAGTGCGACAAGCGCGCCGAGGCCGAATGGCTTCGCACCTGTCAAGCCAGGGCCGATCAAGTGGAGGATGAGACCAGACGAAAATGAGCTGGCCACGCGACGCGCAGCGCCCTGCGCCCTTGCGAAGCGCCGGGCCTGTGGCTGACGAGTGTCCGCTGTCGGCGGATGCGCGTTCGCGACTTTGCCCCGTGAAGCTTACTTCCGCCTCCTCCCAGTCATGACAGGCAGAAAGAAGGCGCCTCGGGTTCGTGGGACCGGAATCCCATTGTTCGCTCCGTGTGGTGGTTTACAGGGGGCACCCCTGTAACCTGGCACCACCTACTTAGCCTTGTTTCTTCTTTCTTGTAAACAGACCTAGCTTACTTTTTTTGTTCTTCAACTTCAATTACTACGCTACTTTTGCCCCTTTTGGCCCTACACCAGTACGCTGCCACAAATGGTAGCTGTTTTTACGATCTGCAGACCTACCACCTTCCCCCGTTCTTCTTTTGCATCAAGGCTATTCATGCCTACCACCGACCCAACCTTTATAGCCCTTGCGCCAGTTCCCTTTTGAGTATAAGCTACCGCGAGTTATACCAGCTCCTCGCCGATCCACACGCCATTTAATTGCCAAGTCGCCGGCGCGAGCCTAACAAATCAGCCTTAGGCCACAAGGAGCCAATCTCATAACAAGTCAAGCTAATCTCGCAACACGTTAAGCAAGTCTCGCAACACGTTAAGCAAGTTTCGCGACGCGCTAAGACAGCCTTAACCGTGACGAAAAACCTTGCGTTATCTTCCCTTTAGACCTTCCTTTCGACGCCTTTACAACCTGTATTTCAATCGGCTTCGTTTTAATCTAAGCTTAAATTGGCTCTTTCCGAGCCTACGTTTATACTAGTCCTCACTTTACAAGTTACATTACCACCGCCCCTTCCTTCGTTAAATACTCCTAGAATAGCCCTTTAACAAGTTTAACAAAATAATGACACCGCCAACCTACCTATGTCTGCTGCTAATAGGGTGGTTACCTTGGAAAATTCCTTGGTCATTTTCTTTAACTTCTAACGAAAATTAATAAAAAATATAACGGACGTACCTTTAAACTTAGTTTTAAACTAGTGAACTTTAGCTTTGCAAAAACTTTAACCTCGCAAGACGAAAGCCTCGTAAGACATTCCATGCGTTTCGCGAAATCGAGGACGTTAGCCTACCTCGACCAATCTACTATATGATAAATACAACCATCGTATTTGAAAACCGACTTATGCCTTAAATGCCGTACAATCGCAGTATTTTTCATCTCTTTAACTAAGTTTAAATGCGAGGATATCAGGGGTTTTAAACTGGAATTTCTTGATCCCGAGGATATTAATGTATTTACTTTATATAAAAACGTCATCTATACAAAGATATAGTCCTTTTAAAATCGTTCAAATATATTTTTCGACGTTGAATCAACTCGTAAAAACCTCGAATTTGAAATCGTCGATATATTTTCAATATTAATGGAGGATTTCGCTTTATATTGATAAACTATTAAATACATTACCTTTAAACGTTATTACCTACGTATCGAAGTCCTTAACTCATTGATAGAGGCTTTGGAAAAACGTTTCGTTATAAATACATGTGTTGGAATAGTATTACATGCAGTACAGTAGGTCAACTTTACTTACAGTAAAGTTGACTATACTGTACTGCAAGTTAAGTGTATTGCTTTGTGCGGACTTACCACATTGGGTATAAGTCGAGTGTAGTACGCTGCACTCTACTCTAGGGCACAGGCCAAGCGATTGGCCATACAAATTACAGTGCAGACCGGCTAGCAGTCTGCCAAACCTAAAACAATACATCCACAATCTGACCATATAATACTACTGTTACTTCGACCAATCGAATCGACAACGTTGCAGCGTCTAAGGCCTACCAACACTGATTAGTGCTTGCCTGCTAGGTTAAGTACAGATAAGCTAAGTAAAAGAAGGAGTTACTTTCCGGTTACGCTTTACGTCAAACAGCGGTTAAGGTAAAAGAAAGATTCTTACGAAGAGCCTCTATTAGTACTGCGCCAGTCCCCAACGGCAGGAAAACAGAAAAGACTTTTGGGTTGCATTAGTCCACAACAGCAGTCTAAAAGTAAGCGACGGTATCACTATTTAAAAATTCCAAGAAATCTTTATTAATCCTTTTTAAAGACGTTAAGATTAACCGTTAAAAGTCTTAATTCGGTAAGTTAGCAAACGACTAAGTTAGTATTATTACTGGTGCTACTACTGTAAAAACGACTAAGTTCTACGATCTACAACAAATATCTTTCGCTCTTCGCTAACAACAACAACCTTCAACCTTTTTCTCCACACCAAACCTTTATCTATACTTTACTTCTTTTCACCACCTATATCATTTCAATCGTCAAATTCGCTGCTTTAAGCGAAAATATCAAATCGCGTCAAGAAAGCTACGCTACGCAACCTCTTGCTAAGTTACCAAGTTTCCACACGATTTTACGTCAAAACACAAAGTTTTTACGCTCAAGATCACCAAGTTCCTCGCGCTATACGCCTTACCAAAGTTCTATACAAGCTAAAACCTTAAAATATTTACCATTAACGCCCAATTTGAAGCCATTATCGACTCTAAAAGGAAAAAAATAATTAAAACACTCAGACGTATCTTCGCCAAATATTATAGTAGTAACCTTTAAGGGAATAATGTTAACGAAGATTTAACCGAAGGATATCTTACCAACTTCATCGGCTATTATATCACTAACTAAGACGGCGACGAAAAAAGTAACCGCAACGACAGTACCTTTCGTAAATATCGTAAGTTTTTTAATAACAGGACTATTAATATATGGAAAAATATCTAAAAAGTCATTAAATCCAAATTAAAAAAATAATTTAAACGTCGAAGGATCTACGTACCAGAAAAAGGTTCCATAAGGTTGGCAAAAACCTTATTTAACATCGCCTAAATTGAAAATTCCCTTAAGATTTACGACCTAAAGGAAAAGACGTTCAAAAACCTTAACGCCCTTATACACAATTTAAAAGACCTCCCCTTTATTTTTAACTAAGTCAAGCCTTTTTACGTGTTAACGATAAGAAATTTGTTAACCTATTCGGCGATTTAATACCACTACGTGATAGCGCAAAGTACGTCCTTAGCGGCGGAAGAACACACGAAATGAGGGCTGCCAACGTGGCCAGAGTTATTAACGTCGGCGTTTTACACCAGTTAATTAAGAAAGATCGTTACGACCCTTAAAATCTATAAGGTCCTATCGACCCTTAGCATTACAATCGCCAAATACCTTAAAACCCCTTTCCCTTCGGACTTACCTATATACGAAAGCTTATTATAAGCCCTACCACAAGATTTTATACATCGGGTTAGGTGAATAGCAACTACCCTTAAAAACCGTACCTTAAAACCTTTAATATTTAAACAGATAGGAAACACTAATTACGCCTAAGATAGCTATCGCGACTTCCCTTTAAAACCTATTTATATGGCCAATATTAATTACAAATTATTAACCGATTTCACTAAAATTTGAGATAATACAGAAAACTATAATAAAAAGCTTCATAATTTTTTCGATACTAAAATAATATCTTTCCTCAATATTTACAAGTAAATAAAGGGTTTACCTTTTAGTTTTTACTTACTATTTCCCGAAATCCTTATAGGTTACGTCAAAAATTACTATTTAACCTTTCTAATAAATGCCACCACGTTTCGTGAAATCTACGATATTATAAAGGGTTACCTCGAATACGACTTCCACCTTGCGTAATACCATACAAATCGGGCTACTACACAGTGCACTATAATAATAGCAAAGAAAAAATAAGAAAAATCACTAATGTATATTCTTAATAAAATATTCAACAAGCTAATAATATATTAAAAAATCATTAAAAAGGCTCATATTGGTGAAATTACACTTCGCAAACAGATACGGGAAGCTATTACGAGCGTTGATAAGTTCGAATACGTTTTATAATACCTAAATATCATCTATAAAGGCTTTTTTAGCTAGCTACACTCCTCTTTTACCACCGTAATAATACATATACCAAATTCGTTCGGTATATATTTCTAAGCTAATAATTTTTTAACGTAGATAAAAAAGACCTTACAGTAGTTAATATCGTCGACCGTAGGTATGGGCGCCTATAACGCTTAAGGTTAGATTTATTTACTCTAACCCTAGATTTAAGGTAAAACTTACGTTAACGCCAATAAAATTTAGGCGCATTTATTAACCGTAAGTGTTATCGTCGTAATAATAATAAGAGATGTTAAATTTATAGTAAACCCAGATATTAGTTAACTCGCTACCGTTTTACCGAACATAATAACAGTAAAGTAACGTATTACGCCTAATAAATTACTACTTCAAAATAAGATTATTTAAATTAAGTAGTAGATATTAAAGGAAATTAGCTAATTCACGTCGCCAACATCCCTAAATAAATTAAATTACACGAAAATACTGATTTTATCACAGTAGTCCAGTAATTATCCGACTATGCGTTTTGATATTATTTAAATGGTAAAAACCTTTACCTTTACCCTAACTATACCACTAACTCCTTATATATCTTTAACTTTCGCGAGCGTTACGCGGATTATACTTTTTAGGGTATTATGCCTAATATTAAAGCAGTAAGATACTTAATAAAAGGCTATTCGTAATATTTAATACTACGAAGGGAAAGTATTATAGCCACTAAAATTGATTGATAAGATGTTATAAAAACCAAAGTTATCTTTGTTCTAGGCCAATAACTATCATCACTAAAGATAACAATAATTTAAATTATTATAGAAGTAATTATGTTTTATATCCTCAAATCCCTTACCTTTTTTGTATTTTATTTAAAGTATATAAAGACCCTCTGCGTTAACGTGGACATTAATGTAAACGAACTGATTAAAAACGTTTAAAGGTTTTTACTCGTTTTTAAATAAGGATACCTATAATTTCATTTTTAAGGTTCGAAAGCAATATTATTAAACCTAAAGAAACCGGAAATTTGTTAATTATACCAGCGTTTTAATTATCTAATTATTAATAAACTATATAAAGTCCTAAAGTCCGTAAGGTATAACGATGTATAATATTTTACCCTAAAAGTTAGTAAAAGGCTTTGCCACTACTATTAAACGTACACCTAACCCCCCTAGAAATTCAAGTTTATACTGAAATACGATAAGTACTTTAATTATAAGATTTTTATTAATATATTTTATTTAAATCAAAAGCCTTTTCTACACGTTGTTAACTTCGTAATACTGTTTACCGAATTTAGGTTTTAAATTCCCTTTCGACAAAGGATATATAGGAAACGTTAAAAATACTATGGATTAATACGTATCTGAGTCTACTCAATATCATTATCCAAGATACTAGTACCAACTTTGCAACGGCAGATTTTTAAAAAAGATATTGAAATAATGGGTATCCAATGTAAATATATACTTATAAAAGCCTACTAAAGTATTCAAAAGATTAAAAGGGAGTATGCCCTACTTCATTGAAGGTATAACATTTTTACGTTGGAAATTAAAAGCTTTACAGATCCGGAAACACGCTTACAAATAGCAGTAAAAGGATTTAATAATACCGTAGGCCTTAACGACTTAGTAACAACACTCATAGTCTTTAAAGCTTACCTACGCCTAACGAGTAAATCTCCACCTTAAGCAAGTATTTAAAAACGTTTTACAACCTATAGTAAAGCTTTAAGGGAACTACAAAGGGAATCGGCGCACCATTACGTTAATAACGCCCTTAACACTAAAAACGGGCCTATAATAATCGACGTGTTTATTTTACTACTATCAAGTGCAGTTCTCATATAGTGCGAGCCGGGTAAATGAAAGGGGTCGTATAAAATATTAAGTATAGCAAACTCTAAAGTGGTTATTAAAACGACTAACGGCTTTGTATCTTTTATAATTATTTAAGATAAACCTTATATTAGAGCTATTAACAATAAAAACCCTTAAGTTAAACGACCAAGTTAATACAAACCTCCCTTATTCGTTATCAATAAACTAATGAAATCCCGCTGGTGTAAATAACCCCTGAAAATTAGGAACCTTAAAAAAGAAAAATACACACCGGGCCGCATTTATAATACTATTTAGGTAAGTCAGAAAGAAAAGGAGAACGAAAACTTAGAATTAACACTCATAGTATAAGAGATTATTAAGATATTCGGTAAATATTTTGGGGAAAATGACAAAGTCGAAATCGATGGTTTACTGATTCGAGGTATGGTATAATTTATAATAAAGGTTAACTTTAATCGATAAAATCCGAATATTACGATTTTCAAATCGAGGATCATTTACTAAGTTAAAGTCAAGACTACGGGGTGACCGTATAAAAAGTGTCGTTTTAAGATATGGCGATAAAAGCAAAAAATAAATCCCTACGTAGTCGCTAACGATTGAAAGTATTAGTTAATATTGAGTAATTACTTTAATAATAAATTTATCAACTAAGACTCAAGGTAAATTTACATTTAATGACTATAATATTACGTAATCTTATATATAATCAATAACGGATTTATAACGCATTGTGTTATTAGAATTACCGTAAAAACTCTGTATTGTTGACTTACCAGGAACGGTAATACGATGTATTAAACTACTATATGGATTGTCTAAGACAAGTATTTACTAGTTTTTATACTATTAGTCGCATTTTAAGCTCCGGTTAACGATAAAGTCTTTAACATACAATTTATATTTATTAATAACGTAAAAAAAGGACTTCAATATAGTGCATATACAAATTAACGATACCCTTTTCATTGTAACGATTGATTTTATTTCATTGTAATAGTAAACGATCGAAAACTACAATTTTTAGAATTGTAAGCCGATAATGACGTAAACGGAAAACAATTTACTTAACTTTAATAAATTGTCAATCCGTATACTTAGTATTAGTACCGGATTATGTTTTCGCTAAAAAGACTTAAGCGTTATTTTAACTATAATCAACAAAACTATTAATTCCAAAACTTAATGGTATTTGAAATAACGTATATAAGGTAGTTATATTACTACTTTATACTATTCAGAAGTTGTATAAGACTTATCCATTACAGTAAAAGCATAAATACTGACAGATAAAGATTTTAATTGATTAAATAGAAGTTTGGGGTGGAAAATAAGAAACCTAAATCGTGGAATTAATATAGTACTAATAGATCTTTTAAAGTCTAAATAAATAATCTTTAAAAACGGGTCTTGTACAAATAATACCGACTTATATTAATAAATCGGCTTTTTAATAACCTTCGTTAACGAAAATAGGCAGGAAAATCAGTTGAGCATTATGTGTAACCTAATTAACTAAACCTCCGTCAAGTATAAAAGGATTACACGAAACGTGATAGCTTCTGAGGTCTACGGAATAATAGCGGGCTTTAACGTGGATATAACACTATAGGAAACCTTTAACCATATTACTAAGCAGCGACGAATTCCTCTTATCCCGATGGTAATCTATACCGATTTAAAAATCTTTTTCGAATGCCTATTAAATCCCGGAGCCACTAACGAAAAACGCCCAATAATCGACGTAATGACACTCCGCGAAGCTTATAAAGAGAGGTAGATTGAGTAGTTCTGATAGATCGATAGCGAAGATAATCTTACAAATACCATGACAAAGGCTACGCTAAACAAAGTTATAAAAAGGCTTGTGGATAGCAATAAGCTGACTATACATATTAAAGGATATGTATATAGACTGTCCGGAAAGCCCAGATCATGTAACGGCGGATAGGAATATGTTGATAGATTGGAAGACTGCTAGGAGATTGATAATGGCGACCTGTTTAAGTGGCATAGTTGAAGTTGCGAAAGGTTTTAGCGAAAAAACTTGTTAAAGAAGTTAATAAACTCGGACTTTGGAGTAACGGAGCAATTAAGGTTGAATTAGGTTAATTTACATGTAATTTGGTATAATTCGGTATAAGAGCCAACTGGAATTGACAAGGGTGTAGCTAGTTGATGAGTAGGAAATTTAATAGTAACCAGAAAAGATTGGTTAGCTATACTAATGTACGCGTACAAACTAAAAATCTACCAGTGTTAAAATAGTATTACATATAGTTTAATAGGTCAACTTTACTTACAATAAAGTTGACTATACTGCATTGTAAGTTAAGTGTATTGCTTTGTACGGACTTATCACATTAGGTATAAGTCGAATGCAGTATGCTACACTTGACTCTAGGGCACGGGATAAGCAATTGGCCATACAAATTATAATGCAGACCGGCTAGCGGTCTGCCAAACCTAAAACAATACATCCACAATCTGACCACTCAATACTACAGTTACTTCGACCATTCGAATCAACAACATTGCAACGTCTAAGGCCTACCAACAGGTTATGTTACTATAAAGTCTCGTTAAATACGCTTAAAGTAAAAAAACCTTTCACATAATAAATATAACTTACGTAAATACGTTAATCATTTTTAAATACATATAAACTACAAACAATTTAAACCCAAATAATTTAAATTCAAAACGTGTTATAACCAATATTTAGGGTAATATAAAACAAATAGTATATTAATATTAATATCTTCTCTGTCGTAGTTTAATCACATGCTTTTATATTTAACTCGTTAAAAAAGTAAATTCTTATCGCTATTTTTAACCCATTATTCATACTCATTTTACCGTTTTTGACCTCGAAATTTATAACACTTTAAATAATATTTCCAAAATCATCTTAACAGAACTCGTTTATATAGCTCTCGAATACAAACTTCCTCGTATAGGTTATAGCATATTGAAAATAGTTATAAGAACACGATAATTATTACCGTAATTGTTATAGGTAAAACTAAGGTAATCGTTTTCGCTGGGATCATGGTGAAAAGAGTTACCAAGCCCATAACCATACCTATAATAAGTCATTTAAAAATCAGGGTCCAAACTTATGTTATAATAGCAAAAGATGAGACTTTAACCGAAGAAAACGAAACTTTCATTAACGAAAACGAAACCACTGTTGGACCTAGGTGGGTTACCAAACCCCACCTGCCTTCTTTGTTATTATACCTACTTATTGTACATTATTTTTGCAAACTCTGCAGCTTGAAGTTCTAAACATAGCTTCTTTATCTTTCAATACGCTGCAAACCACACCCCCACCAGCAAAATTCAACAAATGGTAGCTGTAAACAAAATTTATTAAGTTTAACCAGGCTAAACTTCCACCAGGTTTTAATTGCTACTAGACTTTGATTAACATCAGACTTTGTTACCGCTATAGTTGGAAAAACGTAAGACTACAAAAAAAACATTACCAATCTCTTAAGTTATCAGACTTTACGCCCTTTTTTTATCGGCCTGTTTTTTCTTTCGTCGATTTGCCTATTTTTCTATTGTTTTCTATAAAAAGCAGGCAGCTATAAGCATTATTAGTAAATCAGTTACTTTTTTATACGCCTTTATGATGAACTCAGGGCCAACAAGTTTTACCTACCAGTTCAGCTTCTTCTAAAAAGCAACAGCTATTTTGAATTTCGCTTCCCTCTTTTTTATGAGCTTTAGTTCGATTTTACACGTCAATATATACGATGTTTGGAAACGCTATCTTTTCAAGCAACGGCAGTAGTAGCGGTAGTAGTAACGGCAAGCCTATCATAACTTACCTTTGCGAAGCTATTAATCGGCAAATCATTGTTATTATACCTACTTGGTGTACATACTTGCTTCAAACTCTGCATCTTTGAGTTCTAGACTTCGCTTCTTTATCCTTCAATACACTACAAATTACACTACCACCAGCGAGATCCAACACCCTTATTTAACAAGGTTTAAGCCGTAACTAAACTCGCAATTATCAAAATAATGGCAAACAACGTAACTGACTACATAATATCTTATTAGGAGACTAAGCTAATAATGAAGGCGATCAGTTATTTTCTCCTGCCTTATCGAAGCAATTTTAGCCTCATGCGACAACTCAGCGAGAAATTTTTTCTTTATCACCCATCCTAATATCGACATAAAGCGCTGTATATATAATGTTCACGGTTTATATTACGTTTCGCGTAACTTATTATCCAAATACATTTAAGTATATAAAGGTCCGGGTATAATAAGGTAAGGTACTCCACCTATACCAATTTACTACGTAAGTATTAAACGTAGATATAATACTTGTAATATTTAATAAGCCTAACACATTTAATAGCACCTAATAATAAGGTTACGCAAAGGTTTTATAAGCTTATCATCCCTCATCAAGTTTTTCAAAACAATTTTTAAATATTTTAACAAAAGTGAAAATATCTAACAATATACGTTTCACCTTGAACAATATTTATACAACCTAACAAATATAGAGTACAATGATGAAACATTTACGAAAACCTTTAAATATACCCTGAATCTAGTTAAAAGTTTTATGTAATAATAAAAAGCTTTTTACGGTAAAAAAATCTGGCTATACATTTCGTCTTATAAATATGTTATTATATTACAGGTATTCGAAAGATATATGAGTCCTTATCGTATAACCCGCCTTAATTTCAAAATTGTTAATGGACATATACAATTAACGCTATTTTTTCTGTCGCTACAAAATGATATATTTTTCGATAGCGTTTACTTTTGTAGGAAACGTCATTATGTAATAGAGTACGTGCAAATACATAAGTTATATTAAAAGTAACGAAATGATAATAAAAACCTAATTGTAGATCTTTTTCCAATTTAAGCACCTGGAAAACTAATATATATAAGTACGATTGGCTTTTTTGTAGCTTTATTACTAGTATTTTTTATAAAAACATTCTATGTAGATATTACTATATACCCTCATAAATAGTATATATAGGCCAAGTGGTAGTGCACTGTATTGCAAGGTGCTCTCCTGCAGAGTGCACGATAACGTATCATGCTGCAGGCTGTACTCTTGTAAGACGGAAAATTCATCATGCATGGAGATGTTTGGAATAGGTATTTCAGACCGTATGAAAATGTATGGAGCGGTCTGGAATGGTATTCCAGAGCGTACGGCAATGTTGTTATGGTCTGACTCATGATGGTAAGCCAAGCGGGTGCCAAATGGGATTTACTATTCAGGTACGGAGGAAGACTAGAAGAGGCTACCGTGGCCCAATATGCAGGACTTATGGGAAGGACTAGTGCCTAGCCCTTTACGTGCCTTTCCACGTGCCGTGTACGGACCGTACCTAGCCTGTACCCGGACCGTACCCGGTTCATACCCGGACTAGGCCTAAGCTATTTATTGCCTATTCTGTAACGTATATAGTTACGTAACCTATAAACTTAATAGCTAATAGCCTGAGTTTATGATATGTTTTTTTTTTCGAATGTTATAAGGGTTATAGCGTCCCGCCGGATAAATATCGAATGAAGGTTTTACTCGCCTAATACGTGCATAAAGCGTAAGCCGATGATATTATGTTTAATATATCGTATAACGTTTTAGCTAGTTTAATCTTAGATTTCCGGCGCCGTATAACGCTCCTTTCAGCCTTACCACTGGTACCGTATAATACGCACGTAGGCTGGGTATATAATTTATCTTTTTTACCGTCAGTAACGTATAACATACCCGTTAACGCTTCGTATAAAGTCGTGCTTTTATTTTTAGTACCTTATAACGCGCCCAGTATAATACATAGCCCCTATCGAATCCGGTCCGTTAGTCTTTTTAAATATAAATGCCCTCTGTAATTTTTAAAACTTTTTCCTTTTTCCTTTTATAACGTCAACCTCTTTCGTTAACTACTCTTTTTATAACTTTTTTACCTCCCTTTTATGAATTTTAGCAAGTTATTCCCGTTAATATATATTAGTATTTTTTCTTAATTTATTATTATTACCGTCGTATATAATGTGTTTAACTTAAGTTACGTTATCGCCAGAATCTTTAAAAGGGATAAAGAATTACTCCGAAAGATATATTATCTTATTATATATTAATATATTACTATCAATTACCTATTATAATTACTTCGCGTTATGATAAATCTCTTTTTTTTTTGATAATAATGAAGATAAAAGTAAATTTCCTTCGTTATAGGCTAACAACGCCTATATTTTATATACCAACCGTTTTCTAAACTTTACACGTTTTTTTTCATATTCGTATTTATCGGGAGTAAAGGGGTCTTATATAGAAAGATCTATAATAAAGTAAATTTATAAATGAACTTTACGAGAAAATGAACTATAAATTAACATCCTTTTATAATATATTTAAAAGATAAGTTTACTTACGCCTTACCGAGTTTATGTTCTTTTTTACGTTAGTTATTAATTACAATAAGGAAAGGGTTATATTTAATCCCTTACGCGTAAACGTTAAAAAGATATCTTAGGTTATTGACCAGTTACTACCCTCGCCTTTTTTAAATGAGTAACTTAATTTATCTGATTCCGAAATATCGTTTCAATATAAGCAATTTTTATAATACCAGTTGTATAAGCTGTCACCCCTTTAGCCATACGTCTATATCGTTTTTTATTCCCGGATTCGTTTTCACTTAGGGTTTTTTCGTCACCTTTTATTATATAGTTTATTTATGAAGATAAAACGACTTCGGAAGACCGGATTTTAACGCGTAACGTTTTCGCTCCGGCTCTTTTTAACTGTTTCCGTATACATTTTCGTAATTTTAACCTACAGGGCGAAAATAATATAACTACCATAATTATATCTCTTATAGTTAATATAAATTATAGTGTTGGAATAGTATTATATACAGTACAGTAGGTTAACTTTACTTAAAGTAAAGTTGACTTTACTGAAAGTTGAGTGTATTGCTTTGTGTGGACTTACTGTATTGGGTTGAAGTCGGGTGCAGTACGCTAAACTTCTCTCTAGGGTACACGCCAAGAAATTGGCCATTAAAATTATAGTGCAAACCGGCTAGCGGTTTGCCAAACCTAGAATAATACATCCATTATTTAACTACGCAATACTACTGTTACTTAGAAGACCAATTGAATCGATAAAGTTGTAACGTTTAAGGTCTACCAATACTGATCAGTGTTTGCCTACTAAGTTAAGAACAAATAAGCTAAGTAGAAAAAGAAGCTACTTTCTGGTTACGCTTTACGGCTACAGCGGCTAGGGTAAATGAAAGATTTCTGCGAAAAATATTTATTGATATTGTATCAGTCTTACAATGGCAGGAAAATAGAGAAGACTTCTGGTTTATGTTAGTTTTACAGTGGTAATCTGGAAGTTAACAACGGTATCGTTATCGAAAACACCAAGAAATTTTTATTGGTTCTTTTAAAAGAGTGTTAAGATTAACTGTTAAAAGATTCAAACGACAAGTTGGCAAACAGTTAAGTTAGTACTATTATAGGTGTTATTATTACAAGAAAAACGACTAAGTCTCTACACTAAAAATAACAACCTTCGCCCTTTACTCACAACCTTTATCACTAACAACGACCTTCGATTTTACTCTTTACATTAAATTTCTGCTTATATTTTACTCCTTTAAATCCCTACGTTACGCTAATCGTCAAGTTCGCTGTTTTAAGTGAAAACCTTAAGATAGAACATAGCCCAGAAATTTAAAAGGGAATTAACGCCTTCGAAACTGCCTTTATCAAGTTTTACGACAAAAACCTTTGGGCGCTGGATGTTTACGAAGAATTAACGGAAAAACAACTTACCAATTTTATCGGTTACTATATCGTCGAGTTTAGCAATAATAAGGACCATAACCACGCTTTTAGCAACTTTCGTGACCTCTTCGGCGACTGGACCATTAATATGTGGAACTTAGTTTAAAAGGTGGTTAAGTTGAGGGTTAAAGCCGAACTTAAACGGTAAGGATTCTATATACCATTAAACGTTATTACGAAGTTAATATAGGAACTTATCGATCTAGCCTAACATTAAAAACGTCCTTAAGACCCTGCCCTTTAAAACCATTAAAAGGGAAAGGCGTTTAGGGATTTTACCGCCCACATACACGTTTTAATGGACCCTTAACCTACCCTTAGCTAAGTTAAGCCTCTTTATGCATTGGTGATAAGGAACATGTTGGCCTGCTTAGTACTTTAGTAACATTCGTGATAGCACAGAATACGCTGTTAGCGGTGGCAGAACGCATGAAAAAGCAGTTTCTAACGTGGCTAGAGGTATTGACGTTGGCACTTATACTGGTCAATTGAATAAAATCGCTAGGCTTCCTAAAAACTCTTAGTACTCATCGTTATTTAGTAAGTCTACTACTAAGACCTTTAAAAACCTTTTCCTTTTATATACACCTACGCGCGCGACCCTATTATAGGTTCTACTATAGGACTTTACCCCTTGGGTTAGGCGATTGGCAATTACTTTTAACACCAGGCCTCGAAACCTTTAAGATTTAAACCGCCAGGAAATGTTAACTAAGCCTAGAATAATTATCGCAAACTCTCTTTAAAACCTGTTAAGATGGTTAATATTAATTACAAGTTAATGACCGATTTTTCCAAAATCTAGGATAATATAAAGAAGTATGACAGAAAGCCTTACAACCTTTTCAATATTATGATAATGCCTTTCCTAAATATCTGAAAGTAGATGAAAGTCCTACCTTTTGGTTTTTAATTACTATTTCCCGGAATCCTTATAGGTTACATTAAAGAATACTACTTGATTTTCCTAACGAATGCCATTACATTCCGCGAAATATACGATAGCATGAAGAGCCATTTCTAACACAACGTCCACCTTACGTAATACTATAAAAATTGGGCTACTATGCGGTAGACTACGATAATGACAAAGTAAAATAAGGAGGAATTACCGATGGATATTTTGAATCAAATACTAAATAAGCTAATAATATATTGGAAAACAATAGGGAAGGCTTACTCTAGTAAAGCTACACTTTGCGAGCAGGTATAGGCAGCTGTTACGGGCGTTAGTAAATTCCAATGCGCTCTATAACGCCTAGATGCCACCTATAAAGGCTTTCTGAGCCAGTTACGCTTTTCTCTTATCACCGTAATAATACACACACTAAACTCGCTCGGTATGTATTCCCAAGCCAGTAACATCCTTAACGTAAATAAGGAAGACCTTACGGTAATTAATTACGTCCACCGTAAGTAAGGGCGCCCACAACACCTAAGGTTAGGTTTATTAACCTCGGCTCCGAACTAAAAGCAGTATTTACGCTGGCACTAACAAAATTTAGGCGGACCTGTTAACCGTAAACACTGTCATTGAGATAATGGTAAAAGATGTTGAATCTATGGTAAGGCCGGCTGCTAATTAAATCGCCATCCCCCATCGAATGTAATAATATCAAGACAACGTACTACGTCCAATACCTTATTACCTCGAAATGAAACTACTTAATTTAGGTAGCAAATGCTAAAGGTAATAAGCTAATTAACGCCTCCAAAGCCCCTAAGCAAATTAAGTAATACAAAGATATTGCCTTTGGCATAGTAGACTAATAACTAGTCGACTATACCTTTTTGTACCGTTTAGGTGGTAAAGACCCTTACCTTTACCCTAATCATACCCCTAATCTCTTATACACCTTTAATATCTGTGATCGTTACGCAGACCATACGTTTTAAGGTATTATGCCAGATATAGGGGCAGCGAGGTACTTAATAGGAGGCTATTCGCAATATGTGGTATTGCGGAGAGAAAACAATACAGCCACTGAAATTAATCGTTACGATGTTGGTAAGGTTAAAGTTAACTTTGACTCAGGCGAGCAACTATCGTTATTGGGAACAACGGTAATTTAAATTGTTGTGGGAGCGATTACATTCCACATCTTTAATTTCCTTACCCCTTTTTTACTTTACCCGAAGGTTATAAAGACTTTCGGTGTTAACGTTAATATCAACGTAGATGAACTGGTTAAAAACGGCTAAAGGTTTCCACTCGCCTTTAAGTAAGGGCACTGATGGTTTTATCTTCAAGGTTCGGAAAAAATGGTGTCAACACTAACGGAACCGGAAATGCGTTAATTATACCAGCGTTATAATTATCTAGCTA
The DNA here is from genome assembly GCA_038502455.1 of Anisogramma anomala. Classification (NCBI taxonomy): domain Eukaryota; kingdom Fungi; phylum Ascomycota; class Sordariomycetes; order Diaporthales; family Gnomoniaceae; genus Anisogramma; species Anisogramma anomala. The sequence continues at coordinate 1,876,783 of JASMMZ010000015.1, forward strand.
TTAACAGAATATATAAAGTCCTAAAGTCTTTATGGTATAAATATGTGAAATAATTTACTCTAAAATCCATTAAAAGGTTTTGCCATCACTGCTAAATATATGAAAAAAAAACCCGAATATTTAAGTTTATGTTAAAAGATGATAGGGATTTCAACTATAAGATCTTTATTGATGTGTTTTACTTGGATAATGAACCTATTTTACACGTTTTTAACTCCGTAATCTATTTTTACGGAACCAAGTTTTTAAAGTTCCTTTTGGTAAAAGATACGTGAAAAAAGTTAAGAATGCTGTAGATTAATACGTACCTGAGTCCACCTAATATCGTCTTCCACGATACCGGTATCAACTTTGCGGCGGCGGAGTTTTGTTAAAATAATGGGTATTTAATGTAAACAAGTTTCTATGAAAGCCTATTAGAGTACTTCTCCGAGTGTATGGTATCTTTATGCTAGAAATTGGAAGCTTTACGGATATGGAGGCACGCCTATAAATGGTAGTAAAAGGCCTTAATGATGCCGTGAACCCTAATGGCTTGGTGCCAACGTTGCTGGTCTTTGAAGCGTACACATGCCTGACGAGTGAATCTTCGCCTTTGATAAGTACTTAGAAACGTGTTTCGGATTATAGTAAAGTTTTAAGGGAATTGCGAAGGGAATCAGTACGCCGCTAAATTTATAACGCCTTTAATACTAAAAACGGACCTATAATAATCGACCTATTTGCTTTACCATTCTAAAGTAAAGTCCTTGTATATCGAAATCCGGGTAAATGAAAGGGGCCATATAAGATATTAAATATCGTAAAATTTAAAGTGGTTGTTAAATTTATTAACGACCCTATATCCTTTCGAATTATCTAGGTTAAGTCCTATATTAGAAGTACTTAAAATAGAGACCCTTAAACATTATAAGTGAAGCGACCGAGCTAACACGACCCCTCTCTACCTATAGTCAATAAGCCGATGAAACGCTGCAGGCGCGAGCGACACCCAAAAAAGAGGGATATTAAAGAGAAGGAATATACACCGGACCGTTTTTATAATACTACTTAGGTAATCAAAAAAAAGGATAATGAAAACTTGGCAGTGAAACTTAAGGTATAAGGGATTATTAAGACTTCCGGTAAACCCTTTAAAAAAACGACAAAGTTGAAATCGACGGTCTATTAACTCAAAGTGTAGTATAATTTGTATCGAAAACAAACTTTAACCTTTAAAACCCAAGCGTTACGATCTTTAAGTCGAAAATTATCCACGAGGTTAAAGTCAGGACTACTGAGCGGCCGTATAAAAAGTCACGACTAATCGCTTAAGGATACGGCGATAAAGGTAAGGACTAGATCCTCATGTAGTTATTAACGATTCAGAAAATTAACCAATGTTTAGTAGCTATTTGAATAAAAAGTTTACTAATTAGAACTAAGGGAAAGTTTTCACTTAATAGCTGTAATATTACATAAATCTATATATAGTTAGTAACGTATTTACAAAGTATTGTGCTATTAAAGCTATTATAGGAATTCCGTGTTATTTACCTACCAGAAACGGTAATGCGGTGTATCAAACCATTGTATGAACTGGCTAAGGTAGACATCAACTGATTCCTAACCTACCGGTCGTATTTCAAGTCCTGGCTAGCGATAAAGTCTTTAACATACGATCCGTATTTGTTAATAACGTAATAAAATGATTTTAACATAGTAAGTATGAAAATTAACGATACTTTTTTCATCGGAACGGTTGGCTTTATAACATAAAAATAATAAGGAATGGAAGACTTTAAGTTTTATAATTGTAAGCTGGTAATAACGTTGACGGAAAAAAACTGACTTAACTTTAATAAATCTTTAATCCGTATATTTGGTATTAATATCGGTCCAAACTTTCGTCAAAAGGGTTAAGGAATTATTCCTACCACAATCGATAAGATTAATAAAGCTGGGGCTTAACGCTATTTAGAATAGTATATACGTAGTAGCTATATTATCACTTTATACCAACTGGAAGCCTTATAAGATTTATCCATTGCGGTATAAGTACAAACACTAACGGATAAAGACTCTGATCGACTAAATAAAAGGGTGAAGTAACAGATACGGAACCTAGACCGCGGAATTAATATGGTACCAATTGATTTTTCAAAAGCTAAGCTAATAATTTTTACGGATGGATACTTTGGAAATAACACTGACTTATCTTTACGGATCGGCTTCCTAATAACCCTTATTAACAAGGATAGGCGGGAAAATCAATTTAGCATTACCGGTAACCTGATTTACTAGACCGCCGTTAAATGTAAAAGGATTATACGAAACGTGTTGACTTTAGAGGTCTACAGCATGATGGCAGGTGTTAATGTAGTTATGGCTTTATAGGAAATCTTTAACCTTATTACCAAGCAACTAAAGATTCCCTTTATCCTGGTGGTGATCTATACCGATTTAAGAAGTCATTTCGAAGTCAGGTTAAAGTTTGGAACTACTGGCGAAAAACGCCTAATAATTAACGTAATGATACTCTGCGAAGCCTACGAAAGTAGTGAAATTTAGAAGTTCCGATAAATCGATGGTAAAGACAATCTTGTAGATGCTATGACGGAGGCTACGCTACACAAATCTCTGGAAAGGTTTGTAAATAGCAACAAACTGACTATACGCATTAAGGAATACATAAATAGACTACCCGAAAAGCCCAAATTACGTGATGGCGGATAAGGATGTATTAGTATATTGGAAGACTACCAAGGTATTGATAATAGCGATCTATTTAAGTAGCAAAATTGAAGTTGCAAAGGGCTGTAGTGGAAGAACTTTTGGTAGGAATTAATAAACTCGAACCTTGGAGCGACGGAGAAATTAAGGTTAAATAGGGTTAATTTTCATTCCATGGGGTGTAATGCAATATGAGAGTTAACTGGAATTGATAGGGGTTCGGCTAGATGATGAAGAGGTAATTTAGTGGTAACCGGAAGAGATTATTTAGCCACACTAATGTGCGCGCACAAACTAAAAAGCTGCCAATGTTAAAATAGTATTACATACAGTGAAGTAGGTCAACTTTACTTACAGTAAAGTTAACAGTACTGTAAGTTGAGTGTATTTCTTTGTACGGACTTACCGCATTAGGTGTAAGTCGAGTATAATACGCTGCACTTCACTTTAGGGCACGGGCCAAGCAATTTCCATATAAATTACAGTGCAGACCGGCTAGCGGTCTACCAAACCTAAAATAATACATTCACCATCTAACTACATAATACTACTATTACTTCGAAGACTAATCGAATCAACAACGTTGCAACTTCTAAGGTCTACCAACATATAGCTTATAAAATATAACGAATAATGTCCAAAGCTTAATTATACAATCCCCGAATTTACCCGTATTCCATCGGTTAATTTTAAATAAAAACGAATTAATCGGGCCGACTACGAGCAGGCGTAAAATCGTACACGGGTTAATCGCGTTACCCGAGCTTAAATTAATATGTTATAATTTTCAATACCCCGTTTATAAGCTCGTTTTCTTTGCCCCAACCTGCTCTTTACTTTTTGTTTACCGTTATTATCGGCTTCCTTTAATTTTCGTTTCTTTTAACGTTTTTTTTTTATCGTTAGCTTCACCTAACGTCCGTCTCCTTTCGTATCATCCGTTATTAGCCTTTTCCAACGCCCGCCCCTCTTCGCGTTATCCGCTATTTTCGACGTCATTTGGTATTCGTTTCGTTTTTTACCAGTCCCCCTCCTCGACGTTAACTAGTTTTCGCTACGTTTTTTATCGTCCTCTTTTTCCGACTTTATTTAATATCCGAAATTAGTTATAATAAAGCCTTTAACTTTTGTAACGACGGTATTCGTTAAACTTTAATAAGGATAGTCATAATAATTAGGAAAAATTTCGCTAAATCGTGGTAAAAGTCGTTTTACGGTTGAATATATATTCGAAAAAATCTGGTAATATTTACCCGATACTATTTTTTATATTATAATTTAGTTTAGTATTGAACTTTGACGTTTATTCATAAGTCAAATGTTATTTCGAAAGTATAGGCGACTTTACTTACGCTTATTGTTTAACATAAGCTCGATGTCAATGTAGAAACACCGGGTTATCGTAAACTTAAATATCGTCCTGTTTCGTTTTAAATTTATTAATAATTATAATATACTGACAATTTTCCAATAAATTTTATTTCATCTTATTATAACCTTTTTACTTAATTAATATATAACTAATCTTTTTACGCTCTGTTTTTATCGCAAGAATGTTTTATACTTTGAATTCCTCGTATTTATCATTTTTTACATTATAAGTTATTAAAAATGATTTTGGACGAATATCGGATAAAACCTATGAAGGAAAAGTATTCGAAATCGCTCATATAACTAAATTTATATAAAATATGAGGTATTTATTAGATATATTTAATATATTATTAAACGGGTTCGGAATGTAAATTACTTGGTATTAATTAACAAGTTAATTAAGTTTTTTATTTTAACGATTGATTTTAATGTTGTAAAAGCTTGGCTAAACCTGATTTCCCACTTTATATCGTTGGACTAAACAGCGTCTACGATTTACCACCGTTTTTATTTGTTATTAAATATAATTTATCGCTGCCTAGGCTAATTTCGCCTCATTATGTAAATAAGCTAAAATTCTAATAGCTCGTTCCGCCAAATTAGTCAATGACTTTGTATCCCCGTTTACCTTCGAAGTAGGTAATATTTAGTATTTATTTACTAACCGATTCGCGTTAACCCCGGTAACCGTCGATTTCCGGTTATTCAACGCGAATTCATAAACAGGTATATATAAAGTTTAGTTATATTACATAAAGGCGACGACGACTGGTAAGCATTTTTCAACCTTTTGATTTATCTATTTAGTATCATTATTTATGAATAAGTAATACGCCGTTAATGAAAGTTCTTCAACTTTCATTAAAAAATATAAAGTTGTTTAAAATACATTAACCTAATTCTAATCGCGGTTATTAATAATAAAAATAAAAAATCCACAAAATTTCTATTATATATCCCGAGAAAGCTTTATATATATATAGGTAATTATAACTCATATAACCTTTAATTGGATAACCTTCAAATTACAATAGGAAAACAACTGGTAAATATTAAGAGAAATTATTAATAATTAATACGTTAATTATAAGGTCGACCGAAATATATGTTTAGTATCGATTAGAAATGGAGAAAGATTAAAAAAGAATTTACCGTAAGATAAGACGAAATTTTGTACCGTTACATTACATATACGTTCGATATAAACGTCGAATATTTGAGATTATCCCCTTTTAATATTGATTCTATTAAAAAACGTAAAAAAAAAAATTTTTACTCGAATAACTTACAATAAACGAGTTATAGGTTTATTATAAGGTTTTTGTCGTTAATTTTCCCTAATTCAATAATTATAAACAACTACGGTAATATAATACACCTTGAGGGTTAATTTCACAATCCGTAATTTATATTAATTATTTTACTTCAGGTAAAAAGCGTTTAAAGCCTTCAGAAACCGCTTTAAAACGAAACTTATAGAACAGATCCTTTATTATTTTTCAATTTTACAATTTCTTTCATGTTCTCGGGTCGAAAATATGGTAATTACTAGACGTTAAGGATACCGAAAGGCTAAAAGCGGGTTAGACCCACGACGGTATCACTAATAACGTTATACTAAAATCCCTTAACGTTATCTCCAATAACAACCTAGATATGGGCCGGGTTCGAGACGGTATCGCTTTTAACGGCTTTTTGAAAACCCTCAACTTTCCTTGAAAATATATATCGTTATAATCTAATAACTAAGTCTCATTTTCATTAAAATTATTTACTTAACCCTTAGTAAATTATATTCTCTTAATATATAAGTTTATTAATATCACGTTTCATATAATAATAAAAATAAGCTAAAAAAAACCAGCGTACAATGTTTTTGAACTACGAATTTATCTTATAACCTACGGGTTAACGTATTCGGGCAAACGCCTTAAGATACGGGCTTATACGTTAGGTAGTATTTAAAACGTAAAAGAACTTAGACACATTTAGCTTGACGATTCGAAATTAAACATAGTGAAGAAAAATATTCTAATCCTTCAAAAAAATTAAAATCGTAAACGGTATACGGATATTACGTAATTTAAAAAACTACGCCCTTATATAAAATACTATCTTGAAAAGCTTATAGTCGTAAATAATATATTTATGTTTTGTATTTATTAATCGTATAGAGTGGTAAGTTATTAGCTTTAAAATACCATTTTTATCCCGTTACGACAAATACTCTCTTAACATCAGTTCCGAATAATCCGTTTTCACAATGATTTACCGATTTGGATCCTTATATGCCAAAATCAAAACCGTAATAAAGATATTTTAAATGGTTAAAATACATATTTCTCCCGTTTCGTTTGAATTTTACTAATACTTGACTTTATTAAACAAACGAAATGATCAGTTAATTTTAAAATATTTACTAATAAAATTACGATAAAGGTTAGTAAAATCCAAAAGCATTTAAACCTTTCGGATAATACGAGTAACTTTTATTCGCAGATTATCCAGACTTTGTCAGGGTTAGCCTAAATACTTACCCTAACCATTATAATAAAGCCTAGGTATTTTATCCCCTTAATTACGAGGTTATATTTTTTATAAATTTAGATTTAGCCGCATTTTACGAAAAAGTCCCGAAACCACACGAAATTTTGCCATAAAATATTATTTAATACCTGAAAAAATATTGATAGGTTTTTCAAATACGTTATACCGAAATTATGTAAAATATCTGCCATTATATAATTAATATATCGTTAAAACGTTGATGGTGTTTCCACCAACTGAAAAAGGGCAATTAACTATTTGAATAACCCGAATCATATACGCAACGACGTTAATCCTTTTACCTGGATATAATTCAAATACGGTAAAGAGCCGTTCTAATATCTAACTTCGTAAATTATATCGACTATAATAACGTACGTAAAGTTTTCTTGATTAAAGGTAAGAAAAAAAGGTTTTATTTTGTGATTATATTTCGTAACCGGTAATTTATATGAAATCGTCAATCACTCCCCTGGTTTCAAAATAAATAATACCGACGTTATAATCAATAAACGGTTTACCCAAACTTAACCCTTGTTTACTAATTTCGTAACTTGTCGTCGAAGTTAAAAAAGTTCTTTTCTTAATATATAATATAAGGCTTTTAAAATAATTTTGATAAATATTTATCGTTACTCGGTTTTATATAGATATAATAATCGAATTTCCTTTCATATAAAGATAAAGTTATAACCTCTTTTTTATTGAATAATTTGCGAAATTAAGCTAATTTTACTAACAACGTAATCAATTTTTGTTTTCTTTAACTATAGTCGTTGTCATCGTTTTTAAAATCCGCGTTTTTTTGTAAAGGCTCATAACACAAATTATTTGAAACAGGTTTCCCATATATTAATTTCTTTAATACGAACTTTATACTAAACAGAGGAAAACAAAACCTATTACGTCTTATATATTTTTAGTTCTAAGGTATATTATTATTACGTAGATAATTGGACCTCTTTAACTTTAAATAATAAAACAGCTATCGTTAAGGTTTAAGGTTTCTTGTTAATATTATATTCAAGATATTTCAAAAATTATATCCTACTTCATTCTGTGAATAACATATATTAATATAAAGTTCGACTATTTATTAATATTTATACGAAACTTGGCATTTTAGATAATATGCGTTTTTTTCCGTACCCTTAATATCGTATCGAGATTTCGAGTATATAATAATTAAATTTACTTCATTTTTTAATGTTATATTAAAACCTCGTCTACAATATAATAATAATTATAGTTAAAATTAACTTAGACATTTTAAAAGTATGTATTATTAAGAAGTATAAGGATAAGAAATGAATCTTTATTTTTATGTTTTTAAATTGAATTAAATTCTTTTTTACTTGATTTTATAATTACGCCGTTAAAGTTATGCAACCCTTAAACGAAATTATATTTATAAATTAAGTTTTCCACTTCGCTATTAATATGGAACTTTTCTTTCCTTTTTCGACTTAAAACTTATATACTTATGTGGAAATTAATACCAGGTAGAGTTCGTAATTATATTAATAATGGCTCGATAAGCCATAACGTAGATAACGCCTCGACGTCAACCCAACTTAGCGGTTTTTCAATATTTCCTGCTTCGTTTTACGTCTTTAGTTTTAAATGCGTTTCGACTAAACTTGTTAAAATAATTAATGACAATATCAAAATAATTAGCCACAATTACTATAACCTTTTAATAAAGGTATTGAAAAGACATAAACTCTCATTGTAATCGTATTATAATTCGACCGATAAACATATACGGATTTCGCTGGCTAATAATCAAAACGTCGATTTGAATTTAAGGATTTTAACTCGTCGGCAAGTTCGCGGTATTTCTTTAAGTTTACGATATAATTTACCCGTTTAATACCTATCGTAATGGATTTGTCGGGAATACGTAGCCATACGCGAAAACGTACGTAATAATACTTTATAGCCGAAATTTTATTTAAGTTTCCTGTTTAAATTAAAAGTATTTCCAATTTAATAAAGAATAGTATTTATAAGTTTTTATTATTTATAACTAAACTTTAAAATTCGACTAATAACTTATTCGTGTGTTAAAGGTTGTTAAAATCCGTTTCGATATAATCGGGGAATTTCCCTATATTATATATATTTTTATATTTTCCGGCTTGGTAATAATTCATAACCGCCTACTTCACTACCATCTTTATAATATCTTGATACGTAAAAGAATATATACCGACCTTATTAAATTTATATCTTTTTTGTTTTTAATATAATTTCAATAGTTTAACGTGTTACCTTCTATATAAAAATAAATCCGTCGAATTACGGTTGTTTATATCGTTATCATCTGCTTTGAGCCGGTAAAAACTTAATGTGAATCACGGTTAATTCGGCTTAAAATTATGAAATTTCCGTTACAATTTAAACGAAGTTAAATATAAAGTCGATAATTAAGGTCGATTAATTCGTTTATCATAATTAATTTATAACTAACGCGATATCATTTACGATAATTTATAAACAACAAATGTCGGTTTAAATCTGTTTCAAAAAGATAAAAGGTATATTTATCAAGTTCAAGGATTAGGTATTTACAGATGGCCTATCCTTTTGAATAAAGTTAAATTGTAACGAAATATTATTAACATTCATCATCGATTCGTTTATCGTAAATAATATTTTGTCCAAAAAATGAAAAAAATCTTTAATAATATATTATAATTCAACTTACAATAGTAAGCTAAATGGGTATTAAATAGAATTTACTATTAAGGTACGGAGGAAAATAATAAAAGGTTATCGTAACCTAATATATAGGACCTATAAGTAAGACTAATACCCAGCCCGTCACGTGTCCTTACACGTGCTGTACACGGACCGTACCTAGCCTATACTCGGACCGTACCCGAACTAGGCCCAGACTGGGTACTACCCATCCCATGACGTGCACAGTCACGTAACCTATAGACTTAATGGCCAATGGCCTGAGTCCAGAACAAATATATATAACGGTCTGGAATAGGTATTCCAAAGCGCACAGAAAAAGGGCTACTGCCCGAATGGAAGGTTTATAACCTTCTATTGGAAGCGTGTAATCTTTAGAATATTCTTTCCTAACTTATTTATTTTTAACTTTAATTATACCAATCTTATAATTCCTTTTCTATTCTTTTACTTTTACATAAATAGGTAAAGACTTTACCGCTTCTAATTAGTAATCAACTTGGTATATTATAAATAGCTTAAGAAAAAAGATATAAATATAATTATAATACCTATAACTGGATATTATAGAAGTCTCAAATATTTATACTTTAATATTACGTTTTTATAACAATTAAACGATATATTTATAAAAATTGTAAAAACAAAGTAACTTTAAAAAGAATAACTTTAGTACGATATTAGTAACCCTTATTTGGTGTTTTCTTCCCTAAAAATCCTGTTACGCTACTATTAACCTTTATTTGGTGCTTTAATGTACCCGGACACTTTTTGGTGAGAATTTTATGATATACCAGGCCACGTAAGTCAAAACCACCAAGTTTCGAAACCCTTAGTTTGAATCCGTTCGATTTTAAATCAATAATCTATACCAGTCGTAAAACATAAGAGCGATTATGAGTATAGCATCCAAACCGCTCGTTGAATTCAAAAACGGTTACAAATACACCATCCCGTTTACAAAATTCAAGAGCAGCGATAAACTGTAAGACTAAACCTCTTGTACCATTAAGAGCGGTTATGATACACTAATCCGGACCGCTTACCAAATAAGAATTAAGACACATAATACACCTTCCTACACCCACATTTTCTTTGCTCTATCTGCTTTCCCACGTTCGACCTATGTATTTTAACTTTCCTCACGTTTTCTCGGTGTGTTTTAACTTTCGCATTTATGAAGTTTGAGTTCTTTCTAATCGCTTGACTAGTATAACATTACTAATTGTTAACAAAACTAACTTAAAACGTTTAACTAGTTTGTAGTAACGTCTTATCTATGTATGGTTTGAAATTCATTTATATTGGTAAGTGTTAATCGTCTTCTTCTGATCGTTTTTATTATCTCATTTATTTTGTATTTACCGAACTTTCCTAAACTTTAAAATCTAAACGTTTTTAAATCCAATTACGGCACAAAACCACCAATTTATGCCGCTCTAATATACCAGGTATACATAGGAACTTCCAACCCCAATCGCCTAAGATTATTATAACTATGGTTTTAATACCAATGATACCAAAGGAATCCATCGTTAACTTCGACATTCCGGTTGAATATATGGGAATTAGGAAAGCAATGATGTACGAAATCGTTTAGGTCTTTAAAATAATACTATTTATATACCAGTTGATAAACTAGAGCTATATATGACGAAATTATACATCTTAGCCATTATATGTCGTTATTTGGAGAAAAAAACCTAAAGACCTAATATACTAGATGATTTTAATAAAAGATTTTCGAACTGGACATTAAATATGTTGCAAATAGTAAACCCGTCCATTTTCAAAGCCTTACGAATTTAACTGCGAAATGAAGGTATTAATACGCTAAGAGGCAAGAATAACCGCATTATAAAATCCCTATTTTAAACAAAATAACTCATCGACTTACCAGACTAAGAGGACATATATTTGTACTATACTGAATTTGTAAAAGAGTGTTACCTAACGGAATATAGGAGACAGGTCGTAAAATATATAAGAATTAAAAAACGAAGTATACAATTATAAAGCGTGGGACCTTGATAAAAGAAAGGTTTATATATATAATTTATGCCACAGTTTTGAAAATAAGGAAAATTATATGAGAAAAAGGAAAAGAAAGATTTGGATATAAATTCAGGACTATATTTATATAAAAAAAGAAGGTCCCGAAAAAAAAAGCCTAGATATACAGTTTGGGTCGCAACCTTAAGAATGAAGAGAGCTGTAAGAGAGGGAAGAGAAGAAAGGTTTATATACGTTGTTTCAAACCATTTAAAAAACCCGAAAACGGTTACAACTACATTACCTACACCGCTCGCAAAATTCAAAAGCGGTTGCGATTATAACCCCGACACCAATCATACTAGCAGGAACGACTACAATATAATAACTCGAGCCGTTACTTTCAAAAAAAAGAATATCTAAATGCTTGATATGAAACTAGGCCTTAATAAAGAAATAAAAGCGTCTCTGTCACCACAAAACGTTTCAAAGCTTTTATTAAAACCGTTTCTATAATAATAAAGCTCCTAAAAAAGTATATTAATACCGTTCCTACCTATATTAAATGCTCAAAAATACGTGTTGACACTGTTTTCACCTACGTTTAACGTTTTTATTTACATACTTGAAACATAGGCGGTACTTTTAATAGTTATTACGATTAAATACGTTATGAGGCAGGCTATATAACCTAATTAGTAATAATAAGCACGTTATTTGTTAATATAGCTAGGAAGTTTTTTTGCAAACCCAATAGGCTATCTTACTACTTTTACCGATTTAAAACGGTTCGAAATCTGCTATTCGTTCTGCTCTCCGATTTTTATCTTTATTAGATCCTACCATTTTGCGCCGCTCCCAATATTCTGTCACTTTTTGTTTTTTATATTTAGATCTTACTAAATTTCCAATTCTTTTCTTCTTTTTAATTAGATCTATCGTTTCGAATCGCTTCTGTAATATCGTTACACCTTAATCTAAACACTTCAACCCAATTATTTCTTTTTCTATTCGCCTTCCCTTGGTTCGAATATATTACTTCACACGGCTTTTAATAATATTTGTACCCTTTTCTTTAGGTACTCCGAATACACTGTGTATTTCACTACTTATACTGTTCTATTACATTTTACGATATTGAACTGATTTTAATATATCACCTGTTTGAATAGTATTACGTGCAGTGCAGTAGGTCAACTTTAATATAAGTAAAGCTGACTGTACTACAAGTTGAGTGTATTGCTTTGTGCGGACTTACTGCATTGGTTGTAAGTCGAATGCAGTACGCTGCACTTCATTCTAGGGCACGGGCCAAGCAATTGGCCATACAAATTACAGTGCAGACCGGCTAGCGGTCTACCAAACCTAGAACAATACATCCACCATTTTACTACTGCAATACTACTGTTACTTCGAAGACCAATCGAATCGACAACGTTGCAACGTCTAAGGCCTACCAACACTGATCAGTGCTTGCCTGCTAGGTTAAGTAGAGATAAGCTAAGTAGAAAAAGAAGCTACTTTCCGGTTCTTACGCTCTGTGGTTACGGCTATTAGGGTAGAGGAAATATTCTTACGAAGGGCCTTTATTAGTACTACATCAATCCTTAACGATAGGAAAATAAAGAAGACTTCTTAGGTTGCATCAGTCCTCAACGGTCATCTGAAAGTAAGCGACGGTATCGCTATGGAAAACACTAAGAAATCTCCAGTAATCCTTCTTAAAGAAAAGCGTTAAGATTAACCGCTAAAAATCTTAAACGACAAGTTGGTAAAGGGTTAAGTTAGTATTATTACGAGTACTACTACTATAAAAAAAAAACAAGTAAGTCCTTACGCTAAACAACTATAACAAATAACCCTCGACCTTTACCGCTACCACCGACTTTTGGCCTTACCCACTACACCAAACCTTTGCCCTTACTTCACTTTTTTCACTCCCTACATCACTTCAATCGTCAGATTCGCTACTCTAAGCGAAAACACCAAGTCACGTCAAGAAAGCTACGTTACACAACCTCTCGCTAAGTCGTCAAGCTCTCACACGACCTTACGTTAAGTTACCAAGTCGTTAATTTTCCACGCAACTTTATACCAAAATACCAAGTCCTATATAGATCAAGATCTTAAAATGTTTACCGCCAACGCTTGGTTTAAAGTCATCACCGACGTCGAGTGGAAAGAATCAATTAAGGCCCTCGGATACTTCTTTATCAAATACTAGGACAACGATCTCTAAGCTTAAGATGTCTACAAAGAATTTACGGAAAAACACCTTACCAACTTTATCGAATACTTTATCATTAAGTAAAAAGCTAGCCATAACACTAACTATACTTTTAACAGATACCGTAAGTTCTTTAACAACTAGATTATTAATATGTAAAAAAAAAATTTAAAAAGAGTTAAGTTAAAGCTTAGGTTTGAACTGGGAAAAAAAAGTGATTTTCATTTAAGTATAAAACGTTATAACGTTAGCTTAAGCCTCTTTTAACCTAACCCAGCTTAACAAATACCCTTAAGACCCATGGCCTAAAAGAAAATGCATTAAGAAACCTTAATACCCTTATACGCGTTACATGAGACCTCCGCTCTATCCTTCAAAACTAAGTCAAGCTTCTTTACGCAATGATGATAAGAAACCTATTAATCTGCTCTATGGTTTAACACCACCACGTAATAACGTGGAGTACGCCTTTAACAGCGGAAAAACACGCGAAGCGAAGGCTGTCAACGCGACTAAAGTTATTAACGTTGGCGCTTTACATTAATTAATTAAAAAACACATTGACCCTTAATATTACGGTCGCCAAATACCTTAAAAACCCTTTCCCTTCGAACCCTACGTACGTAAACCGATTATAAGCCCTACCACAAAATTTTACTCATCGGGCCAGGTAATTAACAATTACTTTTAACACCGTACCTCGAAACCTCTAAGTTCTAAACCTTTGAGAAATACTAACTAAGCCTAGAATAATTATCGCGACCTTTATTCAAGACTTATCAGGATAATTAATATCAATTACAAACTAATAACTAACTTCGCGAAGATCTGGAATGATATAGCAAAATATGAAGAAAAGCCTTACAACCTCCTCGACACCAAGATAATACACTTTCTAAACATCTGCAAGTAAATGGAAATTCCCTCTTCTGGTTTTCACACACTATTTCCTGAAATCCTTACAAAGCACACCAAAGACTATTACCTAACCTTTCTAACGAACGCCAGCACATTCCGTGAGATTTACGATAATATAAAAGGGTACTTAGAGTACAACGTTCACCTCGCGTAATGATATATAAACTAGGCTACCACACAGTAGACTACAATTATAAAAAAGAAAAAAGAGGAAAAATTACCAATATATATTCTTAATTAAATGCTTAATAATCTGATAATATGTTAGAAAGCAATGTGAAAGGCCTACGCTAGCGAAGCCACACTTCGCGAGCAGGTACAGGCAGCTATTACGGGCGTTAATAAATTCGAATACGCACTACAACACCTAAATACCACCTGTAAAAGCTTTTTTAACTTGTTATGTTCCTCGTTTGCCACCGTAATAACATTTATACTAAACTCTCTCGGTATGTATACCCAAACCGATACCTTTCTTAACGTGGAAAAAAAAGACCTTATGATGGTTAACTATGTCGACCGCAAGTACGTACGCCCATAACGCCTAAGGCCAAGTCCATTAACCTTGGCACTAAACTAAAGGCAAAACCCACGTTAAAGTTATCTAAATTTAGGCGGAACTGTTAACCGCAAACATTATCGTCGTAACAATAGTAAGAAATGTTAAATTTATAATAAAGCAAGCTACTGATCAACTCTCTACCCCCCGCCGAGCGTTACGATAGGAAAAAGGCGTACCACATTCAATATCCTACTACTTCGGAACAAGATTACTTAGACTAGGTTATAAATATTAAAGCTAACAAGTTGATAAATGTCACTAATACCCTTAAGCAAATTAAATATCGCAAAGATACTACTTTAGGTACAGTAACTCAATAACTAGCCAATTATAACTTTAAGTTAAAACAATGTAGAATACTCTGCCTTAAAAGTCATTAAAAAGCTTTACTATTACTGACAAACGCATACCTAAGTCCCCCGGAAATTTAAGTTTACATTAAAAGACGATAAGGATTTTAATTATAAGATCTTTATTAATGTATTTAACTTAAATAACAAACCCGTTTTTTACGTCGTTAACTCTGCAACCTCCTTTCATAAAGATAAGTTCCTAAAGTCCCTTTCAGTAAAGGATACGTGGAAAACGTTAAGGATACTGTAGATTAATACGTACCTAGAACTACCTAATATTGTCGTTTACGATACCGGTACCAACTTTACGACAGTGAAGTTTCAGAAAAATGCCAAAATAATAGGTATCCAATGCAAATAGGTACCTATAAAAGCATATTAGAGTATTGAAAAGGCTAAAAGAGCATACGCCCTACTTTGCCGAACGTATAATATCTTTATGTTTGAAATTAAAAGTTTGACGAATCTGGAGGCACGCTTATAAATAGCAGTAAGAGATTTAAACTATATTATTAGCCTTAATGGCCTAATGCCAACGCTACTGGTTTTTAGAATGCACTTACGCTTGACAAGTGAATCTCCGCCCTCGTCAAATACTCAAAAACGTGTTACGGCTTAAAGCAAATCTTTAAGGGAACTACAAAGGGAATCGGTACACTGCCAAGTTAATAATACCCTTAATACCAAAAACTTGGTTATAACAATAGACGTACTCGCTTTTCTACTATAAAGTAAAGTCCTCGTATAACAGGAGCCGGGTAAATAGAAAGAACCGTACAAAATATTAAGTATCGCGAACTTTAAAGTAGTTATTAAAATTGCTAACGACTCTATATCTTTCCGGACTACTTAGGTCAATCCTTACATCAAGGCCACTAACGATAAAGACTCTTAAGTTAAACGACCGAGTTAGCACAAACCTCTACTGCTCTTCATCGATAAGCCAATGAAATGCCGCCGGCATAAACGACCTCTGGAAAAAAAGGAATGTTAAAGAGGAGGAATATACACCAAACGGCATTTACAATATTACTTGAGTAAACAAAAAAGAAAAGAATAACGAAAACTTAGCAATAAAACTTAAAGCATAAGGTATTATTAAGACTTTCAAAAAACCTTTTAAGGAAAGCAACAAAGTCGAGATTGACGGCCTGCTAACCCGAAGTGTAATACAATTTATACCAAATTTTAACTTCAACCTTTAAGACTCAAACGTTACGATCTTCAAGTCGAGGATTATTCACGAAGTTAAGGGTAAAACCACGGGGCGGCCCTATAAAAAGTCACAGCTAATCGTTCAACGACACGGTGATAAAAGCAAGGACTAGATTTTTATGCAGTCGCCAATGATTCAAAAGATCAACTAAAGCTTAGTGATTACTTTAACAAAAAGTTTATTAGCTAAAACTAATAACAAGTTTACACTTAATAACCGTAATATTACGTAAGCCTATACACAATCAACAACTGATCTATAACGGATTATTCTATTGGAACTATCATAAAAACTCCGTGCTGTTTACTTACCGAAAACGGTAATACGGTGTATCAAATCACTATATCAACTAGCTAAGGAAGGTGTTCACTAATTCCTAACCTATTAATCGCACTTTAAGTTTTGACTAACGATGAAATCTTCAATATACGAACTATATTTATAAGTAACATAGAAAAAAGGACTTCTGTATAATAAATATATAAACTAATAATACCCTTTTCATCTAAACGCATATCTTTATAGTACAAGAATAGTGAGCCATCGAAAACTCCAAGTTTTAAAATGATAAGCTGGTGACGACGTTAACTAAAAACAATCAACTTAATTTTAATAAGTAGTCAATCCACATACTTAGTATTAATACCGGTCTAAGCTTCCGCCAAAAGGATCAGGACGCTATTCTTACCACAATAGACAAGACTAATAAGGCTAGGGTTTAACGGTACTTAAAACAACGTGTACAGGATAGCTATATTGTCACTATATACCAATTAAAAGCTTTATACGACCTATCTATTACAACACAGGCATAAATACCAATAAATAAAAACTTTAATCGACTGAATAAAAGGCTGGCATAACAAATGCGGAACTTGAACCGCGGGATTAATATAATGCTAATCGACCTCTTAAAGACCAAGTTATAAATCTTCACAGACGGGTTCTTTACAAACAACACCGACTTATCTTTACAGGTCGGCTTTCTAATAACTCTTATTAACGAAAATAAGCGGGAAAATTAATTTAACATTACCAGTAAACTAATTTACTAGACCTTCGTCAAGTATAGGAGGATTATACGAAGCGTGCTGGCTTTAAAGATCTACGTCATAATAATGGGCTTTAACGTAAACATAACGTTATAAGAAACCCTCAACCTTATCATCAGGCAGCTAAAGATTCCCTTTATCCCGATGGTAATTTGTACTGACTTAAAAATTTCTTTGAGTGCTTGTCAAAGCTCGAAACTACCAGCGAAAAACGCCTGATAATCGACGTAATAACACGATGCTAAGCCTACGAAGGGAGGGAGATTAAGGAGTTTTGATAGATCGATGGCAAAGATAATCCTATAAATATCATGACGAAGGCTACGTAAAACAAAATACTAAAAAGTTTTGTAAACAGTAATAAACTAACTATACATATCGAGGGATATGTAGATAATCTGCCTAAATCACGTAACGGCGGACAAGGATATGCTAGCGAACCGGAAGACTGCCAGATGTAATGGTAATTTATTTAAGTGGCATAGTTTAAGTTGCGAAAGGCTATAGCAGAAGAAATTTTTGTAAGAGTTGATAAACTCGGACCTCGGAAAGGCGGAGCAATTAAGGTCTAATGGAGTCAATTCACATACAATTGGATACAATACAATATAAAAGTCAATTGACAGTGACAAGGGGTACGAGGCTGCTATTTAGCGATAACCGGAAAAGATTAGTCAGCCATATTAGCGTGCATGCGCAAAAACTAAAAAGCCGCCAGTATTGGAATAATATTACATGCAATGCAGTAAGTCAACTTTACTATAAGTAAAGTTAACCGTACTACAAGTTGAGTGTATTACTCTATGCGGACTTACCGCATTAGGTGTAAGTCGAGTTTAATACGCTACACTTCACTTTAGGGCACGAGCCAAGCAATTGACCATACAAATTACAATGTAGACCGGCTAGCGGTCTGCCAAACCTAAAACAATACGTCCACCATCTGACTACTGCAATACTACTATTACTTCGAAGACCAATCGAATCGACAACATTACAACGTCTAAGACCTACCAACATTACCTCTCTTTGTTTTATATATTCTAAGTTAAATTTGTCACTTATAAACTCTTATTTTATGAAAAGTAATAATTTTACTATATAACGTATTACACTATGGCAGGGCGCGCCGGCTCGACTCGAGGGGCAGCTATCTGTTACTAACAGGAGAGGGAAAAGCTAACGCCGTCACGTCTCTAGTATCCTCCCCATTACCCTCCCCCTTTATATTAGCATTACAGCCATCACCGCTATCTAGGCCATCAACGTTAGTAAGGATATAACCTTACGCCTTAGGTTGTATGCCCTTAGATAAAAACGTAAGAGGGTTTTTACCTTTTTTACGGCAACACGCAATAACGTCGTTAAATTCGCCTACGCAATACATTCTTAAGCCACATTTTCAGGCGATAATAAAGGCCTTCGACTCTTTTATTTACTGGTTGGCGCTTACTATTAATTAATATCGGTTTATTTTGGTTATTTGCGATTATGGTTATTTTTCGGAGCGCTCCGAATATTATTATTTTTAATTGAGGAAATTTTTGGGGATAGGTCAAAACTTACTATAAAGCCGACGGTTGCGTAACACGGCTTCGGCCTACAGCTTTAGGACTAACAAAACGGGAGCGTATCCGTTACTAGTCTGTTTGTAACGGTATTAACGGGCCGAAAGCTCTGCTTTTTTAATAATCGTTAATAAACCTATCCGTAGTTGCGAACGCGATATACTGCACGTAAGTCTTATCTATTAACGGCCTAGGATTATAGATCCGGGTACGTTGTTTTAACGCTTTACACATTATAGAAGCCTCGTAACATACCCTAACAATATGAAACTCGAGGCGGCGGAGTAAATTCGCCTTATATTTTTTTTTTTTTTGGAGAAAGCCAATACTAAAGGTATATAAACGGGTAAATTTGAAGTATATAAGCCCTAGCGTAACTGTACCAGGCTATTCCTATCGTGTAAAATAGCTCATGCGGGTAAGGGGGTTTTTACTTGCAGGGAGAGGGTGAGGTTTATAACTTTGGGAGCTCCTCGTTCCTCCCCTTAGGAGCTGGGGAGTGGAAGAGAAAAGGAGGGGAGGAAGGTGTGGCGGCGACGACGGGAGAAGGCGAGGCTGAAAGGTGGGCGGTAGCAGCGAGGCTTGGCGGGGCCGGAGGGGCGGCGACAGCGGGCGGGGTGGCAATAATGGAGGAGGTTATACCTAATAAGGGCGGGCTGCTGGTGATGATGGTAGCGGTGGTTGCTGCATCCGCAGCGGTGCGGCGGCGTTTTGGCGCCAAATGGCGCCTGACCGTCCTGTTTTCACGCAGCATTTATTTAAAGGAAAGTTTAGTATATAGGTATTGGCTAAGTAACCTACCCATTAAAGCGGTTTGGTTTAATTAATTCATATGAAGGTTAAATTAGAATGAGGATTTACATTGGCTTTCATTACGCGCCTTTAAAAGGAAAAAAAAGTTTTACTTAAACCAATAGCGATATATCTTTTTATACTAGCTTAATACGTAATGGTGTAATTATCTTTACGTGGTTAACACTTACGTAGTTACCATTATCGAAAACTATAACAGGAGTTATTCATATTCATGTTGCTACCGATTAACTATACTAATTGGGCTCTTACTATAATTACCATCACGGCTAGAAATTACGGATTCGAACCTCTATAATTATCACCTTGGTTAGGATTTACTAATTTATACTTCTACAATTAGTACTGCAACTGTATTATCATTACAAAAACTACTAATTTATACCTTTATAATTTGTACTATAAGCATATTAATATTACGAGGCTACGTATAAAGACTCATTACAATTATATTTTCGTTAATAAGCTATAGGTATATAAAGAAAGATGAAAGATTTCATGTGTAGATATTACTATATACTCCTATAGATAATATACATAGGCTACGTTACAATGCACTTTATTGCAAGGTACTCTTTTGCAGAGTATACGATAACGTGTCATGCTGTAGGCTATACTTTTATAAAATGCAAAGTGCATTATGTATGGACCGGTTTGGAATGGGTATTCCAAAGCGTACGGCAATGTATGGAGCGATCCGGAATGGTATTTAAAAGCGCACGGAAATGCATGGAACGGTTTGGAATATGTATTTCAGAGCGTACAGAAAAGGGGCTACTGCTCGGATGGAATGTTTATAGCCTCCCATCTATAGCGTGTACTCTCTGGAATAATCCTTCCTAATCTTTCTATATTTTACTACAACTATACCAATCTTATGATTACTCTTCTACTCTTTTACTTTCCCGTGAATAGGTAAAGACCTTATCGATATTACATCATATAAACAATTATATCAAATTTAATACGATTATAATTATTACTTGCAAAATATCAAAGCGTTTTTTGTTATTACCCAGATATATAATTTATATAGTAGAAAATGAGGGTTTATTGTTGTATCATTATCTATTTCTTATTAACTGGTTTTATTCTCGTTACATTATCTCCGATAAAAATGTGAAATTTCACCCTTGCCTTTTAAAAAAAGTTATAAAAAGGATTTGGTACGAAACCCACTATAATCATAGTACATTATCTGTAAATAAACAATTGAATTAAACGGGTAAAACAGTTAATTAAACTTAATTCATAATACTATATCGCAAAATTTCCAAACTTAGAGGTATATATTATACCTTCGGTTAATTAAAACCTAAACAATATATATTTTCATCTATTCAATACCAATGCCTGAAAATTTCTTTTCGGTTTTTGCCTTGAATTACTACTACATTATTTGACTCACGCATTACCGCGAGTATTAGTTAAAATTATATCTTTACACCAGTATTTCCTTCAAAATATACAACTTACTATAAATATTATAATAATTTAAAACAAACGTCGTTATAATAAGCGTTTCCATTCGCTTTAATTTAACGTTAAAGATTATATTTAATTTGAAGTTGGTAAAGTACATAAGTCGGTTTATTCATAAGGAAAACTTACGTTACTAAAACTCGGCCTATTTTTCAATTTTTGAGAAAATTGCTTCGCTAGTATATAAGTTCGATTTTACATTAGCTTCGAAGATACATTGAATCATTAATATATAACATATATTACCAACCTTAATAAACGACTTATTTTACCATAGGGACCTTATTTTACTTCTTATAAAATATTTTAACTATAATTTTACAGCTTTTGAAACCGAATATCGGAAAGTTAAATTTATTTTAAATAAACGTATTAATTGTTGGCATGGCTAGGTAAAGCTTTCATACCTTATATGTTAAAAATATATAATAGCGAAAGATGATAAATAACTTGATTTAGGAAAATGAAAACGTTATAAAAATTGTAAACGATTTTAAACGTTGGCAAACTGATGAATACCACAAATATGGAAAAATAAGGCATCTTACGGCTAAAGTACGCCAAATTTTGGAAAAAAAAAAAAAGATATAATTAAACGAGAAGTTTTCCTTATAAAAAGTTTGTCTGACGAAATTTTTTTCTTACAAAAAGTTTATTTAATAAGGATATTATTGGTAGGCCTTAGACTTTGCAACGTAGTCGATTCGATTGATCGAAGTAACAGTAGTATTTCGTGGTCAGATAGTGGATGTATTTTTCTAGGTTTGGCAGACCGCTAGCCGGTCTGCACTGCAATTTGTATGGCTAAGTGCTTGGCCCGTGCCCTAGAGTAGAGTGCAGTATACTGCACTCGACTTACACCCAATGCGGTAAGTTCATATAAAGCAATACACTTACAGTACGGTAAACTTAATTGTAAATAAAGTTGACCTACTGTATTGCATATAATACTATTCCAATACTGGCGGCGTTTTAGTTTGTATGCAAATGCTAGTATGACTAACCAATCTTTTCCGGTTAGCGTTAAATAGCGACCTCGTTCTCTCTATCAATTCCGATTAACTTCCATACTGCATTATACCCAATTATATACAAATTAACCCTATTTAACCTCAATTTCACCGTTACCCCAAGGTCCGAATTCATCCACTCCTACAAAAAGTTCTTCCGTTACAAACTTTCGCAACTTTAACTATACTACTTAAACAGGTCGCCATTATCAATCCCCTAGCAGTCTTCCAATCTGCCAGCACCATCACGTAATCTAGGCTTTCCGAGCGGTCTATCCACGTAACCCTCAATACGTATAGTCAGCTTATTACTATTTACAAACCTTTCCAGGTCTTTATTTAGCATTGCCTTCGTTATAATATCTGCAATATTATCTTTGTCATCGATCTATAGGAACTTTTTAATCTCTCTCCCTTTATAGGCTTTTTGGAGTGCCATTATGTCGATTATTGAGCGTTTTTCGTTAGTGGCTCCGGGATTTAATAGGCATTCGAAAAAGATTTTTAAATCGGTATAGATTACCATCGGGATAAGAGGAATTCTTAATTGCCTGTTAATGTGATTATAGGTTTTTCATAGTGTTATACCTATGTTAAAACCAATTATTATACCTTAAACCTTCAAAGCTAACATTCTTCGTGTAATTCTCCTATATTTAACGGAGGTTTAGTAAATTAGGCTACCGATAATACTAAACTAATTTTCCCGCCTATTTTCATTAACGAGCATTATGAAGAAGCTAATCTATAAAGGCAAATCGGTATTATTTACAAAAGACCCTTTCGTAAAGATTATTAGCTTTACTTTTAAAGGGTCAATTAGCATTTTATTAATCCCACGGTTTAGGTTTTTCATTTACCACTTTAACCTTTTATTTTATCGGTTAAAATCTTTATCCGTTGGTATTTTTATATGTATCGTAATAAATACGCCGTATAAAGCTTTCGGTTAACATAAGGTGGTAATATAGCTACCCCATATACGTTGTTTTAAATACCGTTAAGCCTTATCCTTATTAGTCTTGTCGATTATAGTAAAAATAGCACCTTAGCTCTTTTCAAGAAATCTTAGGCCGGAATCAACATTAAATATACAGATTAACGATTTATTAAAGTTAAGCTAGTTATTTTCTATTAACGTTGTTACTAGCTTTTAATTTCAAAACTTAAAGTCTTTGATCGTTCATTTTTTCTATATTATAAAGCCAGCCGTTCCGACGAAAAAAAGTAACGTTAATTTACATATGTATTGTACCGAAATTCCTTTTTTACGTTACTAATAAACACGAATCGTATATGAAGGACTTTATCGTTAACCGCAACTTAAATTACAACTAATGAGTTAAAAATTAATGAGCACCTACTTCAATCAATCCATATAGCAGTTAAACACACTGTATTATCGTTTTTGATAAGTAAATAACACGAAATTTCTATAGTAGCTTTAACAGTATAATCCGTTGTAAATCCGTTGATAACTATATATAAATTTACGTAATATTACGACTATTAAGTATAAATTTACCATGACTCTTAATTAGTAAACTTATCATTAATATAACCATTAAACGTTATCAATCTTTTAAATCGTTAATAATTACGTAAGAATCCAATCTTTACCTTTATCGCCGTATCTTCAATCAATTAACCGTAACTTTCTAAATGGTCGCCCCATAGTTTTATCCTTAACCTTATAAATAATCTTCGACTTAAAAATCATAACATTTAGGTTTGAAAAGTTAAAGTTGATTTTCGGTATAAATTATACCACACCTTAACTTAATAAGCCGTTGATTTCAACTTTATCGCTTTCTTTAAAAGACTTATCGAAAGTTTTTATAATCCCTTATAATTTAAGTTCTACTACTAATTTTTTGTTATACTTTTCTTTCTTACTTACCTAAGTAGTATTATAGGTACGACCTGATATATAATTTTTTTTTCTTCTTCAATGTTTCTCTTTTTCAAAAGTCGTCTGCGTCGGCGGCGTTTGATTAGCTTGTCGATAATGGGTGGAGAAGGTTCGTGTTAGCTTGGTCGTTTAACCTAAAGGTCTTTATTGTTAATAACCTTAATTTAAAACTTGACACAAGTGATCCGGAAGGACATTAGGCCGTTAGCAGTTTTAACAACTATTTTAGAGTTTACGATACTTAATATCTTATACAGCCCCTTCTATTTGCCCGACTCCCGCTACATGAGGACTTTACTTTACAATAGCAAAACAAGTACGTCGATTATTATAAGCCCGTTTGTTGGTAGGCCGTGGACGTTGCAACGTTGTCGATTTGATTAGTCGAAGTAATAGTAGTATTGTGTAGTCAGATGATGTATGTATTGTTCTAGGTTTGGCAGACCGCTAACTGGGTTGCATTGTATTTTGTATGCTAAAGTATTTAGCCCGTACCCTAGAGTGAAGTGCAGTGTATTGCACTCGACTTACGCACAATGTGGTAAATTCGAAGACTTACCGTACAAAGCAATACACTTGCAGTACGGTGAACTTTACTTATAGTAAAGTTGACCTACTGCCTAATATGTAATACTATTCCAAAACTAGCGGCTTTTTAGTTTGTATGTGCGTACACCAGTGGGACTGACCAAATCTTTCTGGTTAGTGCTAAATAATAGCTTCGTACCCCCTGTTAATTCCAATTGACTCTCCTATTGTATTATACACAATTACATGTAAATTAACCCCATTTGACCTCAATTTCTCCGCCGCTCCAAGGTCTAAGTTTATCAACTCCTATAAAAAATTATTCTGCCACAGCCAGCCCTTCGTAACTTCAACCATGTCACTCAAATAGATCATTATCATCAATTCCCTAGCAATCTTCCAGTCTACCAGTACATTCTTGTCTTCTGGCACATGATTTAAGCTTTCTGGGTGGTCTATCCACGTATCGCTCGATACGTATGGTTAGCTTATTGCTATCTATAAACCTTTTTAATGCTTTGTTTAACGTAGAATTTATTATAGTATTTACAGGATTATCTTTGTTATCGATTTATCGGAACTCCTTACTTTCCCTCCCTTCGTAGGCCTCGTAGAGTGCTATTATGTCGATTATCAGGCGTTTTTCGCTAGTGGTTCCGAGTTTTGACAGGAACTCGAAAAAACTTTTCGATTCGGTATAGATTACCATCGGGATAAAAGGAATCTTTAGCTACCTAGTGATAATATTATAGTTTTTTTTAATGCTATGCCTATATTAAAACCCGTCATTATACCTTAAATCTTTAAAAGAAAAACGCTTCGTATAATCATTTTACACTTGACAGAGGTCTAGTAAATTAGGTTACCAGTGATATTAAATTGATTTTCCCCCCTATCTTCGTTTACTATGGTTATTAGGAAGCCGATCTGTAAAGATAATTTGGTGTTATTTACGAAGAACCCATCTGTAAAGATTATTAACTTAGCCTTTAAAAGGTCGATTAACACTATATTAATTCCGCGGTTCAAGTTCTACATCTACCATTTTAAACTCTTATTCAATCGATTAAAATCTTTATTTATTAGTATTTATGCCTATGCTATAATAGAAAAGTCGTATAAGGCTTTCGGTTAATATAGGGTGGTAATATAACTACTCTATACACGTTATTTTAAATACCGTTAAGCACTGGCTTTATTTGTTTTTTCGATTGTGGAAAAAATACCATCCTAGCCCTTTTAATAAAAGCTTAGGCCGGTATTAATATTAAGTATATGGATGAACGATTCATTAAATTTGAGTTAATTATTTTCTATTAACGTTATTACTGGCTTATAATTTTGAAACTTGAAGTCTTCGATTACTCGTTATTCCTGTGTTATAAAGCCAGCCGTTTCGACGAAAAGGGTATCGTTAATTTATATATCTATTATGCTGAAATCATTTCTTTACATTACTAATAAGTACGGGTCGTATATTAAAGACTTTATCGCCATCCGGGATTTGAAATTCGATTAATTGATTAAAAATCAGTAAACGCCTGCCTCCGTCAATCCATATAATGATTCAACATATCGTATTACCGTTCTTGGTAGGTAAATGATGTGGAGTTCCTTTAATAGTTTTAATAATACAATCTGTTATAAGTCCGTTACTAATTATATATAGACTTACATAATATTACGGCTATTAAATGTAAACTTGCCTTTAGTTCTGGTTAATAAACTTACTACTAGGATAATTATTAAATGTTAACCAATTTTTTAAATAGTTAACGACTACGTAGAGATTTAGTCTTACTTTTATCGTCGTATCTTTAAATGATTAGACGTAACTTTTTATATAGCCACCCTGTAGTCTTACCTTTAACTTTGTAAGTAATCTTCGACTTAAGAATCGTAAGGTTTAGATTTTAAAGGTTAAAGTTAGCTTTCGGCATAAATTGTACTATATCTCGAGTTAGCAATCCATTAATCTCGACCCCATCGCTTTTTTAAAAGGCTTGTCAAAAGTTTTAATAATCCATTATACCCTAAGTTTTACTACTAAGTTTTCGTTATTTTTCTTTTTCCTACTTACCTAAGTAATATTATAGATACGACTTGGTATATATTCCTCCTTTTTAAAGTTCCTTTTTTTGAAGGTTATTTGTGCCGATAGCGCTTTATTAACTTGTCGACAACTAGTGAGGAAGGTTCGTATTAATTCAGTCGTTTAACTTAAATATTTTTATTGTTAATAACCTTAATATAAGGTTTAGACTAAGTAATTCCAAAAGACATAATGTTGTTAATAATTCTAACAACTACTTTGAAGTCTACGATACTTAATATATTATACGGTTCTTCTTATTTATCCGGCTTCCGTTATACGAGGACTTTACTTGGTAATAGTAAAATAAATACGTCGTTGTAAGTCCATTTCTGGTATTAAGGGTATTATTCACTTGAAGGTATGTCCATTCTCTTCGCAGTTCCTTTAAAGCTTTATTATAAGCCGTAACACGTTTTTAAGTACTTACCGAAGGTAGAGATTCACTCGTCAAACGTGGATACGCTCTAAAGACCAAGAGCATTAACACTAGGCTGTTAAGGCCCATAATATCGTTTAAGCCTTTTACTGTTATTTATAGGCGTGCTTTAGAGTCCGTAAAACTATTAATTTCAAATATAAATATATTATACGTTTGACGAAGTAGCATGTATACCCTTTCAACCTTTCTAATACTTTAATAGGCTTTTATAAGTACCTATTTACATTAAATACCCACTACTTTAATATCTTTTTAAAACTTTGTCGCTGTAAAGTTAGTACTGGTATTATGGACAATAATATTTAGTAAACCTAGGTACGTGTAAATCCACAGTATTCTCAACATTTTCCACGTATCTTTTTCCGAAAAAGACTTTAGGAGCTTAATTTCATAGAAAAAGGTTACGAAGTTAACGACGTAAAAAAAGGTTTTTTATTTAAGTAAAACATATCAATAAATACTTTATAATTAAAGTTCTTATCATCTTTTGATATAAACTTAAATCTCTAGGGGGCTTGAGTATACGTTTGGTAATAGTGTTAAATTCTTTTAATGATTTTTAAGGTAGAGTATTCCATATCGTTATGCTTTATGAACTTTAGGACTTTATATAACCTGTTAATAACTAGGTAATTAAAGCGTTCATGTAGTTAACGTATTTCCGTCTCCGTTTAGTTCAATACCATTATTTCCGAACCTTAAAAGTGAAACTATAAATACCCCTATTTAAAGGCAAGTGAAAACTTTTGGCCGTTTTTAACCAACTCGTTTACGTTAAATTTCACGTTCACCCCAAGGATATTTATATCCTTTAAATAAAGTAAAAAAGGGGTAGAGAACTTAAGGATGTAAAATTTAATTACTTTTATGAAATTTAAACTATCGTTATCCTTAATGACGATAGTTCTTCGCTTAGGCTAGATTTAACTTCAATTTTGTTAATATCTTAGCGATTAATCTTAGTAGCTACAGTACTTTCCCTCCGTAATATCATATACTACGAATAGCCTCCTATTAAGTACCTTACTGACTTAGTATTCGATATAATACTTTAAAACGTGTATTTCGCGTAATAATCGCGAAAGTTAAAGATATATGAGGGGTTAGGGGTATAATTAAGGTATAATTAAGGGTCTTCAACACTCAAACGGTATAAAAAGGTATAGTTGGCTAGTTATTAAGTTGCCATACCGAAAATAATATTTTCGTATTATTCGATTTATTTAAAGGCGTTAACGGCGTTAGTTAACTCGTTACCTTTAATTTTCATAATTTGATTTAATTAATTTTATTCCGAATTGGTAAGGTATTAAACGTAATACATTACTTTTTTGTTGCTACTTTCGGTGAAGGGGTAGCTAGTTAATAAGCAACTAGCTTTATTACAAATTTAACATTTTTTACTATTATTACAAAGAAAATATTTATCGTTGATAAGTTCACCTAAATTTCAATGGCGTTAATATAGGTTTTACCTTTATTTTGGTGCCGAGGTTAATAAACTTAACCTTAAGCGTTGTAGGCATAAGTACTTACGGTTGACGTAGTTAACTATCGTAAGGTTTTTCTTTTCCACGTTAAAAAAATTATCGGTTTAGGTATATATACCGGGAGAGTTTGATATACGTATTATTACGGTGGTAAACGAAAACCTAAATTGGTTAAAGAAGCCTTTACAGGTGATATTTAAGCGTTATAAGGCGTATTCGAACCTACTAACACTCATAATAACTTCTCGTACCTGTTCGTGAAGTGTAGCTTCACTAACTTAGGCTTTTTCCATTGCCTTTTATTATATCATTAACTTATTAAGCATTTAATTAAGAATAATATATTCGTAATTCCTCCTTTTTTTTCTTTGGTATTATTGTAATCCATTGCGAGGAGGTCTAGTTTGTACATTATTACATAAGGTGGACGTCGTATTCGAAATGGTCTTTTATACTATTTTCAATCTCTCGAAACGTGGTGGCATTCATTAGGAATGTTAGGTAGTAGTTTTTAGTATACCCTGTAAAGATTTTGGGAAACAATAAGTAAAAATTAGAAAGAGATACCTCTATCCATTTGCAAATATTTAAAAAAAAGTATTATTTTGGTGTCGAAAAGGTTATAAAGCTTTTCGTTATGCTTTGTTATATTATCCCAAATCTTAGCAAAGTCCGTTATTAACTTGAAGTTAATGTTAATTATTTTAACAAGTTTTGAAGAAAGGTCGCGATAATTATCTTCAGCTTCGTTGGTATTTTCTAGCGGTTTAAGTTTTAAAGGTTTCGAGGTACGATATTAAGGTTAATTGACAGTCGCTTAACCAGATAGGAAAAATCCTGTAATAAGGCTTGTAGTCGGTTTATGCGCGTAGGTATATTTGAAAGGAAAAAGCTTTTAAGGGTTTTAGTGGTAGATATGTTAAAGAACGATAGGTATTTAAAGGATTTGAGAAGTTTAGCGATTTTACTTAATTAACTGGTGTAAAGCGTTAACTTTAATACTTTTAGCCGCGTTGGCAACTGTTACTTTACGCGTTTTACCACCGTTAAAGGCGTACTTCGCGTTGTTACATAGTATTATTAAATTGCCGAGTAAATTAACGGGTTCCTTATCGTTAGCGCGTAAAAAAGCTTAAATTAGTTAAGGGTAAATGGAAGGCTTTTTTGATTGTATATAAGGGTGTTAAGGTTTTTTAATAGCTTTACCCTTGCTTTAGGGGTTTTGTGGACATTTTTTAAGTTAGGTCAACTGAAAAATGGTTTTTATTATTCCCTTTAAAGATCTATCTGGTATGTAAATGCCACTCCTTTTGATTTTTGTCCTTAATTTAGCCTTAACGTGCTGTTAGATCGTTTTTCACATATCTAGTATTTAGTAGTTGAAAAACTCGCGAAAGTTTTGAAAAGTATTAACATCATGGCTAAACTCTTTACTTACGTTAATTTCAAATATGTATCAACTAACGTAATGAGTTAGGTAAACTTTAATAAAGGTTTCGTTAATATCTTTGGTTTAGAGTTAATAGTCGAATTAGTTAACAAAGATTATTTCGAGGTTTTTTATTACTTTTTTTTAGGTAGGGTCGATAATAGCCTTGAAGTGAACGTCAGGTATAGATATCTTAACAAACGTGTAGAGCTAAAAACTTGGTGATTTTAGGCGTAGGAAATCTGGTGTTTTAATGTAAAGTCTCATGGGAACTTGGCGACTTGGTAACTAAATAACTTGGCGAAAGGTCGCGTAACTTGGCTCTTTTAACGCGGCTTGGTTTTTTCCTTAAAAAGCATCTAACTTGGTGATAAGCGTAGCGGGGGAAGTAAAAAAAGTAAATTAAGGTAAAAAATTAGTGTAGAATGTATGGTCGAAGATCGTTTGTTATTGGTGAAGGTCAAAGGTTATTGTTTTGGTGTAAGGATTTAGTCGTTTTTCCAGTAGTAACACTTATAATAGTACTAACTTAGCCGTTTGAAAACTTGACGTACGTTAAAACTTTTAATAGTTTACCTTAACATCTTTAAGAAAGGTTAATAAAGATTTCTTAGTGTTTTCGAATAGCGATACCGTCGCTAACTTTTAGATTGCCGTTGGAAAACTGATGTAAACCAAAAAGTCTTCTATATTTTCCTGCTATTAGAAGACTGTCGTAGTACTAATAGAGGCCTTTCGCAAAAACCTTTCCTCTACACTAGCGATAAACGTAAAGCGTAATCAGAAAGTAGCTTTTTCTTTTATTTAGCTTATTTGTGCTTAACCTAGCAGGTAATCATTGATTATTGTTGGTAAGCCTTAGATGTTACAACGTTGTTGATTCGATTGGTCGAAGTAATAGTAGTATTATATGGTCAGATGGTGTATGTATTGTTCTAGGTTTGGCAGACCGCTGACCGGTCTATACTGTATTTTGTATGTTCAAGTGCTTGGCCCGTACCCTAGAGTGAAGTGTAGTGTACTGCACTTGACTTACACCCAATGCGGTAAGTCCGAAGACTTACCGCACAAAGTAATACACTTTCAGTACGGTCAACTTTACTTACAGTAAAGTTAACCTACTGCCCTGCATGTAATACTATTCCAACACCGTTCCTAAAATCAAGGGTATTATTAACTTGGCGGCGTGCCGATTCCCTTCGTAGTTTCCTTAAAGCTTTACTATAAGTCGTAATATATTTCTAAGTACTTACCGAGGGTGAATATTCATTCATTAGTCGTAGGTATGCTTCAAAGACCAATAACGTTGGCATTAGGCTATCAGGGCCCACAATATCGTTTAAGCCCTTTACTACCATTTATAGGCGTTCTTTTGGATCCGTAAAGCTTTTAATTTCCAACGTAAGGATACTATACATTCGGCGAAGTAAGGCGTATAACTTTTTAACATTTTTAATACTTTAGTAAGCTTTTACTAGTACCTATTTATATTAAATACCTATTATATTAATATCTTTCTATAACTTCGCCGCCGTAAAATCAATACCAGCATTGTAGATGACGATATTAGGTAAATCAAGGTACGTGTTAATTTACAATATTCTTAATTTTTCCCACGTATTCTTGCCTAAATAGACTTTAGAAATTAAACTCTATGAAAAGAAATTGCGAAGTTAACAACGTAAAAAAAAGGTTTATAATCCAAGTAAAACATATAAATAAATATCTTACAATTGAAGTTTTTATCGTCTTTTAATATAAACTTAAATTTCCAGGGGGTTTAGGTATACATTTAATAGTAGTAATAAAGCTTTTTAATAGTTTTTAAAGAAAATTATTGTATATCATTATACTATATACACTTCAATACTTTGTATAGTTTATTAATAGCTGGATTGTTACAACGCCGGTATAATTAACGTATTTCCAGCTCCATTAATTTTAATACCACTGCTTTCGGATTTTAAAAATAAAACCATAGGTACCCCTATTTAAAAGCGAGTGAAAAACTTTAGCCGTTTTTAACTAACTCGTTTACGTTAATATTAAGATTAACGCCGAAAGTATTTATATCCTTTAAATATAGTAGAAAAGGGGTAGGGGACTTAAACATGTAAAATTTAATCGTTTTTATAATAGTTTAAATTACTTTTATCCCTAATAACGATACGTATTCGCCTAAAGTAAAGCTAACTTTAGCCTTACCAACATCATAAAGATTAATATTTATAACTATAGTATTTTCCCTCCGTAATGTTACATATTACGAATAGCCTCCTATTAATTACCTTACCGTATTAATATTAAGCATAATATTTTAAAACGTATGATCCGCGTAACGATCGCGAAGGTTAAAGGTATATAAGGGTTTAAAGGCATAGTTAGGGCAAAGATAAGGGTTTTTATTGTTTAAACAGTATACAAAGGTGTAATAGACTAATTATTAGGCTATCGTATGAAAAATAGTATTTTTGTATTCCTTAATATGCTTAAAGATATTAACGGTATTAGTTGGCTTATCGCTTTTAGTATTTAACACCTGATTTAAGTAATTTTATTCCGAAGTAATAAGGTACTAGACGTGATACGTTGCTTTCCTATTATTACGTTTGGCAAGAGGGTAACAAGTTAACCAACAACCGGCCTTACCACAAATCTAACATCTTTTGTCATTATCACGACAATAGTACTTATGGTTAATAGATCCACCTAAATCTTATTAACGTTAATGTAGGTGTTACCGTTAGTTTGGGCCGAGGTTAATAAACCTGACTTTGAGAATTGTAGGCGCTCGTACTTACGGTCAACGTAATTAATCACCATAAGGTTTTCCTTATCTACGTTAAGAAAGTTGCCGGCTTAGAAATATATACCGAGCGAATTTGATATACGTGCCATTACGGTAGCGAACGAAAAGCGTAGCTAGTTAAAAAAGCCTTTATAGGCAATATCTAAATATTATAAAGCGTATTCGAACTTAATAACGCTCGTAATAGCTACCCGTACCTATTCGCAAAGTGTAGCTTTATCAACGTAGGCTTTTCACATTACTTCTTAACATATTATCAACTTATTAAACATTTAATTAAAAACATCTATTAGTAATTCCTCCTCTTGTTTCTTTACTATTATTATAATCTACCGCGTAGTAGCTCAATTTGTATGGCATTATATAAGGTGGACGTCGTATTCGAAATAGCCCTTTATATTATTATAAATCTCACGAAACGTTGTAGCATTTGTCGGAAAGGTTAAATAGTAATCCTTAACGTAACCTATGAGGATTTCGGAAAATAATAAGTAAAACCCAAAAGGTAAGACTTCCATTTACTTACAAATATTTAGAAAAGGCATTATCTTGGTATCAAAAAGGTTATAAAACTTCCCGTTATACTTTTTTATATTATCCTAAATCTTAGCGAAATCTGTTATCAACTTGTAATTAATATTAACTATTTTAATAGGTTTCAAAAAAAGTTCCGATAATTATCTTAGATTTGATCAATATTTCCTGGCAGTTTAAATTTTAAAGGTTTCGAGGCCTAGTGTTAAGGGTAATTGCCAATCGCTTAACTCGAAGGGTAAAGTCCTGTAGTAAGACCTATGGTAAATTTGCACGCATAGGTATATTTAAAGACACAAGGTTCTTAAGGGTTTTGGCGATAAACTTACTAAAGGACGATAGGTACCTAAAGGTTTTGTGAAGCCTAAAGATCTTGTTCAATTGGCTAATATAAAGCGCCAACGTTAATACTTCTGACCGCGTTGATGGCCGCTGCTTCACGCGCCTTACCGCCGCCAAAGGCATACTCTGCGCTGGCACGTAACGGTACTAAACTGCCGAATAAGTTAACAGATTCCTCATCGCCAATACGTAAAAAGGTTTAACTTAGATAAAAGTAAATTAGCGGTCCCCTGGAGCGTATATAGGGGCGTTAAGGTTCCTTAACGCCCTTTTCTTTAGATCGTAAGTTTTAAAGACATTTTTTAAACTGTGTTAAGTTAAATAGGGTCTTTGCTAGCCTTGTAAAGGTCTTTATTAGCATATAGATCCCTTGGGGTTTACGTTTTTCTTTCAGTTTGGACTTAATACCTTTTTAAATCTTTTTCCATGTTTTAATAATCTAGTCGTTAAAGAACTTACGATACTTGCGAAAAACACGGTTACTGCTGTCACGTTTTTTTCCATTATTTTAGTTAATGATGTAGTAGTCAACGAAATTGGTAAGATATCTTTCGGCTAAGTCCTCGTTAACATTCTCTCTCTAAAGTTTACTATTATAGTGTTTGGTGAAGACAGATTCGAATGCTTTAAGTGTTTTCTTCTTTTCGAGGTCGGTAATAGCTTTAAATTGAGCGTTAGCGGTAAATATCTTGAGGTTCTGGATTATGTACGACGTGTAGACGTGTGTAAGGCGATAAACTTAATGATCTTTGGACGTAGGGACTTGGTGTTTGGCGTAGAGTCGCATAAGAACTTGGCGATTTAACGTGAAGTTGCGTAACGTGACTTTTTCGGCGCTACTTAGCGATTTCGCTCGAAATAGCGAACTTAACGATTAAGGTGGCATATAGAATAAAAAAAGTAAAGTATGGACAAAGGTTTAGTATAGGAGGTAAGGTTTAAGGTTGTTATTAGTGGTAAAAGGCGAAGGTTGTTTATTATTTGTAAAAGGCGAGAGTTATAAGTTATTTAGTATAGGGACTTAGTCGTTTTTCTCGTAGTAAGAGCACCCGAAATAGTACTAACTTAGCTGTTTACCAACTTACCAAACTTTAAGACTTTTGATAGTTAATTTCAACGTTTTTAAAAAGGATTAATAAATATTTCTTAGTGTTTTCAAGTAGCGATACCGTCGTTTACTTCCAGATTGCCGTTGAGAACTAACGCAACCCAAAAGTCTTCTCTATCTTCCTGCCGTTAGGGACTGGCGTAGTACTAATAAAGGTGTTTCGCAAGAATCTTTCCTTTACCCTAGCCGCTATTGTTAACGTAAAGCGTAACTAGAAAGTAACTTCTTCTTCTTCTACTTAGCTTATCTGTGTTTAACCTAGCAGGTAAGTACTGATTAGTGTTGGTAAGCCTTAGACGTTACAACGTTGTCGATTCGATTGGTCGAAGTAACAGTAGTATTGCGTGGTTAGATAGTGGATGTATTGTTTTAGGTTTGGCAGATGGCTAGCCGGTCTGCACTGTAATTTGTATGGCCAAGTGCTTGGCCCGTGCCCTAGAGTGAAGTGCAGCGTACTGCACTCGACTTACACCCAATACGGTAAGTCCGCACAAAGCAATACACTTGCAGTACGGTCAACTTTACTGTAAGTAAAGTTGACCTACTGCACTGCATGTAATACTATTCCAACAGATATCAATTATTTTTAAAGGGCGGCATTTGTAGTCGCTTACAGGGGGTACCCCTGTAACCTGGCACCACCTACCTAGCCTTGTTTCTTCTTGCAAACAGACCTAGCTTACTTTTCTTCTTCAACTTCAATTACTACGCTACTTTTGCCCCTTTTGGCCCTACACCAGTGCGCTGCCACACTCCGTCTATGCGCTGGACACGCTCTCCCTCCATGGAAGCTCCCATTGCAAGCTTTCTCCGGATTTCGCCATTTAGAATTCAGGGCTCGCATCCGGTGTCCTTGATGGATAAGACAAAGCCTGCCTTGTTGTTCTGCGTACGCCTCCGCTAACGCTAACAACGCGATTTTCACTTCCCACGCAACAAACTAGTACCCACAACCTCCTTTTGTAGCGTCGATCTACTGCCTGAACACTACGGCACCCTTTTGCCATTCTTGTCATGGAATTCTCCGTCGTTCACAATAGCGCAAGTATCAGACTTGATTTTATCGGCCTCGCTATCGGATCTTGACCCTGCCATCGCTGGACACTTCACAGGAGACTTTTGGTGTGTAGCTTGGGCGATGCAACGAACAGAGTGCAGTGGGTGCCAGGGACGCAGAATGGTTGGTGAAGCAGGAGCAAGACTAGCTACGATAGCATCTTCCTTTCCCGTTTTATCGAAAAAGAATACCAATGATGGAAGAGAGAAGGCATGCCATGACACGCCACGCGATGCAATGAATTTTCATAGGGCCTGGTCAAGCCCCAAGGGTACATTTTCATCATGACAGTGGCTGTGGGTTGCCTCGGTGAACTCAGGTGGTCTATCCGAGGCAAGTTCCCAAGGCGGTGCCAAGCGAGCGAGTCTGGTGGGCAGCCAATTTGGTGTGGCGCAGCCGGAGGTGGTCACGTGAGCGAGGCTGTGCGAGGCTGCACCACACCCTATTGACCAGCCAACCAAGCCCGCATCACTTCCCGACAATGGACATCGGAGGTGCCGAGGGAAGCTGTGGGATGTGGCCCCGCGATGATTCACGCCACACGAAGCCATGCGCCCAGATTCTCCGCTGTGAAGAGACCGTACGAAATCGCGTAGCGGGCGGCAGCAGGCTGCAGCTGCAGCACTGGCTACCACCGGCGCTTGCAGAGATGCCCGACCGTACCACGGAGGAGAACCCTCTGTCTCCGTCAGAGCGGCTCTTTCGGAGCCGGCTTCCTTCATTCAGCGGAGGCTCCGGCCTCTGCCAGCTGGCAGTCAGGTCAGGGAGGGAGGGGCCGGTATTGCGCATACCGTAGAGGACATGCTAAGACGCTGTTGCGGAGTTCGTCATGGGAGAGAGTTAGAGAGAGAGAGCCTGGGTTCTTGACGTATGGATTTCAAGGGCACAATGTACAAGTAAGTACTGTAAGTATATGGCATATTTTCCCATGGGATTGTTGACTGAACACAACACTTTGCTTTTTCCTTCCTGCCTTCCATCCGTCCCTCCCTCCCTCTTCCACCCCCCCCACCTCATCGCAGGCTGGGGTCCACCAGCGAGATATCGAACCCGTCCGCCGGGCTCGTCTAACAACACAAAAACGCCAGGTCAGCACACGTCACCACCACACGAACAACGCCCGGGTCCAGGCGAGTTGGGGGAGAGGGAAAAAAAAGGGGGGGGAGGTGTGTGTCTCGCACGTACCGCCGTCGCGTCCGCGGGGTGCGCCCCCAGGTAGCCGTCCACGCAGCGCAGGTACGCCTCCAGGAAGCCGTCGTACTCCCACGCGCCGAAGTCGAACGCCAGGTCGAGCGCGGGCCAGACGTGCGCGCCGAAGAAGGCCGCCATGGCGGCGCGCAGCGCCGGGCGCGCGAACGGCGGCCCCGCGCGCCCACGCCCGCCACGGCCGCGAGCACGGGCAGCGTGGTCATGTGGGCGCGCAGCCACACCAGGTAGGCCGCGGAGTAGTGGTCGTTGTCGGTGGCGGCGGAACTCGACGCCGGGGCGGAGCTCGACGCTGGGGCGGAGCTCGACGCCGGGGCGGGGGAGGGGCCGCCGGTGGTGGTGCTGCTGAAGGTGAAGTCCATCTCGAGCGCGGCGTTGCTGGTGGTACCGAACGAGAAGGGAGCCTGCGGCACGGGGGTGGTGGTGGTGGTGGTGGCGCTGCTGAAGGTGAGGTCCATCTCGGGCGCGGCGTTACTGGGGCCTCCGAAGGCGAAGGGCATCTCGGGGGTGGCGTTGCTGGTGGTACCGAACGTGAAGGAGGCCTGGGGCGCGGGGGCCGTGGTAGTGGTGGTGGTGCTGGCGGCGGTGGGCGCCAAAACCGGTGCGGTGCCGTCGTCGCGGTCCGTCATCTCGGCCTCGACGGGCTCGGCTAGGGTGGTGATAGTGGTGGTGGTGGGTGGGCCGGGGGGGTGAGCCGGCTGCAGCATGTCGACGTCGACGTCGCAGTCGGTGGTCTCGCCGGGCTGCATCGGGTGGAAGAATGCCATGGGGAAGTCTCCGGAGTTGCTGGCAGGGGGGGTCGGAGGGGCAGATCGCATGTCGATATCTTCCGTCTTGAGGTCTTTGCCATGCTCTTCGGCCAAAGACTGCGCCGGCTCGACGTTGCTGGGCTGGAAGTCTTCCTCCGTGGTCTCTACAACCTTGGCGGCCTCGGTCAGGATGGTGTCGGTGGGGGCGTTGGCGCCATCGTCTTACTTGGCCTTGGCCTTGGTGATGAAGAAGCTGGCCAGCGCCGTGGCCAGCATGCCGTCGGCTTCATCACTGCTACGCACGGTCGGCTCGCCACAAGCCCCTTCGCCGCACGGGCAGGGGCCACGAGCGGACGACGCCTCCGAGGACTCCGACATGGTGCGGCGGTGGTGGCGGTGCTCCATCCAGCCTGCCATCTTCTCGTCGACCGGGTAGTACTTGGCCACGGTGTGGGAGGGTGTGCGGAGGGGTAAGACTTGGGACGAGGCCTTGGCCGGCGCGCTGATCGGCGTGGGCTCTGCGACGGGGGCAACCTTGGTGCTGGTCGCCGTCGCCGCCTCTCCAGCCTGGCTGGGCTCGGCCTCGCGGGCGGCGACGACGACGACGGACTGCTGCTGCTGCTGCTGCTGCTGCTGCTGCTGCTGCTGCTGTTGTTGTTGTTGGCGGCGGCGTAGCGCGGTCGTCGTCGTCGCCGCGCCGGGGCCCTCGGCGACGGGGGCCCACGCGGCGACGCGCGCGGCGAACCGCCGCACGTCGGGCGCGGTGGCGCGCACGACGGCGCGGTCGAGCGCCGCCTCGAAGAGGTCGACGTACGTGGCGAGGCGCGCGCGGCCGGCCCCTGCCAGGCTGCAGGTGCTGGTGCTGGTGCTAGGCTCCCTCGGCAGCGGCACGAAGACGCCCGTCAGGCTCGGGAACAGCGCCTGCACGGCGTCGGCGCAGGGCGCGCAGGCGCGGAAGCC
Organism: Anisogramma anomala; assembly: GCA_038502455.1. Classification (NCBI taxonomy): domain Eukaryota; kingdom Fungi; phylum Ascomycota; class Sordariomycetes; order Diaporthales; family Gnomoniaceae; genus Anisogramma; species Anisogramma anomala. Next base: position 1,915,970 of record JASMMZ010000015.1, read on the forward strand.
GGGGGCGGTGGCGGTGGCGGTGGCGGTGGCGGTGGCGGTGGCGGTGGCGGTGGCGGTGGCGGTGTCCTTGGGCGCCGCGGCCTGCTGCTGGGGGGTGGTCGGCGTGGCGTGGGGCTTGCGAGAACGGAGGTGGGTGAGGAAGAGGTAGGCGACGGTGAGGTAGACGATGAGGTCTAGGACCTCGTTCCATCCGGACGCCATGGCGAGAGATGGGGATTGTTGTTTGGGGGTTTTTTGAGAATCGAACGGTGGGATGGGGATTACGCAAGCGGCAAGCGTGCGCAGAATAGAATGGCTTGAAAACGATGAAAAACACGGGCAGAAAGCGATCGTGGGGAATCAATTGGCTTCAAGTGGCTTCGTTGGCGTGCGTGTTGTGTGTTGGATTGCAATCAGTTCGTGGGTCAACAAGCGGTCGCGACCTTATTGTGGTTGCGCGGCGGTTGCGTAGAAGGAGATAGTACCCCACTGTGATTGGCTCTATTGTCTCTATTGTCGAGGCTGGAGGCATTGTGGGATGGTGAATTACTGGGAACGTTCTAGTTGGCACGAAAGTCTCAGCCTGCCTTCACTTTCCTCTCACCTGCTGCTTCGCGAAGCCGAATCTCCCCAGGCGGGCGGCCTGGTCTGCCGCACAGGGAGAGGAGGGTATCGCAGCAACTGTGGGCGGCATCGTGGCCATTCTTAATCTGGTGAGTCTGTGAGGATGCCCTTCGAGGGCCACATCTAGCCCAGAGTTTCGCTTGTATTGCGAGTCCTTGCGGGACAGCAGATGGGGACTGTCTGGCCGAAGAGGGCTTTGTACTTGTTGGTGATGGGATATATACGCGGTATTTGAAACGCCGGTGATGATATACAAAGAGCTTTCTGTTTCGGACATTTTGGATGTTGGTTTCCATGTCTTGACCTCAGTCCATGTCCTGGACGTCGTGCGGACGGATGAAGCATGTTTCCGTGACGACTGAAAGCAGGGAGTTTGTTGAGGGCGAAGACATCAAACTCAAGGCAAACAGCACCGGACGGTATAGTATACATCAGTATTCTAGTAGGACTTGTCCCAGGCCCAGGTAACGTTATATATAGCCACCAGTGGCTGCCCCTTGGCTCCTGATCAGGTCCCCGTGAGTATCTATCACCGCTGGAAGCGAATCTTTCGTTCTTGATGTTCTTGACACGTCGTCTGTTCTCACCGTCCGTTACGGTCAACTCGCAACTCCTTGCCGATTGCTTTCCTGACACCCCCCGCCACGGACGGCGCATTCACTCCAGTTCTCACCGCCAGCCCAAAATGCAACCGTCGCGAACGTGAGTCTCCCAACCACCCCACCCACCCCACGCCGCCGGGTCCGGCCTCAAGGACTCGGGCTCCACACCGACCTGCCGTGAGCGGAGATGTCGTGCGTGACGGCGGCGGCGTGGTCGGCGCCGCGCTTCTCCCACGCGCCGTGGCTGCGCGCCGAGCCGCCGGCCGCGGATAGGTCGTGGCCGGCGCCGGCGCCGGCGGACCGGCGCGCCTCGCGCCGGATGTCGACCTCGCGCGTGACGAGGATGCGCCGGCCGCCGCCCAGCAGCCAGGCGTCCTTGACCACCGGCCAGAAGACGGGCAGCGAGGCGCACAGCGTCGCGACCTGGCACTCGAGCACCGACAGCACGATCGGCGCGGCGCCGTACCAGCTCGGATCGAAGGTCGGGTGCGTCGTCGCGCGCGACTCGACGAGGGTGACCATGCGGAAGATGGAGGAGATGTTC
>JASMMZ010000015.1:1917938-1971435 GCA_038502455.1 Anisogramma anomala
AAGACCTATCAGCGCCAGCCGTGTTTTTCTGCCCTCGTTGTTGGCGAGCATGAGAGGCACGGGGATCGCGAAGACGACGAGATCGAGGAACATGTTGGTGGCGGCGTGTCCATAGAAGGTCGCTACGAGAGTCTCGGTATGGTGTGTGCCGAACCCGTAGCGGGTGACGGTGTGTTCTGGAACCAAAAAGTCCCAGAATGCGTAGATGGGCAAGCTGAAGCAGGACACTCGGTGGTCAGCAGGAGGCGCGCCCTGCGGGTGCAGACGAGAGGGCGCATGAGCCGGGCTCGCTGGATGAATGGGCAGAGACAAGTCGAACAGGGCAGCGCTGGCTTACCATGGTACGAAGGCCAGGAGACTAAAGGTAGCCCCCCAAATGGATACGACGCCGATGGTGACCTTGACTACCGTTCGCAATCTTGATCCGTGCTCCAATATACGCAGAAACTGGAACAGCAGGGCGAATTTGATCATGGTCGTCGTGACGGGGTATAATGCGTTGCAAACGTAGAAGATCTGTGTCAGCCGGCACGTGTCAGTATACTGACCTTCACTCCTTTGGTTTTTTTGTTTCCTTTTTTTTTTCCTTTTTTTCTGTTCCATTACACGAAGCTGGGCACCCACACGGAAAAACTTCTTCATGCCGTCCAACCCCCCCAGTAGAAGGAAATGCTTGCCCAGCCCGCCCTCCAAGGCTTAACGCATCATCAGCCTCCACCTCGAGACTCTCCTGGTGGCACAGCTGTGGTGGTCACTTACTGAGAACGACGACACCCGTACAAGCCGCTATGTTGGCAAGCTGTGCCGAAGCGTCAGTAGACCGCGGGCCGCGAGGACTGGTCGAGGAGGCGCGGGGCGTACCATGGTCAGAAATACAAACAGATCGTCCAGGCCCAAGTTTCGGGTGACATAGGCGCGAATGGCGAGCCGTCCGATGGCGCCCACCGTTGACAAGGCCTGTTGCAGATGGTCAGACAGACACGCGTCACATCATGTACCGCCGGAGAAGACGAGTGCTGGCGCAAGCGCAAGAGCACCGTACCAGGAAGGAGATGACAACACCCAGAATGACAGGCGGCCTGTTGATGAAAGGCTCGGGTTCGTGGAGGTTGTTGACCCTGCCTACGGCGGCGAAGAGCGAAGCCATCGTCCTTTCGGTGCAATGCCACCAATTCTTCCGCCGCTCGAATCGCCGCAAGCGAAAGGGTGCTTGGCCTCGGAATTCGGGCTGGTCAAGCCAGCACTGAACAAGCTGAGAGTGTCAGACTTTGGACGACAGTGAAGTGCCTGGCGCGACACAAATGGAGGCATGGGCGAGGGGAGCAGATCGAGAACATCAACGGAGTCGTGACAGTATGGATGAACCACAAACTGTAGCAGAGCACGAGCGTCCAGGGCGATCGAGAGACACGCAACTAACTTCTACTTCAGGGCGTCAGGTAGATTAAGGTTGGGCGGCACGTTACTCGCGTCGGTGATCCGATCACTGAAATCTCCACTCATTCGACGTCTGACATGGTGGAAGCTGAGCTTAACAGAAGCAATGTGAATACCAACATGCGTCAGTCCTTGCAATACTCTTACGTATCTCGGCACTGCGCCCTAGATCATGGAGCAAATATAGTAGTATGAGTGAAAACTTCCGGGATCTTTCGTTTGTAAAACGGTTATGTCGGGTGCGATGGATCATATTCAGGCAAACTAGGTTTGTACTCCAGTAGTTTATATATAGTCCGTGGCCTTACGGATGGGCCAAAGGCCTGCAAATGGGCCGAAAGATCACAAGATAGATCAGCAATCCATTAGTCAGTGATAACTGACCTTTCTGTTCATATCTCCATCAATAGTAGTGGATATATGAGCTACATTACAACACATCAACTGGTAACAGGGGATATATAAGTGACTTGGTACTGAGTTTGTTGTCCCCTGATCTGCTGTCCTAGTTGAACCATAGTACAACAGTACAAGCAAACCTGCTTTAGGACGATCCTGTTTATAACGATTACCCTTAGCTCACAATATTTCGGTAAGGGAACAGAAGTTGGCACAGCCTTTTTTTTCTTCGGTTCATGTTTGTACTGCAAATAATGGGGTTTAGTGGGGTTTACGGGACGGCTCACACGGTGATCCCTGTCAAGTTTTCCACTCCTACAATGATATACATGAAAACCCTGCTTTAGCAAACTTACCCCACCTATAATACACTTTGATGTCAATGTTATTTTTGGTTTAGCGAACAAAATCCACCACTCTACTTATACTATTAATAACTACCGTATTTTACCTTCAATCAGTCAACTCTTCTACCTCACCTCTAATTATTTAACTATTTCTTTCAATCAATTCAACACGTCAAATCCCTCGTTCCTCGACTTTGTCCAACGATAAAAAACACGGTTTTTCAATACTAAAAAACGCGGTCATCCTGCGACAAGTAAATTATGGATAGTTATAAACAAATACGTAAAAGATAATACTCTTCATTATTCATCTCTTAATCTATCACGAGCTAAAGTAATGTGGTTGATATATATAGATTTATATATATTGGAGGAAAAACGAAAGATGAAACAAGTTCATAATCATAACTAATATTAGTATAGTAGTATATTAAAGTTAGTGTGGATACTACTATAATTAGCAAGCATGAGGGAGCACGCTAGCAGAGTGCATAGTAGAGGGTTACGGCTTAGGTAAGAGTATTTAAGCTCTCATCTGAGGCGTGTACTCTCTAGGTGCTTCTTCTCCCTTTTACATTTATTATTACTTTCATTGTTGGAATAGTAGTAATTACAGTGCAGTAGGTCAACTTTACCTACAAGAAAAGTTGACTATACTAACTGCAAGTTGAATGTATTGTTTTGTGGGTCTACTATATTGACTACAAGTCAAGTACAGTATGCACCTACTTCACACTAGAGCACGGGTTAAGCAATTAATCATACAGATTACTATGCAGACTAGCTAGCGGTCCGCCAAATCTAGAACAATACATCTACCACCTGACTACGTAATATTACTGTTACTTCAACCAATCGAATCAACAACATTGTAACGTCTAAAGGCTTATTATAGGTAGGGCCTACCAACACTAATCAGTGTTTATTAGGTTAAGCACTAATAAGCTAAGTAAAAGAAGAGACGACTTTCCGTTTACGCTTGATGTAATTGCAATGTAGAGGAAAGACTTTTGCGAAGGGTTTTTACTACTATGTCAGTCTTTACGGCAGTAAGTAAAGAAGACTTATGGATTGTGCCAGTCTCTAAGGCATTTTAAAGGTAGCGATGGTATCGTTATCAAAAACACTGTCATAGGCTAGTGCCTGGCTAGTATTTACCAGGGATCTAACCCCGGTGGTTGTTCACATTTTTACAGCGCTCTGGAGCCACTCGGAAGCTGTATAGGAACAGGCCCCTACACGTTACGTAACCGAGTTACACCATCTTTCACAGTTCCGTAGTAACTCCCTAATAGGGGTTTCTCTGTTCTTTTTTATCGAAGTTTATAAATAGAATCCGACTACCTTACGTAATAGCTCCGGCTTTAATCCCTTTTTATATGAATTTCGAATATTTTCTCGATAGCGTCTTAGCTATTTGTTGGTAAGGTCTCTATTCACGTGAATATAAATAAAAAGTAATCGTAATATTGATATTGTAGTAAAGATATATGATCGGTCAGAAAGAGGCATTCAAAGAATACACACCACGAATGAGAGGTTATAAACCTTTTATTGGGACAGTGGCCCTTTTATCATACACTCTGAAATACCTCTTCCAGACCACGCCATGCATAATGCACTTTGCACCTTGTAAGAGTGCAGCCCGCAGCATAACACGTTATCGTATACCCTATAGTAATATACTTTGCAATATAGTGTATTGTTACTTAGCATGTATACTAACTATAAGGGTATAAAGTAATATCCACACTATTCGTTAACAGTTATAACCTAAAGTTGTATTATTTTCCTTTAATACTTCGAATTCAAACACCTACGTCTTAAAGTAATTCCTTGATAGACATGTTGAAAAGTAGTTTCAAAACGTTTTAATGACTTACTACAATTATTATACGGTTTAATACAAACGTTTTACCGACACCTTACATATAAAGCTTGTTGAATAGGACTAAGCCGTTTAAAAATACGTTTTACATTTAAAATAATGAAATATAGACGTATTAAATACGTTAATAAATATAATTCGATAATTCGAAGTTATTGGTACGTTTACGTTTTCAGAACGATACCTCCCTTAAGAGGGTTTTCCCACGTAAATTACAAACAATGTAATTGCCACACAATTTCTTACGGGAGGCCGTGTTGGCTTTTTAAACAACGAAAATTCGGATTTCTTCGAATTTAATTATGATACCGGCGCCTTGTTTGACGGACATTAACAATTGAAACGTAAACCTTGCAACTAACCAATTAAAATATCCGACGTTGAATTATAATTTCAATATAAAAAGTTAAGATATTATATAAGTTATGTAAGAACTATAAGTTTACCGGTATTAAAAATTACTTTTACATTAATTTTTAATAATTAATGGGTGTTATGAAAAACGTTATAAAAAGTTATCATATCTGCAGCGACAACGGCAACATTAACAACCTTAATACATTTATACTTGTATTTCGCGCTTATTACTATGACCTTAACGCGATTAAAGCCGTTATCACTTGGTTTACGAGTATATATTAAGAAACTTATAAACGGCTTTACTTCTTTTTTTATGTTTGGAAAGCTTTATTTACGAAAGTTGGAATAATAACCTGAAAATACGTTATTAAACTTGCAATCTTAAAAAAACTATCAACTATATATTAGTTAATACATTATTTCTGTTGACAGACTTGCGGATTATAAAAAATAAGTCATTCGCGTTTAACTTATCGATAGGCGACTTTATAATTACCGTACTTATGCCGGCGATACTAATATTATTATTAGAAATATTTTATGTATTGAAAATTATAATACCGATGTATCCGTTCGTAATAACCAGGGCGATATTATTATAATTGGCGTAAGTGCTTTTTAAGTTGTTTTCAAACGACGTGTTGTCTATGTTAACCATTTGAAATTTTTCCAACGTAAAAACCTTAGGTTGTATTTATGGTGCGACACAAACAGCTATCGTATTTATACTTGTTTACTAAACTTGACGTAACACCTGAATAGCTTTAATTTTAAAGTTATTATAAAAATCTACATTATTTCAGCCGAAGATTTTATTAACTTTAGGAGAGAAAAGCGTAACTTTTTTATATAGTTGCATATAAGAGTTAATAGGATTTTAATTCGTCTTAGTAAACTCATTCCAAGTTTTAAATAGCTATTCTTGTATAATAAATTTACTTTGTAATTTTATTTAATTTATTCACACTTTAGTATATATAGGTTATTGTTATGGACTCAAGCTATTAGCCATTGATTCTACAGGTTACGTAACTGTGCATATAATAGGATAGGTAATACCCGATCCTGGCCCGGTCCGGGTGCAGACCGAACACGGTCCGTGTACGGCACGTATGAGAGCATGTAATGAGCTAGGCGTTGTAATAACCTAAGGACCAACTGCAGATCATGAAACAGACTAGTGGCCAGAAGCTTGATGTCTAACACATCAAGCGGGGATGTCTCTTATGTAAGGACCCAGGGTTAGGGTTGGGACTGCAAGGACCGAAGAGCGGTCCAGTCGATACTACATCGGACCGCACGAAGCGACCAGCGACTTCAGCGGTCCAGTACTGAAGATGATATGAAGGCTATAGGATATAAGGACACGGCCATCACTACATAGATAGTATTTCCTTCTTAGCTCTTCAGTTGTCAATCTAAGTATTCAGTCTACACACTTGAATAGCCTAACGGCTATTGATCATTCTACAGCACGAACAAACGTCTTCTTGATATTGCACCTTTGTTACCTCTGCTACCTTACTGCTAACATAAACCCTCTGACACCTTCTATTTACTCACGGGCATTTAGTGTAATCATTACAGGCGTTGACTAGGTACTAGCTGGGTATGGACTGAGTACATTCCGTATACGGTACATGTAAGGATACGTAACGGTTTAGGCACTGGTTAGGTACTAGCTATACCTATAAGTTGTATAAAATAGGCTACGATAACCTTTTTTAGGTTTTTACTGTACTTTAATAGTAAACCACATTTAGCACTTACTTAGCTTACCATCGTAGGTTGGATTATAATATACTATTAAAGTCTTTTTTTATTTTTTTCGAAATAATATCACTTAAAATAGACGAGTCGATAATAAATGTTAATAGTTTTATGTTATACTTTAATTTTATCGAGAAAAATAGGTCGTTGGCGAATACTCAGTTTTTTATCTTTATAGATATACCTTTTACTCCTTCGTGGTCAACTTAAGCCAACATTCCTCGTTTATAAGATACTGTAAGCTATATCGCTTTAATTGTTAAGTAATTTTAATAGCTGGCTTGATCGACTTTAATTATCGACTTTACATTTAATTTCGCTTAAGTCGTAGCGAAAATTTAATAATTTAAAGCCGAATTAGTTACGATTCATAATAATTTTTCACTGGCTTAAGGTAGGCGAAAACGATATGACTAACCGTAATTCGATGGATCGATTTTTACGTTGGTGGCGACGCGCTAAAAGATCGAATTTATATTAAAGGCAGATAAAATGTAAATTGGAAAAGGTCGGTATACGTGTCCTTACGTATAGGAATGTTATATAACAGCGATAAAGTAAACGGTTACCGCGTATTACAAAGCCAAAGGATACAAAGGTATATATAACATAGGAAAGTTTTTCGACTATATTGAGACTGCCTTTAACAACCCTCACCGTACGGATAAAGTATTAGTTAAATTAAATGGTTTAGTTATAAGCGATAAGGACTTGTAGGTATTATTCGTTATTAAATTTAAAATACTTTTGGTTTAAACGGGCCGCCTAGATTAGCTTTCGGCTGTAAAGTGTAACTAACTATATTTCCGCGTATTGCTATGTATCCGCAACAAATTAATTACGACAAGTATTAACCATATAAATTATATCGTAACCTTGAAAAAGTACCACGAACTCGCCGACGAATTAAAGTCTTTAAAGTTAAAGTAATGCTTTGGTTACTAATTAACGAAACCCGTACAAATTTAATGGCCAGATAATAATTCAATTTTAACGGGAGTTTACATCTTTAAAGTACCTTCATTAAGGGGTCATAATAATTACGGCTAGTTGTTTCAATACCGCGGTCAATTATCTTAATAAACCCGTTCGGTACGCGCTTAGAAACAAAGACGTAGGGTGATGTAAACTACGGTAAAGAAACGTTAGGCTAGACTTATCTCAAAACGTTACCTATATTATAATTCATTGGACCATTATTGATGCGGTTACAATCTCGACTCGGTATTACTTTATACGCAAATGAATATAATTCAAGTCGAAAAAGTAAAACAAGCTTCCTATTAACAGCGACGAGGAAAGTCTAATTCCTAAATATAATCTAGTTTAAAGGTTATATAACTTTAACAGCAAAATTACAAAATCAAGTAAAGAGGAATTTAATTCAGTTAAAATACGTATGAAAGAAAATACATTTCTTATCAGTATATTCTTCAATAATACCTACTTTATAAATACTAAAGTCGATTTTGGTAATAATTATTCTTATATTTTAAACGAGGTTTTAACATAACAGTTAAAGATAAAGTAAATTCAGCTATTATATCTTTAAAATCTTAACACAATATTACAGTTACTGTCGGTAAGGTCCAAAACCTTTGGTTTCACGTAAAAACATGGTATTCAGAGGAGTAATCGTTAGATTGATACTGTAGTATAAATTGAAGATGCAAAGAAAAAGCATCCATAGGTGCACGCAACGGGTGAGGGCTTATAAGCCCTCACCTAGAACGTACCACTTTAGACCGTTCCACGTATTGACGTTCGGTCAGGCATAGCCATTTCAAACCTATCCATGCATTATCATTCGGTTTGGTATAACTATTCCAGACCGATCTATGCATAATGCACTTTGTGTTTTGTAGAAGTGTAGCCTATAACGTGATACGTTATCGTGCACTCTGCAGGGGTGTACCCTGTAATACAGTATACTGCCACTAGGCTTATGTATACTATTTATAAAGATATACAGTAATATATCATGACCCAGACAGCGGTTGGATCAGGAAACGGGCTAGTATGCAACTGCGCCACTGAGAAGCCTGAAGTCTAAAACATCAGGCGGAGAACATCTCTTATGTCAGCCATTATGACTAAGCAAAATCACGTGATGGATCATGAAGGATCATAGCGATCCAAGATGATCCAGAGAACGGAAGATCATAGTGATCTAGTATAATCCAACCCAGAACAGTACTGAAGATGGTATGAAGGATAAAGAATATAAGGATACGGTCAGCACCACATAGATAGTATTTCCTTCTTAGCTCTTCAGTTGTCAATCTAAGTATTCAGTCTACACACCTGAATAGCCTAACGGCTAATGATCTTTCTATAGCACGAACAAACATCTTCCTGATATTGTACCTTTGTTACCTCTGCTACCTTACTGCTAATATAAACCCTCTAACACCTTCTATTCACTCACGGGTATTTAGTATGATCATTGCATAATATCAATGCAGGTAATATTTTCTTTTTTACTTGAATACTCTGTACCTATATCCTAATAATGACAGTATTAATATGGTAACGAAAGTTTAAATTAATAGGTTTTATAGTAATAGTGTTATTATCATATTAATTGTAAGAGATTCAAATAATAAGTTTCCATAGTGATAGTATTGTTACCGTATTAATTATAAAAGATTCAAATTAGCAAGTTTAGCTGAAATTAATAGGATTTGGCCGCGAGAGTGGTTATAATTCGGTTGAAATCAGTAAGGTTTAGCCGTGATAGTCATTGTAATTCAGCCTTAGTTAGTATAGCCTAAATAGGGGCGGCATAGTTAGTAATAACATTTTTTGTAGTTAATAGAGGTAATTTCGTAAGTGTTACATGTGTAATTATAAAAAGGTGATTGTATAAAGGTGATTATGTAATTATGTGTTGGATTAGTATTAAAAAATGTATCGTTATCGGTTTAGGTAAAACTTCTTTTCTTTTGATTTTAAAGATGCATAATCCAAACCGATATAAATCCCCACTTTAATTTAACCTTTATTTCATTGAACTAAACCAAGCCACTCTGATAGATAGGTTTTTGGCTAACACCTATATACGGACCTTTCCTTTAAATAAATTCCGCGTAAAAATAGGACAGTAAGGCGCCGTTTGGCGCGAAAGTGTTGGCGCGCCGCCGCCGCCCCTATTAGTTCGCCTTTATCGAGCACAATCTCGTTAATTACAGCTATTTTTCCTGCCGCCGCCGCCTCGTCCCCCTTTACCATCGCCAATACCCCCTTAAACACTGCCACCGCCGCCGCTTTACCCCTTTCCACTGTCGTCGTTACGACCCCCCCTTTTTCCTCCTTTCCCTCCCCCTTCCCTAGCTTTTAGGGGGAGGATCGGAGGGCTTTTAAGGTTATAAGCCTTACTCTTTTCCCATAGGTAAAAACCCTATTACTCATAGAGGCCCTTTTACGTCGTAAATGCAGCCTAGAGTAAATGCACTAGGGTATATATATTTCAAGTCCATTTGTATGTAAACCCCCAACCTCTTTTTTTAATTAAGGAATACAAGGCGGATCTCCTTCGCCGCCTCAAACTTTGTATCGCCAGGGTACTTTATAAAGCCTTTTTAACGTGTAAAGCGTTCAATCGATGTACCCGGGTCCGTAGTCTCATACTGTTAATGGATACGCCTTACATATCGTATATTGCATCCGTGGCCGCGGGTAAGTCCGTTAGCGATTATTACGAAAGCGGGGGTCGTTCAGCCTATTGATAACGTTACGAGCGTACTAATAACTCGTACGCCCCCATTTCAGTAGTTTTAGGGCCATAAGACAAGGCCGTGTTACCCGTTTGCCGACTCTTTAGTAAGTTTTAACCGAACTTTGAAATTTTCCTTTAGCAAAAATATTCCGTTTGGGGCGATTCGAAAAAATTGCGGTTGCAAAAAAACTAAAATAAGCCGATGCTAATTATTAATAAACGTTAACCAGCGGTTTAGGGAGATGGAAACCACAGTTATCGCCTAGAAATAGGGCTTACGTATATATTACTTAAGTGAGTTTAACGATGTTATCGTACATTGTCATAAAGAGAGTGATACCCCTCCTACGCTTTTACTTAAGGGTATAAATAATAAGGCGTAGGGTTATATCCTTACTATCGTTAATAATGTTGATGACGGTAATGGAAGTAACACTAATATAAAGAAGAAAAGCAATGGGGAGGACGGTAAGGACGCGACGATGTCTCCTTTTTCCTTTATTAGTAAATAAATGCCTTCAGGCAGGGCCGGCATACCGGGCTATAGTGTAATACGTTATATAGTAATATTATATCTTTTTAGAAAATAATCGGTTTTAATTAATTTAAAATTTATAAAATGAAAGATATAATATATTAAAATCGGTACGATATTGTAATTTAAAATGAAGGTCAAATCAGGGGTCAGCGTGAATAGTATGATTAAATAGAAAAAGAAACTAAGAGGAAATTCCGTCTTATCGAGGCGTATAAAAAATTCGTGTTAAAATACTAGGATCGAAAGAAAATAGTAAGGTTAAATAAAGGTAAAATCGGAGATCGGAGTAAATAGTATAATACAAACTAATTTAAGTTAGCGAAAAAATAGTGTAATGATTTATGAGGGTTATAAAACCTTTTTAATACCCTTAATAAATAATTTATTTATCGATATAAGTGTTTCTAATACTTCGTTTAGGACAACTTTAGTTATCACGTTTATAAGGTTAACTTTTCTATCTATTTACCTCTTTTCTTCGATTTTACATCGTTTGTATAACTCGCATATCGTTATAATATTAATTATTAATTTTTTTATTTATAATACTTAGAATAATTGAACATTTGTGAAGCGAAGAATAGTAGGTATATACGATAAAAGGGATAGGGCGTAAATTAAGATTGGAAATAATTATTTGGACCGATATCATTATGGTAATACTAGAATTGAAACTTTGAATTATACTATAAATTTCTAACGTTAAGACGATTTTTGTAACCCTTCAAACTTGGTAAAACTTGAATAAATAATGTTTTTATAAAGCTTAAAGTTATTTCGGGCCGGTATTTTGTTGTTAAGGATTAGGACAAAGCTTATTCGTAAGTTTTAATCGTTATTATTAGCGAAAGAACCGTTAGTAAAGAGAAATTAGGTTTACAGCACGTATATTTAGTAATAGAAATTGCATACCGCGATTTAGATTATATAATTATTATTAAACACGTTTATTGAACGATTTATATATATTGTTTATCGGGTTGGTTTGGTATTACACAGCGATAAAAAGGTCAAATTTAACTTTTGGTCATGTTATAAAAGTGATCTAAGCGTTATGTACACGTTGGAATCTATATTATTCAACTCGTTTTACATTATCTAAAACTATAAAGGCAACTTTGTTTAACTACTCCTTTTATATAAAACCTAAAACGCCGTTTCTAAAGTTCATAATAGCATTATTAAAATCGATTATATAATCCTTTATTAGGTACATCTTGAATTTTTCTTTCAAGCTGGCTTTTAAAAGTTTCCTTTTTTTAAAAGCGGAAAACGAAGTGTTACATAATGTTAAAGAGTCGTCCGTTTATATACCCGTCAATGTAAAGCCTTCCGATCAAGTTATCGATATTAACAGATACTGGTTGAAGGTAAAATTAGTTATTTCGAGTCGTTTTTTATAATACCCTTAATAGGTGTTATATTAATTAACACTGGTTTTAACTAAGCCGTAAAGTGGTTTTATAATACGTAAAATCGTTTCGGGTGGGTGGTAATACCTAAGGTCTTTTGATATATCGGCGTAAATTCGTCTTTTAAGCAGTTTTTTAAATTAAGCGTATACTTGTATAATGTTTCCAAACTTGACATATATGTTATACGGTTGGTTAAAAAAGGCCACTAATATAAAAATTGAACGGTAATTAGCCCGTTATAGTAGAAACAATTAGGTTATAATATCATTTTTACCTTTGTTGTTATATCTCTTAATAATTAAGCGGGGTTTTTCGTAAAGTTTTATGGTCTTATTTTTAATCTCGCGAACGAGGCGAATTGAAAAAATCCTGTAGGTACCGTAAATAGCCGGATCAAAGCGTTTAAAACGAAATACGTTTTAGTTGATTAAGGTTAAGATTTCTGTTTAGGTAAATTATATAAACAAGGCACTTGTAGTAGTGATAATACCTTAATAGTGTATCTTTAAGCTAAGTTCGCGGTTTTTTATTTCCTTTTACGTAAAAGAGGAATCTGTGACAAAGTTTTTTGGGCGTTTTTCTGTTTTCAAGCCGAAGGAGCGCCTTTAACGTCGAAGTTTTGGTGGCGTTAATATAAATAGGCCGTTTCTATTAAAAGTAATCGAGCCGAAATCGTATTTCGGGAGAAAGGCTAAAATTAGGTTCGGTTTAAATTCGTAATTTTTAAAGATGTCGCGTTATAGATTTCGTTATTCCTACAGTTCCTAGCCGTTCCTTTTCACCACTTTTTTATATTTATATATCATTGTTTAACAAAACGAATTTATATCATTAAGCAAATCAATAAATATATTATATCTTTTAAATCAATTCATTCTTTAAGGTCTAGTCCATTTATTCTTCGTTTTCCAAACTAAAACTTTAAATTGTAATAATAGATTTAAAATGTGAGTTTTAAGTGAACCATTTCTTATAGTTAACATTTTCAATACGTCGTTTTTAACCCGTAATGAACGTAATACCGTTATAACCTTCATTATAACATTAGCCTTTTACATTATAAATATTAATAATATAAAGTTTGTATAAATCCTTGGGTAGGTACTAAAAACAAAAAGCGTAAGAATAAGTCCATTTAGGCTATAAGTATTATTAACAGAGCTAACCGCTATTTAAATAATAGATTCCTTAAACCCATTCCCTTTTAACTCCTTCGATAACATCGTATACGTTTTCTTAAATAGTCCGTAATATCGCTCACACTTTTTAATACCTTATAAAGATTTTATTAAAATTTATTTATAATCTTTACCAGTTATCCGAACCTTAATACACTATTCGGGAAAATATAATACCGTATTAAAGTCGTATATAATCCAATATAAGGGCTTTAAGTAAACTTTAAACCAACATTTAACTAAAGGGTCCAGATAGTTTGCAACGAAAACGTTCCGTATAAATTTGGCGGTCTAAAATAATATTATCGCATCGATAGCGTGAAATACCGGTTGGCTATTTAAATATATAATATTAATAATTACTTTGTAGTTAAAGTTCCTATCGTTTTAAAGATGTAACTTAAACCGTCGTTGGTCTTATAAGTGTAGCTAATACTTATAGCAAAACTTATCGATATCTGTGAATACGTTTTTTCCTATATCCATATAATTTACGACATAAAATAGGCGTAAAAAGAGTTTTATAACCGGGTGTCCGAATCGTCGGTATAAAATCCGTAATTTTGGCTAAGTTAAATAAATATCTTCAATTATACGTATTTCGGGAAAAAGTTATAAGTGGGCGAACTTAAATTGAAGCGGTACGGATACGTTATTTAAAGCGTGTAAAAATTAGTTAATTTTATTTGGAACCTTAATTTAGAGCTTATTTATATCAGTTAATCAAAGCAAAAATAGTGTTTTTATTGGAATAACAGTCAAGTGCAGTACAGTCAAGTCAACTTTACTTGCAGTAAAGTTGATTGTATATACTACAAATTGACTGCAGTTTGTGGGATTTGAATACAATGCACTACAAGTGCAGTGCAGTAGGTGTCTATTTTAAAATGGAGCACAGGCCAAAGCGTTTGGACATACAAATTAGTATGCAGACCGGCTAGCGGTCTGCCAAACTTAGAACTTGTATATATCAATCAACAATATTAGCGCAACACTAGTTACTTCGATCATAGTGATTCGAATTGACTACGTTGCAACGATAAAATACTACTAACAGTTTTAAAGTTTATTACGTAAAACTTAATCGTTTCGAAACGCGTATTTATAACGACCGTTTCGAATGATAACGCTTTTCTTTTACTAAATAAGACTTTTCGGTGTTTTTCTATTTAGTTTAGTTAAAACTTTGGAAACTTCATCGTAAATATGTTGAATTACCGATTCCTGGCCTTCAAGATTTCGGCTACGTTAATATTAGGAATAATACCCTGAAACCTATTTCTGTATTTATTAAAAATCGTTAATTGCGACGCTATATGGGTGTTAAATACTTCGTTTACATAATCCAGACCTATAATATACATAAAGAAAACGTCTTATAGTCTGGCGAAGATACGTTAGGCGTTTTTATCGTCGTGGGTTAACAGGTAAGTATTATTAAATTTAGGGTCATCTTTTTCAAATGTATTTTCGTAAAGGTAAACATTGAGTTTATTATCTGTATCTTTGTATTCGGTTACATATATTGTAAAATGAGGTTTTATCCAATCCTCAAATATATACTCGGCTTAAAATTATCGTTTGATCAGAATTCACTCGTAAAGGAGGTGGTTTGTAAATTAGTAGCCTATTTTGCTGTATACGATATATCGCGTTTGTAAAACTGCGGAGCTCTATGTCCTTTTTTTGTAAATATTGTTATAATCGCGATACGTCTCTTCCATTTCCGAACGATCGTCCCTATCGCTTATTACCAGAATTTCATTTCTAATACCTGTATTTTGGACGCTCGTTTTACCTTAAATAAACTTTAAATCCTCGATCCAAAACGTAGTAAATAGTTTTAATAAGGTTTATTTTGGTGATTTAACCCTCGCGTTTAATATTATTAGCTATATATATTAATCCGAAACTCGTTTGTCGGCGTATAAACGTTTAAAGCGATGTTTTAAGTCTTATATAAAAGGCTTTTAGGTTCTTTTTTCATTTAAAAAGTGTAAGGTCGAAATCTGAGTTTCCGCGTAAGGCTTTTACCATTACTTAGATAAACAGTTTGTTACCTTTATATTTCGGTTTAAGAGCTGTTTAATACTTTCGCAACTTAACTAATAAGGTGGTAAAAATCTTCTTTAGGTTTCAATCGACGTTTTCCTGATAGGTTTTCACAAATTCCCTAATTATATTATTCCAGTCCCTATTATAAAATTCGTGATTAATTTCTGTATCGAAGTGTGATTTTAGGCGGTTATAATACTTTGCAAATTTATCCACCTATGTAAAATGATACATATACAACTTCTTCATTTACTCTAAAAGTATATCATGTCAAATAATATAAAATTAAAATAGTTTATTTTCCAATCACTTGTATATATTAAGCATAACCCGTATTTTTCTTCATTCAATATGTCATACAGCTTACTGTTATAGTTGTCGTCCTTGTCCCAAAGTCTAGTAAAGTTAGTTAGCTTCGTAGTGTTACTTTTATTAGTAGGGAAACGATATGGTAAAAATTTATGATAAAGGTCATAGTTAGCGGGTATTAGTTTATAAGGTAATTAATAACGTTTTACACTACTTGTTAATTCCTAGGGTGGCGTGTTTTTTATATATTAACTGATTCTTTTATAGTCAATCGGGTTATTTTCAGTGTTTCGGCCGATCCTGCTATAGTCGAACGAGCCATTTCTCTTGTTTAGGGAGTAGGTTTATATTCGGTTTTATTTTACAGTATGTGCTAGTATAATTTTATATTGTATTTATATGGTAAATAAGGATTGTAATCGCTCTTTTTCATTTTTACTCTTATCTTAGGGTATAGATATAGGATTTGATTATCTTTCACTTCCTTCTCGTCGTTCCAATAACAGTCTTTTTTTCTTCGTAAGGTAACACCCCTTTACAAATTCTGTTAGGAATAAATCTTTATCCTTTTAATCCGGTACGTCAATAATTTATATTATTTTGAATATGTCTTTTATAAAACGGTTATTCCTACACTGTAAAGTATTAATACTTTTGATTTTTGGCTGGATCCATACGGCTTCGGCAATGGTAGAATTTACTATTTGGCATATATCTAACGGTTAATTCGATTTTTTTCATGAAAATCATTCAGTAAATCAGGTCCTTGAATTTTCTTTTCCTAGTAGCGAAATATAACGGTTAAGATGTATATATTTACAATATAGGGGTTTAATTCCTTGATTGGCGAATCGATAGTATTATCCTAAAATCTTAGGTTGATTTTATATATTATGGTTTTTTTTTTAATATATTCGAACAGATGGGTGAAGTAAACGTTGTATTCCTTCAGTGTTTTTTTTTTTAGATTCATGTCCATAAGTGTCTCGGAATGGTTGGAGATAATGGTTGTTACGTGTACTTAGTATATTAGAACGGTGTAAGTGGTAATTTCGGACCGAAATTAGATTTAAGTACCTAAAAAAAGTAAACGTAAAGTAAATAAAATAAGAAAAGTGGTTGAAATAAGGCTTATTAGTGTTTGCTAATACGAATAAAACTTAAATAAAACGTAAATGAAACGTAATTACAAATTAGTTGAACGTATCAAATTAGTTTTGTTAGCGTTTGATAATGTTATATTAGCCAAGTAACTAAAAAAGTTTAAAGTCATAAGTAATAAACTTGGAATATATAAGGCGAATATAGGCAAACTTAAAACATACAGGGTGGATATAGGGGAGATAGGTAAGGCGAAGGGAGTGTAATTATATAATCCGGTATTTAAGTTTTATTTCATGATCAAATCGGATCATCGTGTCATAACCTAACTTAATAGGGGAGGTCAATTTGGTCGTCTATACATAACCACTTTTACTAAAACGATCGGTTTAGTTACTTAGCTTATAACTGAATATAAATTAAACAAGTAGTTTGGATTATGGAAATCAAATGGGTCCTAACAAAGGGTTCCGAAACTTGGTGGTTTTGGCTTTCGTATCCTGGTACGTGATAAGACGCTTTCCAAAAAGTGTCCGGGTATGTTAAAACGTTAAACAAGGGTTAATAGTAACGTAATAGGGCTTCTAATAAATTAAACTCCAAATAAGGGTTACTGGTATCGTACTAAAGTTTTTCTTTTCAAATTCACTTAGTTTTTACAGTCTTTGTATACGTCGGCATGTAATTTCTGTAAAAACAAAGTGTTAAAGTACAAACAGTTAGAATCATTACAATATCCGGTTATAGTTATTTTACTTATATCTGTCTTCTTTTTCATAAGTTTTTTATAGTCTACTAATTCAACTATTAATTAATGTCGGTAAGGTTTAAAGACTTTAAATTAACATGAAAATAAAGTGTTTAAAAGAGTATTTATTAAATTAGTATTATAATATAAAGTAAAGATATAAAGAAAAAGCATCTAAAGTTATACGCTACAAGTAAGGGCTCATACGCCCTCACCCAGAACATATTACTTTAGACCGCTCCACGTATTGCCGTTCGGTCTGCCATAGCTATTCCAGACCGATCCATACATTTCCGTTCGGTTTTGTATAGCTATTTTAAACAGATCTATGCATGATGCACTTTGCGTCATGTAAGAGTGCAGCCTGCAGAATGAAACGTTATCATGCACTCTGTAGGAGTGCACCCTATAATACAGTGCACTGCCACTAATCCTATGTATACTAACTCTAAGGCTATATAGTAATATCCATAGTTATGGTAAAATACGCCTATTACGCAAATAGCTAAGTTTCGTATATATATTAATAAATGATCGAACCAGATATTAATATATATTATTCCTGGAATAAAGCGATATATAATTTTTAGAATTCATTGGATACGATATTAATAGGTGACCTCAAACGTCGTCGGTAATCGTTTAATAGTTTAGGGTTAAAAAGGCTTAATTATCGACGCGGTAATAATACGTTTTAGGTCGGGAGATATGCGAGGAGTAATAGGTTTAGTCTTTATCAGTTTGGTAAAACGTTTGTACTAAAAAGTATAACGTATAATGGATTGATCCTAGTTGACTTTATTAAAAACCTTTACAAAATTACGCAGAATTTTGGAATAACGACGACGATTACGGTTAAAAAGAAAAAAGATTAGTTACGATTTCCATTGAAATAATTGAAATTCGGCAACCTATTAAACAAAAATAAAACTATAACCCTACCCCTATATAAGGGGAAATTCGATTACCATACTTATATTAAACTAAACTAAAATAAGTCTTTATTATAACGACCTTAAAGGCCGTTATATTCGATATTACTAAATAAACCTTTTAGGTTTCGACGACAGGTTACGAAGTTAATAAACAAGGGCTGGGTTTGGATAAGTTCCTTATCCGCTGTAGCTCTGGTATTATTCATTTTTCAATCAGGGGGAAATAAAGGTTGCATATCTATTCTTAAATACTCAATGAGATTACCAAATAAAATCTCTTTCATTTACCTTTAATTAAAAAGACTCTTTATACGTTATCGAAGTTGACAAAGCTTACGAAATTAAATATTAGAACGAATTTTTACCGTATTTAGGTTATAACTTGGTAAAATAAATTAACGTCGTTTTTTATGCAATTCGGATTATTTGAATAATTGGTTACCCTTTTCATGTTAAAGGAAACGCCGGCGACGTTTTAGCGATACATTAATTATACAATAACAAATATTTTGAATAATTTCGTTATGACGTACCTAAACAACTTTTTGGATCTTTCCCCCGATATTCAATAGCATTATATAGACAAAGTTCGTATAGTTTTAGAACTTCTTTGTAATACGGGGTTAAATCTGGATTTTGAAAAGTGTAATTTTGTAATTCAAAAGGTAAAATACCTGAATCTCATTGTAATGGTTAGGGTAAGTATTCGGGCCGACCCCAAAAAAGTCCAAGTAATCCGCGAGTTAAAGTTAATACGTATTATTCGGAAGGTTCGAAGTTTTTTAGGTTTTACCAACTGTTATCGTAATTTTATTAGTAATTTTTCTGAACTAACGGATTATTTAGTTCGACTAACGAAACAAGAATTTGTTAGGATTAGACGAAACAGAAGAAATATATATTTTGAACCTTAAAGGATGCCTTTATTACGGCTCCTCTTTTTATATACTAGGATCTAGATCGACCAACAGTAGTATAAACCCATTATTTTAAAACAGCGGTAAAAATTTGTTTATCGTAACGGAATGAAAATAGAATTTAAAAGTTAATAGCTTACTACTTCGTACGATTAACAAATTCGAAACGTTACAATATTATTTACGATAAGGAGATTTTCGCGATAATATTTTATTTAAAATCGTGGTTTTCCGAATTACTTAATATTCGTACCCCGTTTACGATTTTAACGGATTGGAAAGAATTAAAATATTTTTTTTTATCACGTTCAATTTCGAAATTCCAAATTAGATAAGCTGAAGTCCTTTCGCTTCTTTAATACTACCCAAGATATAGGCCTGAAACTTAGCGCGCTTGTTAGGATACGCCGCGTGAAGCCTGTTAATATCGCTAACGCTGAATAATCGGTTTATTTTCAGCCTGAATACATTGACCAAATCATTAAATTAAAGAACAGTATATAACCCGGTGTATAAAGTTCGTTTATTAATGGTTTTGGAGGAATTTATGCGTTTTCAATTAAAAAAAGATAATTAGTATAAATTACGGATTTCGGGATTAAACCACGAAACTTATTACGTTACCGTATCCATTCATAACTATCGAGTTGAAAATTATTAACGACAAAGGTTTTATAATAAACTTACGATTCGCCTATTATAGGTTATTTAAATAAAAATATTTTGTTTCGCGTTTTTTAATAGTATTAACATCAAAAAAGGATAATCGTAAATATTCGACGTTTATATCGAATATATACGTAATATAACGGGACGAAACCTCGTTGTACCTTACGATAAAGCCTCTTTTAACCCCTTCCTATCCCAAATCGGTATTAGGCGTATATTTCGATCGACTTTATAGTTGATCTACCAATTATTAAAGGCGGCCCTCGATATTTGTTAGTTATTAAGAATCGCCTTTTTAAATTCGTATAATTTAAGGCTATATGGTTCATAATTACCGATATATATGCGGAGAGTTTTTGGAATATATAGTACAAAATTTATGGGTTTTAGACTTTCATTATTATTAATTACGGTTGAAATTAAATAGGCTAATTTTAAATGACTTTATATTCCCTAGTAAAATTCGAATAAGTTTTATTTACGTCGTATTAATTATAAATAGATTACAGTGTAGAACTTATAAATTAAAAGATTTAAAAGTATTAACATATCGTCGTCGCCTTTTCGTATTATAACTAAACTTTATATTTACCCACTTATTAATTTACGTTAAATAATCGGAAATTAACAATTATGGAGTTTAACATAACCCGTTTGGTAAATAGGTATAAAATATTACTTATCAGAAGGGTAAATGAGAATATAAAGTTGTAAACTAATTCGGCGCGGTAATTTATTACATTTTTAATTTACTCATACGTGGGGACTAAAATAGCTTAAACAACCATAACTTATATCCAATAACTAATAAAAATAATAAAAAATCGTAAACTACGTTAGCCGAAACGATATAAAGTAAGGAATTAGGTTAAACTAAGCCTTCGTAATATGAAAACCAACCGCATAAGTAAAAAAATTAAACTAGCTTTACAATTAATACCGGGTTTTTGATATTTTAAACCTGTTTAATATCGTTTTAAACATTTTTGGAAAATACCTTATATTTTATTTAGATTCAATTTAACAGGCGGTTTTGTACCCCTTTTTTTTCGCAAATTTTATCCGATACTTACCCGAAATTAATTTTAGTTGATAATAATATAAAAAGAGATATATACGAGTAATTTAAAGTTTAAAAAATTCTCACAGAGAAAGTGAGTCGAGGCGGTGTTCGATTTATATTAATTGAGTAAAAGAGTGATAATAAATAGCAATGTAAATCATTTAAATATTATCAATATATCGTTACATTAGTTAAATTTAAGGTGAAATAAGGGGATACTTGGGTTTATAATAACCTGGTACATTAATATCGGCGTTAAGTATATATAAAATGAAATATATGGGGTAAGCTATTAATATCTTTGAAATAATACATTATTTATAAAATAATTTATGATTAAACGAGTTTATAACATAATAGGAAGGGTCGTATAAATATTACCCGACTTCCTCGAATACATATCCGACTGTAAAGCGGTTTTTACCATAACTTAACAAAGATTTTCCTATTCGTTATTATTATCTTTATTAGTGTTTAGCGAATATCGACGTTGCTAACTTTCAGTGCCCTATTGTAACTAACTTTGGGCATTAGGTATTGCCGGAGGAGGAGGACGATAAAAGGCGTAACGAACGCTGGTATGCACCGACGAAAGGAGCTGATAGGAGGCGATACAAACGCGGAGCGATGCCGAGGATGGCGGATAGTGCGAGGAGGGACGGACTCTGGGGGAGGTTGACGATGGAGGATAGCGTTGGGAGAGACGGGCACTGGAGGAGGCTGACGATGGCGGCTAACGAGAAGCAGAGCGAGGGGCAGAGCGATGAGAACTACCCTTGAGGCGGGTCACCAAAGACTACAATATATTAGTTTGTACTAGGGCGATGCGGTCAGCCCGGGTACGTTCCTACGCCCATTCGTGGTCGGCTCGACTAACTTGTTTTTAATTTAGGTTAATAAATAAGATACATGTAAAATAGGGTATATATAATGAGGCTCTGGACATAGCTTACCACATTTTATAGGTCCTAATATATATTGATTATAAAATACATAGCCTAGGTAGTTATATTATTTTGATTGTTCAAGCTAAAATTATGAAAAGATACATGACGATAACTAAAAGGGGCCGGGAGAAAAACGATACGCGTTAAAACACGGTCGGTTAAGGGAATTATATTTTTATAAATGGACGATACCGTAAAAGATAACAGAAAGATTTTAAAGGAAGATAAACCCGGGAGAAAAGGGTGATGAAAACGTATAGCTAAAGAGGTAACAGTTTATATGACTGGTATAATAAAGATTTGTTATACTCGAGTAACATCGCGAAACCGGGTAAATTAATTAACTAATTTAAAAAGGTCAGGGGTAAAAACAAGTGGATAACCCGGGATATATTTTTAATACTTACACATAATGGATGAAATATAGCCCTTATCTCGGTGGTACCAACTAATTAACATAGGAGGGCGCGAAAAGCTGGTAAGATCGTAAATGGATTCATTTTTAAAATATATTATCAAAAGAGGTTCAATCGCGGTTAAATTCCCCGTAAGATTAAATTGTAAGTTTACATTACTATAAACCTTTCATTACGTATGACAACCTTGAACCTGATAAATTCGAATATAAATAAAGAATAGCCAAAGTTAAAAAAGCGATGAAAATACAATATATAAACATTTTTAACCCATAAAAGAAAAAACCTCGTTTTTATTTTCGTTATTACCAAAAATGAAGAAATCTCCTATAATTCTAAACAGATATATAAAGCAGTTAATGGTAAGGTATTTGTATATAATGGGGTAATATACCTTATGGAGCGGTTTGTTATTTTTACTAAAGGTATCGATAGTAACGTAACCTAAGTTAAGTTTATTATATACGTCGGCTATAAGGACGTGGTAAAGTTAATGGCTAGAGGATATTAGCGGAAATTATTAGTTAAAATATAAAGAAGGAAAGTGAAATTATTACGAAAAAAGGTAGATAATAAAAAAAGGCGACGTTATAAAAGGGAAAGAGTGGAAGTTTTGGGGTTTACGAAGGCGTTCGTATTCATAAGGACTGGTGAAGCGGATTCGATAAAAGCTACGTATTATATAGGGCGCGTTACACGGTATTAAAAGCAGAAATACGATATTACACAACGCATTATATGGTACATTATACGATACCGGCGGTAAAGCTAATAAGCGCGTTATACGGTATCGGCTACCTAAGGTTAAACCGATGTATAAATTATGCGGCGCGTTAAATGATGCTGTATATGACATCGGCGACCTAAAGTTAAACTAGCTAATACGTTATATGGAACCGGCGGCAAAAAGGATATATTATGCGTTAAGTTTAAGGGCTCGTTAAACAGCGCCGGTGACTTGGAGTCGAATCAACGGATACATTATATGGCACATTAAACGCCGTGTTATCGATTCTCGCCCGGCTCGCGTATTATATGGGTAAGGCCCGCGCCTTATGTTTAATTAACGAAATACCGCAACCATTACAATATCTAGGGAAAAGGGAGACATATTATCAAATTAAACCATTAGTCATTAAATTTATAAGTTATGTAACTATATATGTAACGGGATAGGAAATACTCAATCCGAGCCCGATTTATGTACAAATAGGGTACGGTCCGTATACGGTACGTATAAAGGTACGTAACAGGCCAAGTGTTAACTAGGCATTAGCCGGGTGTGGACCTGGCACGGTCCGTATAAGACATGTATAAGGGCACATAACGGACTGGGCACTAGCTGGGCACTAGCCATACCCATAGGTCTTAGATGGTGAGTTACGGTAGCCTCTTCTAGTCTTCCACCGTACCTCAATAGTAAACCCCATTTGGCACCTACTTGGCTTACCATCGTAGGTTGGACTATAACAGTTATACATATTATAAAACCGCGAATAAATTGTTTATCAATCGTTTAAAGCTAATGTATATCTTTATTTTACCTCGATAACTCGGTAACACCACGTATTATCTACCCGACTTCTCCTTACGACTTATTTTTAATAATTTCTCGAAATATCTACCTTGAAAAACCCAGATACCAGATATAAATTTATATTATCCCTTATTTTAATATAGCGCTTTCTGAAATGATATTTTAAATAATATAATGACATATAACTCACGTCGTTTCGAAATATATATTACTTTAAAAAGAAACGGGTAATAATTAAGTTTAGGAACAGGGGTTCACTTTTATATAAAAGACGTTTAAAGGGATCGTCGTCACTACATTTTACGCTATTTTACAAAAGGCCTATCAAGATCAAATCGTGACTACATAATTCACCGCCATTTACCTTAAAAATATCGATAAAATACTTGCCTTCGAAACTACTCGTTTTAGTTAACAACTAAATTCCCGACTTCCTTAAAAGGTTCTCCACCTTATTCTATAAGGCCTTCAACGACAAATTCCCTCTTATCATTTCGGTATAAATTACAAAATCAATTTTTATACTGATAGCTAATGTTCACCTTTAAAACTTTATTTAATCTCGTTATATGGTATGTCGTAAAAAACCTCCTTATATTACGCAAGTCGTTAATTAAACAAAATACTCGACTAGAGTTGTATCTAAACAAATAGCCTTTTAACGGATACCCTCATATTTTTCGTAAAAAAGAACGGGGGTAATTTACGTTTTTATATCGACTACCTTTGATTGAACGTTATTAAAAAGATAAATCGTTACCCGTTTCCACTTATTAAAAAAAGTTTACAAATATCTTCTTAGTTAAGTAATTCATTACGTTAAATGTCAACACCACTTTTTACAAGTTTTGTATTAAGGATGGACACGAGTCAAAACCGCGTTTTATATACGCTTTCAACTTTTTGATTAGCTTATTACCTTTTTCGGATTTTTTAACATATTGGTTACCTTTTAACTGTTTATTAATAATTCGTTACACCTTTCTTTCGATATTTTTACTTCATCTACTTCAACAATATTTTCATATATTTAAATGGTATCTTTAACGATCATAACGCTGATGTTAGTAGGCCTTAATCGTTGAAATATAGTCGATTCGGATCACTGTAATCGAAGTAACTGGTTC
Organism: Anisogramma anomala; assembly: GCA_038502455.1. Classification (NCBI taxonomy): domain Eukaryota; kingdom Fungi; phylum Ascomycota; class Sordariomycetes; order Diaporthales; family Gnomoniaceae; genus Anisogramma; species Anisogramma anomala. The sequence continues at coordinate 1,942,813 of JASMMZ010000015.1, forward strand.
TGCGTTGATATTATTCGTTGATGTATAAGTTTTAAGTTTGGCAGACAACTATCCGATCTACATACTAATTTATATGGCCAAACGCTTTGGCTTGTACCCTATTTTAAAGTGGACACCTACTTCACTGCACTTGCAGTACGTACAATCAACTTGACTGTACTGCATTTGACTGCTATTCCAACACTAGCGGCTTTTTGTTTTATACCTACATGCTAACGTAGTCTGCCATCAATTGGTGACAACTTCTAAAATTCCTCCTCAATCTACAAGCTAGACCCCTATCAATTCCAATTAATCTGTACTGAAAACAACCTCAATTACGGCCCCTTATGGCCCTTTTACTTTACACCTTCGAAACTTTCGTTCCTCAAATCCCGTGTACAGGTCTTTCACCACAAACCTACACAAATTAAGTACGTTTTCATTTGCGTACTTTTTGTCAATAGTTTAAACTACTGCTATCGCTATTATTTCCTTAGCGGCCTTCTAACTTGCCAGGATAATCTTCTTTCTTTATGTTACGTACCGAGTGTTCCACATATCTCTTGATTTGTATGGTTAACGTATGACTATTTACAAACTTTTTCAGGGAGCCATTAGGCGTAGCCTTGATTATGGCATCGGTAAGGTTATATTTGCCGTTCATTTACCGAAAATTATCGATTTACCGGGTTTTTTATACCTCTTTCAATACGATTACATCTATTATTAGGCGTTTTTCATTGGTTATACCTAGTTTTAATAGGCATTCGTAAAGGTTTCGGAAGTGGGTATACACTATTACAAGTATTGGTGGTAAACCTAGCTATTTGTTAATAATCTTTAATATGCCGTTAATAACCATATCTATATTAGAGCATATTATTATGTTATAAAGTTTCGAGGTTAATATACTTTGGATTACACGTTTATATTTAATATATATTCAGCATATAATGTTTTCAGTATTATTTAATTGTTTTTTCGACTTATCTTTATTGACAAATATTATTAGGAAGCTGATTTACGACATAAGGTTAGTATTATTAGTAAATAAACCGTCCGTAATAATCATTAGCTTCGCTTTTGTTAAATTTATAAAGATTATATTAATTCCTTTTTCTACGTAATTCATTTGTTATTAAATCCGTTTGTTTAACTTGTTCAAGTTTTAGTTTTACGGGTTTTATACCTATGCTGTAATGGAAATATCGTACGATACCTTCGGTTAATATAGCGTGGCGATGTAGACCACATAGACCCTTTATCCAGGTATTTTTTTACTCTTACCTCGTCAGCCTTGTTGATAATTATTAGGCTCATATCTTACCCCTTTCAACTTAAACTAATATAAGTTCCGTTTTTAACCTTAATACCATAAATACGAAATAATGATCCGTTAAAGTTAAGTTATATACCTTTAGCTAACGTTTTAACTTACTTGTACTTTTAAAGGCCTAACTTTTCTATAATAAGTTATTCCGCCTTTATAAATCTAGTATCTCCGGAAAAAAACGATATCGTTAATTTATATATTTACAATACTAAAGTCTTTGCCTTTTATAATTAACACGCACAGATTAAATATTAAAGTGTTTTTGGTATGTTAGGAACCAGTAAACGCCTTACTTGACTATCCTGTATAAGATCATGATATAAAGTATTACCGTACCAGTTAGAAACTTATCCTTTACCTTTTTTAATAACTTTAATAGTATAATTCGTTAAAAATAGATAGCGGATTACATGTACGTTTATGTAATTTCATGGCTACTAAATATAAACTGGCTCTTTATGCTAATAGTAAAACTGGCGGTAACGGCGATAATTAGACGCTAGCTAATCTTTTGGATAGTAAGCGATTAAATAAGGATTTAGTCATTACCTTTATTACCGTATACTTAGGTGATTAACCGTAACTTTTTGTATAGCCGGTCCGTGGTTTTACCCTTAACTTCATAAATTATTCTTCACTTGAAGATAATGATATTTTACCTGTCAAATTACGTTAACGGTACAAATTATATAACTCTTTGTAATAAAAGGCCGTTAATATTTACTTAATTACTTTTCTTAAAAGTTTTTCCTGGTATATTAATAATGCCTTTAATAAGTTACTTAAGGGTAAGTTTTCCATTAAACTTCTTCCATAAAGATTCCTACACCGTTTCAAATACCTTACCAAGCCTATAGTTTCTATTTTTGTCATCTTTAATGAGTATATTTCTTTTGGGTAATCCTTTACACTGTCGATGTTTTATTAGCTTATTAATAGTCGATTCGGGAGGGTAATATTAACTAATTCGTTCGGCTCGAAGGTTATTGAAGTAAAGACTTTTATTAAACTTACAGGATCTTTTATACAGTTTAACTTATATAACCCTGAAAATTACGGGGTCGTTAGCAGTTTTAACTACCACGTTTGAATTAATAATACTTGAAATCTTATATGGCTTATCTAATTTACCTAACTTATATTACGTAAGAACTTTAATAAAAACAGAGAATAAAAGTACGTTTGTTATTAAAAGTCTGTTTTTAATATTAAGGGTATTATTAACCTAACGGTATACCAATTCCTTTTTCAATTTCTTTATGGTTTTACTATATGTTATAGTACACTTTTAGATACCTCACGATGGTGGCGACTTATTTGTTATACGTAGTTAAACTTTAAATACTAATAAAGTTAGTATAAGTCTATTAGGGTTAATAGTATCATTAAAACCCTTTACTGCTATTTAAAACCGTGCCTCCTGGCTTATAAAACTTCTCATTTCCAGTGTAAGGATATTATAAGCCCTTCGTAAAAGGGAGTATACATTTTCGATCTTATTAATACCCTAAAAAGCTTTAACATGGACTTATTTATACTAAATCCCTATTAATTTTATATTAACTCAAAACATTATCGTAGTAAAATTGGTCCTCGTATCGTAAACTAGTATATTTAATAAGTTAAAATATTTGTTAATTCATAAGGTACTTAATAACTTTTATATTTCCTTCGAAGTAATAGTTTTAAGGAATTTGACGCCATGGAAGACCGTGGTGGAGTTTTATAACGTGTAGTACTATCTTATAATTTAGGTAAAATACGTTTACAAAAACTTCTTAGTTAAAGTTTTAATTGTCCTTCAACGTGAATTTAAACCTTGAAAGGGCTTGTTAATATATTTAGCAAAAGTGGTAAAGGCGTTCAACTGCATTTAGTACTAGTAAATTTACCTTTTCGTAACCAGTTGCCTTTAATACCTTATAAATATATTAGTTACCGGGTAATTAAACCTACAATGTAGTTGACTTAGGTTTACCTTCGTTAGATCTAATATTATTTCTTTTAGTTTTTAAAAATAAAATTAGAGATACCCCTATTTAAGGTTAAATGGAAACTTTTTGCCAGCTGTAACTTGTATTAGTTTATCAATTTAAACTTTAACGTTAATACCAAAGTTTTTTATATCCTTTAAGAAAAGAAGAAAGGGGGTAGGAGATTCTAAGATATGAAAAACAATAAAGTTAATAACAGTTTTTAACGTCGTCGATTCTAATGAAAATAGTTTTTTTCCAGAATTAAAACCCATCTTATCTTTGTCAGAGTCCGCGTAATGAAGTTCCGTAATAGTATTAGTATCTCTTTATAACACGATATATTGCGAATAGCCTTTGAATAAGTACCGTATTGCCCCCGTATTTGGTATAATCCCTTAAAAGACTTGCTTCACATAACGGTCTTAAATAGTGAAAAGGTGTATATATCTAAGGTCTTTATTGTTATGACAACGATAGGGGTTTTTATCTGTAAGGCGGTATAGAAATATGTAGTCAGCTAATTATTACGTGGCTTCCGGGCTAATACCAGTACTAGTATCTTCTTATTATCCGATGACTTTTAGCTTATATTCCTTCTCTTTGTCTTCAATTTCCTCAAACTATGTAATTCATTTAATATAACCTTAATTGAGAGTAAAAGGAAACTAAATATAATATATCACCTACTTTACTTCGTATTCGGCGGCAGTGTAAAGTATTAACCAATAGCCTTATTTGCTGTAAATTCAACATTTTTTAACGTTTGGTATAGACTTATTTAACCTGTTCAAAAACTTTAGGGAAAATGAATACCCTTCTTTATAGGTAGAAGTCCGAACCTTCTGTTAGTTGTACTGGCTAGGCCGTCAGTACCTTCGATTAATGTAATACGAGCTAAAAGGGTTTTTTTCGTTACTAAATTCCGGAGCTTATGGGTATATACAAGTTGAGCTGGAAATTCGAGTAGTTACGGTCGCTAGCAAGGAACGCAGTTGGCTAAAAAACCCTTCGTAGGTGGGATTAAAGCATTGTCAGGTGTATTTGAACTCTTTGTAGCCCGTAACTATTTTCCGAACCTACTGGCATAAGGTGCCTTCGTCAACTCCCACGTTCCCATTACCTATCAGCAAAGTATTAGCCTGTTAAACATCTTATTTAAAAGGTTTATCTTACTTTTTGACTCTTTTTTGTAATCCAATATATAAAACTATTTAATAATGTTCCAATTCGTATAATACTAGGTAAAGTTAATATCGTATTCGAAATGAACCATTATTCTATCGTAGATTTCGTAGAGGGAGGTATAATTCTTTAGGTATCGGGGGCAATAGTCCTTAGCCTAGCCGGTAAAGATATTGAGAAACAGCGAGTAAAATCCTGATAAATTAACTTTTATTTGGCGGCAAATATTAAAAAATGTGCCTAAATTAACGTTGAGGAGGTTGTACAATTTACTGTTACATTTCTTTTTTCCTTTGTAAATCTTAACGAAAGTGGTAATTGCCGTATAATCCGTATTTTTTATAGGGACGCGTCGAAGAAGAAGGATAATGTACTGGTCGTAGGGACCTTCTTTACTTAGCCGGGGAAAAAACTAGTGTTGCTACTGATACTAGTAGGCAAGATAGTTATCTTTAGCCGAATTTGGAGGGGAAAAGCCTGTGGTTGTGCCTATAATAGGCTCGCGTATAAAGTCGATCCTTCCTTAATTTAGCTGCTGAAACTAGACGTGTTGAGAATTTTGGGGGAAGTGGGTCTAAGGGTTTCCATTCCGGGGGACTTAGAGATAATCTTTTTTATATTAAGGAGTTCGGAGAGGTTCCTATTCAAGTAATTGGTGTAAAGTGATAACATCAATACTTTTAACCGCGTTGGAAACCCTTACTTTACGTACTCGATAACCGCTAAGAACATACTTCGCGCTGTTACATTAAGGTGCTAAATAACTAAACACATCAATAAGTTCCTTATTATTAGCACAAGAAAAGTTTAACTTAACTAAGGGTATAAAGGATATTCTCTAAAACGTATATATAAGTGTTAAGGTTCTTTAACGGTTTTGCCCTTACCTCGGGAATACTATAAGTATTCCTTAAGTTGAGCCAACTCGAAAAAGGTTTTTGCTATTCTCTTTAAAGCCTCTTTTAGTATTTAAATCCCACGCCTTTTTACTTCTGTCTTCAACTTAGCCTTAATGTTACGTTGGATCGTCTTCCACATATCTGGTATCTAATGGTTAAAGAATTCGCGAAAGTCTTGAAAAGTGAGAGCATCGTGGCCAAACTCTTTACCGACGTCAGATTCGAGGATGTACTGACCAACTTAGTTCGTCAGGTAAGCTTTACTAAAGGTCTAGTCAACTTTCGTAGTCCAGAGTTATTCGTTATAAAACTTAGTAAAAACAGTTCCGAATGCTTTAATTGCCTTTTTTCTAGTGGTATTAGTTATAGCCTTAAACTAAACACTAGTAACAGACATCTTAACAGGCGTATAGGGCGAGAAATTTGGTAACCTCGGGTGTAAGGACTTGGTGTTTTAACGTAGAGTCATGTGAGAACTTAGTAAATTGGCGAAAGGTCGCGTAATGTGGCTTTTTTGGCATGGCTTGGTGTTTTTCGCTTGGAGTAGATAACTTGACGATCGGCGTATCGTGTGGAGTAAAAAAAAAAAAGGCAAAGGTTTGATGTAAAAGGTAAGGTTGGAGGTCGTTATTAATATAGGTTGAGGGCGAGGGGTGGCGGTAAAGGGCGAAGGTTGTTTGTTATAAACCGTGGAACTTAGTTATTTTTCTGCAGTAATAGCACCCGCAGTAGTATTAACTTAGCCGTTTACCAACTTGGCGAACTTTAAGACTTCTAAAAGTCAATCTCAACGTTTTTAAAAAGGATCAATTAAGAATTTTTGGTGTTTTTCAATAGCGATACCATTATTATAAGCAGATTAACCCGCGTTAGTTTCAATAGCTTGTGTTGGGAGTGAATGACCTGTAGTGGTAGTGGAAAAGTTATCCTATGTAAATTAGATGGAAAAAGTAGAAAGTTTAAACACGTTAATGAAGATACCTATTGACAGTTATGGGCATATTAACTCATATAAGTTAAGCGGCAGTAACAGGTAGCTTAACCTACATTGGTTAAGATAGCTAACAGTTTATAAAAAATAAAAATAAAAAAAGGGGGTCTATGAGGACAGGGAAACGCTATGGGTAATGTTATATGTTGGTGTCTGTGATAGTAGTTATCAGTGATCTAGTTTTGGTGGTTGTCATGCTCCTACAATGCTTTGAATTCGTCTTATTACGTAACCAGTCTACTCCCTTTCTGTAGCTTGTAGCAGCTCTTTAGCAGAGATTTCTTCCTCTTTCTCCTTATTGAGGATAATAGACAGTATTCGACCGTCTTAAGCGATAGCTCTGACTGAGTCAATTCACAATTAATACGTATTCAAGTCCACTTGATGTTGTCGTTTATAATATGAGTATTAACTTCACGGCGGCGGAATTTTAGGCGGATGTTGAGATGATGGGAATTCAGTGTAAATAGGTATTTATTAAGGCCTATTAGAGCATTAGAAAGATCGAAAGGGTATACGTATTATTTCTAAAGCGTATAATATCTTTATGTCGAAGATTGAAAGCTTTATGAGCTAAAAGTCACGTTTTTCAATAGTGTTGAAAGGCTTAAATGTTGTTGTGGGCCTTGATGGCTTAGTGCCAATGTTATTGGTTTTTGAAGCATATTTATATCTGACTAATAAATTTTTACTATTAGTATATACATAGAAGAGATTTACCGCGTACTGCAAAATTTTAATGGAATTACAGAAGGAATCATCACAGCGTTAAATTAATGATATTCTAAATACTAGAGACAGCCTTATAACGTTCAATGTATTTGCGTTGCCGTTGTAAAGTGAAGTTCTCGTGTGGCGGAAGCAAAACAAATGGGATAGCATGGTAAAAATCTTAAGTAGTATTAACTCTAAAGAAACTATTAAAACTATTAACGGGTTGCCTATGTTTCTTATAACACAGGTTAAGTTTTCTATGAGTTAGAATAGTGTTATCGATAGCGATAAAAACTTCAAGTTAAAATAATAAGCTAATATAACCTTCCTCTACTCGTAATACAAAGGTTAATAAAATGTCGTCGGCGTAATCAACTACCAAAGAGAGGGAACGTTAAAGACGAGAATTGAGTTGGTAAAAAAGAGAATAAGAATTAAGACTTGTTTGTTAAGCTCCAAGCATAAGGCTTTATTAAAACTTTCGGCAAACCTTTTAAGGAAAGCGATGAGGTCAACATTAATAAACTAATGATTTGAGGAGTTGTATAATTCGTGCTTAAAGGCAAGTTTAATTTTTAAAACCTAAATATTACGATTTTCACGTCGAGAATTATATACGAGGTTAAGGGCAAGAATATGGGGCGGCCATACGAAAATTCACGCCTGATCATTTAAGTATACAATGATAAAGGTAAAACATATATTTTTATAAAGTTTTTAACGATTTAAAAGGCCAATTAGAGCTTAATAGTCCATTGTGTAGCAGGTTTATTAGCTAAAACTAAAGTGAAGTTTACTTGCAATAGCTGTAATATAAGATAAATATTTACAGAATGAGTAAAGAATGTATAGAGGATTCTTTTATTGGAATTATTATAGGAATTGCGTTTTCAATACCCTTTGGAAACGGTTCTAAGATATATTAAGTAACTATACAAATGAGCTAAAGCAGGCTTTTATAGATTTTAACCGATTAATTGTATTTTAAGTCGAAGTTAGCCGTAAAGCTTTTAATTTACAACCCGTATTCACTAGTTACATATGAGGAAGATTTTGATTCAATGGGTATATTAACTCAATATACCTTTTTCGTTGGAATTGCTAGCTTTATGGTATCGAAATAATAAGAGATTAAAAATCAAAAGTTTTATAATTATAAGCCAGTTGAAACTTTGGTGAAAGAGAATTAAATTTACTTTAACAAGTCGTTAATCTGTATACATAGTGTTAACAATACTTGTCTTGATTTCGGCCAGAAGGGCTAGTGCTTTTATTTGGTTATAATCAACAAAACTGACGTAGTTAATACTTAACAATACTTGGAGTAACGCGCCCTTAGTAGTTATATCGCTATTTTATACCAATCGAGATTGTTAATAACTTATTGATTACAATAACATTATAAAATTCATCGAACGAATATTTTGACCAATTCAATAAGAGACTGAAGTGGTAGATGCGTCATTGCAACAGATTAATTAATATGGTCACGATTGACATATTAAGGGTTCAATTGATAATTGTTACGGACGGTTTTTTAATAGATATAGACTTGTCATCGCAGATTGAATTTCAGATAACCTTCGTTATTAAAGATAGGTTAAAGAAATAGTTTAACATCTTTAGAAGCCTAATCTATTAAAACTTCGTCAAATCTAAAAAGATTGCACGAAACGTATTGGCCTTAAAAGTTTATGGTGTAATGGTTAACTTCGATGTAAGCATAATATCATAGGAAACATTCAACATAATTATTAGGAAATTGGATATTCCCATTATTTAGGTGGTAATTTGTACCGAACTATGAAGTCTGTTTGAATTCTTATTAAAACTTGGAATTCAAAGCGAAAAACGCCTGATAATCAATATAATGGAATTTTATAAATAATATGAAGATAGAGAAATTGAGGAGGTCCAATGTATTGACGATAAGGATAATTTGGTTGACTTTATAAAAAATATGATGTTAAACAAGGTTTTTAAGAAGTTTATGGATACCAATAGGCTGACTATTCGTATTAAGGGTTACGTCGATAGGCTTCTTGATAAGTTCAAAGTACGTATCAGAATATAAAGATATTTTGATAAATTGGAAAATTGTTAGAAAATTGAGGCGGGAAACTTATTTAATTGGTAAGGTTCAGTTTAAGGTTTGCATAAGTTTGTGGGGAAAGACTTTATAGAAATTGGTAATACCGGAACTTAGAATCGTAGGGTAAATAGAGGTAGTTTGGCTGTTAAAGTGGTAGAGATTTGGTTAATTAACGAGGAGATAATTAGATAGTAAATGGAAAAAATTGGTTGACTATACTGGCGTACGCGTATAAAATAAAAATTCGCTAGTATTAGAATAGTAGTAATTATAGTGAAGTAGGTCAAATTTACCTACAAGTAAAGTTGACTATACTGACTATAAGTTAAGTTTATTGTTCTATGGTTTTATTGTATTGACTGTAAATTAAGTAGAGTATATGCGCACTTCACATTAGGGTACGTGCTAAGCAATTGGCTATATAAATTACTATGTAGATATGCTAGCGGTTTGCTAAATCTAGAACAATACATCTACCACTTAACCATTGCAATACTACTATTACTTCGACCAATCGAATCAACAACATTGCAATGTCTAAAGTACTATCATAGGTAAGGCCTATCAACAATCATATTTACATACTATATTGTCTTCTTTATATATTAAAGTATAAACCTACCCAATATTAATTTGTATTCGATTGAATTGATCATAAATATCCGAGGGGAAAAAAAGACGAACCTTAGTTGAATACCTATAGTAGGATATTATAGCGGTTGTAATTGTTTTTTGCTTTAATACTACGATTTACAAAAACCACATGGGAGCGAGGAGAAGATTATTAAATCCTTAGTAGCTTTAAAAAGGACAAATTTAGTATGATATCATTAATTCGATTTTTTCGGTAAGGTTTCTATACGTTAACGTAGTAGCAGAGTAATCAGAAACATTGTTATTGTAGAGGTAAGATAATATATATAGAAGAAAAGGCATTCAGAGAGTGCATGCTACAGGTGAGAGCTTATAAGCTTTCATCTAGAGCGTGAAACTCTACTATACACTCTACCAACATCCCTTCTAGGCCGCGCCATGCATTGATGCACTCTGAAAGAGTACAGACTGCAGCGTGACACGTTATTATGCACTTTAAAGGAGTACTCCTTATAGCATCATGCACTGTCATGTGATATATAAGGTGGTTCTAGCGTATACTAACTATAGTGATATAAAATAATATCCATATAGGCAATCTTTTCTTCTTTAGTGCGGTTCGTATTTGTAATATAGTAATGACAGTATAGTTGTGATGCATTCCGTATCCGTAATCCAGTAGTAATAGAGTTGTAATGAGGTCTGTATCCGTAATCTAGTAGTGACAGTATAATTTATTCGAGTTTCTAATTAGTTGTTTAGTTGTGTTAGTTGTGTATACCGTCGGTCTAGACAAAACTTCTTCATTTTCCTTCTTTCTGCTAGTCGAGTAAAGGCGTTTATATTGCGGTATTGAGAACACCTTTTGCTTTCTGGAGGTCGCGTTCCAAAGAACCACTGCGGTCCCTTTTTCCCTTGAAGTTGAGAGGCTGAATGCTAGTGCGGCCCGTGCTTTTGTTGAAGTCGAGTGGCGTATAATGCATTTGGACTTTTTACTTGAAGCTGAGTGCTGGATGTCGTATCCAGGCCTTTCTCCTTTTGAACTTACGTGTTAAAACGCCATTGCAGTTTTTTCTTTGCTAGAGGAGCGGTTTGGGTGACGTATCCGGTCTTTTCTTCTTATAAAGGTACGGCCAAACTATTTATCTAAACCTTCCTCTTTTAATCTGCTTTTATTTTAAGGTCGAGTTGCTAACGTTGTTTCTGGGTTTCCCTTCCCCTGAAGGTACGAACTAGATGAAGTTGCATCCGGTCCTTTTTTCTTTTAAATGCGCGGCCCAGATTATTTATCTAAACATTATTTTTCTTAAATATTTTTCTTCTATTAAGGTTGAGTCTCTAATACCATTTATGAGCCTTCCTCCATTTAAAGGCGTAGCCTAAATAAAGTATTTTGTTTTTATTATTTTCAAGAATACCCGCCGAAATATAAGTTTTGCCTTTTTTTTTTCGGGAGCCGCGTACCAGTTAGTCCTTACAATACTTTTTGATAAATGTACGAAAACTCTTTCGACCACGTTTTCCTTTAAGTTGAAGTGGATTATGAAATGTAGGCGGTTTGATTGTTGTTTTTCAGGCGAGGTGTATTTTTAGGGGTATCTCATTCTAAAAGTGGTATTTCGTCTGCTTTTAAAGTCTTTAACCGGTTTGAATATTAGGTTTTGGCCGTTCAAGATATGTAAGTGGTTTGAATATTGCTTTTTTACCGCCCTTAAAGTGTGCGAGCGGTTTGAATGTTTTTTTCATCCGCTCTTATAGTATTTGGGCGGCTTGAATGCTTTGTTTTAGCCGCTCCTGAAGTGTATAAGCTGTTTGGATGTTGTGTTTAGATCGGATAGGTCTTAATGAAGGGTTTTGAAATGTGGTGGTTTTAGCTTGCGTAGCTTAATATATGATAAGACGCTTTCCAAAAAGTGCCCTAGTACGTTTAGAACGTCAAAGCGAATTCAAGTATAACGTAACAGGGCTTTTAGTAAATATTGTACTAAACAAGTTAATAATATCGTATTAAATTTGTTTTTTTGAAGTTACTCCAGATCTTACAATCTTTTTACGCTTCGGGTTTTAAAGGCATTCCAGCCAATTTCTACACTCTCGTATAGTTCTTGTAAATCGTAATGTTAAAGCACATATATTTGAGACCGTGAAAATATCCCGCTATAGGTATTTAACTTATATTTGTCTCTTTTTTCTTAGACTGTCTATAGTTGACCGAGTCGGCTACTAATTAATGTCGGTAGGGTTTCTATACGTTAACGTAGTGGAAAAGTAATTAAGAAGAATGGTATTATAGAAGTAAGATGAGATATATAGAAAAAGAGGCATTCGGAGAGTATATGCCACAGGTGATAGCTTATAAGCTTTCACTTAAAACGTGGCACTCTACTATACACTCTGCCAACGTCCCTTCTAGGCCGCGCCACACATTGATACACTCTACAAAAGTGCATCCTGCACCGTGACACGTTATCATATACTCTGCAGGAGTGCACCTTATAGAGTGATGCACTACCATATGACCTATAAGGTGATCCTCACGCATACTAACTATAGTGATATATAATAATATCCACAAATTTGATGTTTTTGACTACTAAAAGCCTAGGTACGCTAATATAAACTCGGTTGGAGCTATGGACGATATCCGGGTACTTTTTGGAAAGCGTTTCATTACATATTATCCATGTAAGCCTTTAAGTTTCGGATACCTTGGCTAAGACCTATCTGGATAATCACTACATTAAACGGATATTAAAGCTGTGTACTTACATTCAAAAGGAGATTTCAACATATTTTGAAACGCTTATATCAATATTTTAAACGTACACAGCAATATACAATACGCTTATACCTCACATATACATTTTTATATATAATCCAGCCCACTTTAATACCCATTCTTTACCCTATTTTACGCCGTTTATTTAAGTTGATACTTGCGACTTTTAAATTCATTAGTTACTTAACTAGTACAAAGCTTGAAAGCGCTCGACGTTTAGTTTTAAACGATTGGTTGTATCTTAATTTTCTTCATTCATATATTACATACCTTTATTTTTGTTACTTCATTTTGAAACCCCTTTGATTACACCATTTTAAACATATGTAAATTATATTACTATATCAAATTTTAAATAATACCTTATATACAATGACTTTACTTCTGCATCTATAGTATTATTGACGATTAGCTCACCTAAAGTTAATAGATAAATAAATTTTTGATTTGAATATACAATGCTTCGAAAAAGCATTAAAATGTTTGTTAATTTGAACCTATGTAATAATTTAATCGTAGTGTCGGCGGAGGACTTGTACTCGTGGATTGCGAATTCCTATGTTGTTGGAATAACAGTTAAGTACAATACAGTTAAGTCAACTTTACTTACAGTAAGATTGATTGGACGTACTTTAAATTGACTGTAGTTTGTAGGATTGGAATATACTGCACTGCAAATGTAGTGCAGTAGGTGCCCACTTTAAAGTAAGGCACAAACCAAAGCGTTTGGCCATATAAATTAGTTTTCAAACCGGTTAACGAACTGCCAAACTTAGAACTTACACATATCAATCAACAATATCAACGCAATACTAGTTACTTCGACTACAGTGATTCGAATCGACTACGTTGCAACGATAAAAGCCTACCAATACTGATCAGTGCTTATTAGGTTCAGTACAAATTGACTAAGTAGAAGAAGCTGTTTTTCGGTCACGCTTTGCAATTGCACAAGGTAGAGGGAAGATTTTCATTAAAGGCCTTTAATGCTACATCGGTTTTAATGGTAGCTTAGAGGTAGTGACGGTATCACTATCAAAAATACTTAGAAATCTTTATTGGTTTTTCTTGAAAAAGTTAAGATTAACTATCAGAAAGTCTTAAAGTTCAGCAAGTTAGAAAACGGTTAACTTAGTACTACTACAGGTACTATTGCTATAGAAAAACGACTAAGTTCCTACGTTAAATAACCTTTACTACTAATAACATCTTTCGATCATACCCTTTACAACACATACTAAACCTTTGCTTTACTTTACTTTTTTAATTCTTTACGTCACTTTAATCGTTAAGTTCGTTACTCAGAGAAAAAACATGAAGAATTGCTAAGTTGTGCCAAAAAAACCTTGTTGCGGGACCTCACTCTAAATCACTAAGTCAATAAGTCTTCATGCAACTTTACATCAAAACACCAAGTCACATATACCCAAAATCATCAAGTCCCTCGCCTTACGCGCTCTACACGTCCTACATAAACCAGAATGTTAAGATGGCTTTCGCTAGCGCTTAGTTTAAAGCTGTTACCAACCCTACTAGAATAGAAGCAATCAGGGCTCTCGATGTCATTTTCGAGAAACACTACGATGAAGAACTCTAGTATACCGATGACATTGGAGACTTTACTCCCGAGTAACTTACCAACTGCTTCGGCTACTTTATTATTGACCTCGACCACAACGATTAAGATACGAGTATTAAATCTCTTTTTAACTATATCAAGTTTTTTAGGAACTGAACCTTTTCCATGTAGAAAAAGACCAAGAAGTTAGTAAAGTTAAAGCTAATGACTAACTTAAATAAACGAGGGATTTCACTACCTTCGAAATTCGGGTAAAAACGGTAACCTCGCCGATATACTCTACGAATACACTACGGATAAAAACCTTTGATAGACCTTGGTTAAGGGTAATGAGATTACTAGTGACAGCAACCCTTAACTCCTATACAAATGTTAGTAAGGACTTGCTTAAGCCCAGAAAAGTAGACGTAAAAAATCAGTTAATTTACACCTCGTAAGCCTTTAAGTTCACCAGTCAATTAAGCAGGAACCTTGATGGACCCTTTAACATTAAGAGGATTATCATTAAATCCCCCGCGACGGAAACCCTTAGGCTCATTTCTCTTAATACCTAAAGGATTATCGCCAAGTTCCCCACGACGGAAACCCTTAGGCCCATTTACCCTGATCTTTTCAGTACGTTCAGTTTTAATAGTCAAATTAAAGAAGAATCGGCTTTACTCGCGAGTTTACTATAGGTATAACCACTGACTTTTCCCTTTAAACTTAGCTAAAGGTAACTATTCCTCCTACTAGTACTAGTACTAGCCTTAGTCTTTTCCCTAGCCAAGAGATTTAAAAGGTTTTTACGAATAATATATCACCCTTTCCCCTCAACGCGTTCCCATAGAGGATACGGATTATACGGCAATTACCACATTCGTTAAGATCTAGGGAGCAAAGGAAAAGTATGACGGTAAGCTATACAATATCCTCGACGTTAAGTTGCGTTTATTCTCTAATATCTGCCGCTAAATAAGGGTTAAGCTGCCAGGTTTTCACTCGTTGTTTCCCAGTATTCGTACCAGCTAAACCAAAAATTACTACCTCTAATACCTGACGAATTATGTTTCCTTTCACTAAATCTATAATGGTCTAAAGGGCCATTTAGAGTACGATATTAATCTTACCTAATACCACACAAACTTGAATATCATTAAGTAGTCTTGTATGTTGGATTACAAAAAATAGTTGGAAAGCAAGATAAATCTCCTTAATTAAATGCTTGATAGGCTAATATTTTGCTAATATGTAATAGGAAACGTAGGAGTTGGCGAAGGCACCTTACCTTAACAGGTTCGGTAAGCAGTTACGGGCTACAAAAGGTTTAAATACGCCCTCCAATATCCTGATACCACCTGCGAAAGATTCTTTGACTAATTACGTTCCTCGTTAGCGACCGTAACTGCTCGGGTTACCGGCTCGACTAATATATACCCTTAAGCCTCGGAATTCAGTAACGAAGAAATAGATTGTTCTAATTTGTACTACATTAATCGAAGGTACGAAAAGCTCGACTAATACGGTTAATGGAAGATTCAGACCTCTAACCCCGGAAAAGGGTATTCATTTTCTTTAAAGTCTTTAAGCCGGCTAAGCAAGTTCATGACGGGCGCCAAGAGATGTTAGATCTACGGAAAATAGGGCTGCTGGTTGATATGTTAAACTGCTACCGAGTGTAAAATAAAGTAGGTAATATATTACACTTAATTTCCCTTTAAATTCAATTAAGTTTATATTGAACAGGTCATAAAATTTAAAGAAAGTAATGATAAAGAGGAGGAAAATAAGTCAAAGGTCATCGGTTGGAACGAAAATATTAGCATCAATACTAATTCGGAAAAAACGTAATAACTAGTTGACTACGCCTTTTTATACCGCCTTATTAGCGAAAACCCCTACCGCCATTACAACGATAAAGACTCTAGCTTAATATACTTTTTTACCATCCGAAACCGTTACGTAAAGCAAGTTTTTTAGGGAATTATACAGGATATTGAAACTTTAGGGTACTTAAAAGGAGGTTATTCGTAATACATCACGTTATAAAAAGATACTAATACAGCTACAGAACTTAACCACGCGGATACTAGTAAGGTTAAAGTTAGCTTTAGCTTTAAAAAATATCTATTTTTACTGTAATTGACAATTGTTAAAACTATTATTAGCCTTATTATTTTCCATATCTTGAAATCCCCTACCCCTTTCCTTCTTTACTTAAAAGATAAAAAAAACATCGGCGTTAACGTTGATAATTAAACTAACGAACTAATATAAGTTAAGGTCGGTAAAAGGTTTTCATTTAAATTCCAGTAGGTGTATCTTTAATTTTATCTTCAATGGTTAAAGGTAATGGTATTGAATCCAACAAAGGAGAGAATTCCTTAAATAAATTGTAGGTTTAATTACCCCACAATTAACAGGCTTAATAAGATTGTAAAAACAGTTGGCTACTAAAATGTGGATTTGTTAATATTTAAGGCAATTGAACGCCTTTTCTATCATTACCAAATATAACCATAAATCTATTCAAGGTTTAATTTTACGTTAAAGTAAAACCAAAACTTTAACTTGAAAGTTTTCGTAAGTGTATTTTACCTAAACTACAAGTTAGTATTATACGTTGCTGACTTCGCTACAGGTTTATACGAAATCAAGTTCCTTAAGACTATTACAACAAAGGAAATATTAAAATTATTACGTACTTTATGGATTAATACATACTTTAGCCTACCAAACATATTGGTTTATAATACCAACACTAATTGTATTACAATGAAGTTTTAAGCTAATATAAAGTTAATTAGAATTTAGTGTAAATAAGTTCCCGTTAAATTTTACTAGTGTATTAACAAGATTAAAGGGGTATATAACCTTTTAAGAAGGGTCTACGATATATTTACACTGGAAATTAGAAGGTTTATACGCTAAAAAACATGGTTTTAAATAACAGTAAAAGGTCTTAATGATACTGTTAGCCCTAATGGACTTATAACAACTTTATTGGTATTTGTAGCTTATCCACGTATAATAACTAAGTCGCTACCCTCTTTAAGTACCTAAAAGCGTATTATAACATATAATAAAGCTTTTAAAAAACTAAAAAAGGAATCAGCATATTACCAGGTCAATAATACCCTTAATACCAGAAACGGCCTTTTAACAACAAACGTACTTTCTCTCTCCTCCTTTAAAGTAAAGTCCTTACGTGATGTAAGCCAAGAAAATGTGATAAGCTATATAAAATCTTAAGTATTACTAATTTAAAAGTAATGGTTAAAATTACTAACGACTCTGTAACTTTTTAAGTTACAAAAATTAAGCTGTACCAAAGACCTATTGAGCCTTTTAAGTTTGATAAAGATCCTGACGTCTATAACCTCCGAGTTGAATAAATTAGCTAATACAACCTTCCTGGGTCGAATGTTGATAATCCAATAGAATATAGGAGGCGTAGACGACCACCTAAAAGGAGAATACATACTGAAGAGGAGGACGACAATAGGGACCACAAACTCGACACAGCATATATAATAGCGAGGATGTTTTAAAAAGAAAAGTCTAACGATGAACTTCACCGTAAGCTACGTGCCGAAAGTATTATTAGTATACCAGGTAAGCTCTTTAAGAAAAGTGACCAAGTAAAAATTAACAGCATTCTATTACATGGGATTATATAATTTATACCGTTAACGTAATTTGAAGTCTAAGACGTTATTATCTTCAAGCCGAGGATAATTTATGAGGTTAAAAGCAAAACCACTAATCGGCCGTAAGAAAAGTCATAGTTAATCGCATAAAGATACGGTAATAAAGGTAAGCATTAAATTTTTATTTAATCGCCTACAATTTAATGAATAAACTAAAGTTTCATTGTCGTTATTGCGGAAAGTTCAGCTGTTAAAGTCAAAGGTTGGTTCACACTTAATAGCCAGGACATCACATAAACGTATATGCAATCTATTACCGATCTTTAGCGTATTGTACTATTAAAGTTGCTAAAAGAACTAAAAAAAACGTTTCCGGCCGACATGGTAATACTTTATATCAATCCTTTATACGGATTGGTCAAGGCAAGTATCTACTAGTTTTTAACGTACCAAACGCATTTTAAAAATAGATTCGATATTAAAACTTTAACCTTTGACCCGTGCCTACTAATTACAAAAAGCAAAAACTTTAGCATTGTAAGAATGTAAATTAACGATACGCTTTTCCTCAGCGATGCTAAATTTATAGCAGCGAAATAACGTGCTATCGAAAATCTAGGCCTTTAAAAGTATAAGCTAATTAAAATGTTAGCTAAGGGCACATATCTTACTTTTAATAAATCGTTCATCCATATTTATAGTATTAAGATTAATTACTGCACTTATATTAACTTACGTCGAAAAGAGTAAGTTACAAACCTGAAGATTATAGACAAGAGCAACGAGGTGAAAGCATAAAGGTATTTAAAGTAAAAGGCCCGTATAGCTTACATCACTAATTTATATTAACCAAGGGCATTATACGATATTTTTATTATAGTATCAGTAGAAAACCTATATAACGAGAACTTTGACAAGTTAAATAAGTGGATTTAGTAATAAATGGAAAATATAGAAAAAGGAATTAATATGGTTTTTGTAAATTTGACGAAGGCTAAGCTAATAATCTTTACGGATAAATTATTTACCAATAATATTAACCTTATATCGTAAATCGTCTTTTTAATAATACTCGTTAATAATAATAAGTTTAAAGAGCAATTTACGATTATCGGAAACATTATATATTATATATCTATCAAACATAAGCGCGTGACCTGAAGTGTGTTAGCTTTAAAAGTTTATGATATAATAATAAGCTTTGATATCGGTATAGTAACGAATGATATACTAAATATTATCATCAAATATCTGAGACTATCACTAATTCCTATGGTAGTGTATACCGACTTCCGTAGCCTTTACGAATACCTATTAAAATGAAATATAACTAATAAAAAACGTCTGATAATAAACGTAATGGTGTTAAAGAAGGCATACAAAGCCCGTAAAATCGATAAGTTCCGATGGATTAACAGTAAAGATAATTTTATCAATATTATAACTAAGGTTAACCTCAATAGCGCACTGGAATAGTTTATGGATAGTAATACGGTACCTATACGAATCGAGGGATAGGTGAACCACCCGGTACGTAACGTAGAGGAATAGGGTAGCACTAGCAAACTAGAAGACCGCTAGGGTAATGATAGCAATGGTAATAGTTTAAACTACTAGAAAAAGGTACGTAAGTAGTGAAGTACTTGATTTACATAAGTTTGTAGCGAAAGACTCATGCATAGGAATTGAGGAACGGAGGCCTCGGAAGGATAAAACAAAAAGGGTACAAGAGGCTAGAATTGAGGTTGATTTTATTACAGATTAATCGGAATTGACAGGGGTCTGGCTTGTGGATTAAGAAAGGATTTTAAAGGTTGTTACTAATTGATGGCAAGCCACGCTGGCGTGTAAGCATAAAAAAAAAAAGCCGCTAGTATTGGAATAGCAGTTAAGTGCAGTACAGTCAAGTCAACTTTACTTACAGTAAGGTTAATTGTACATACTGTAAATTGACTATAGTTTGTGAGATTTGAATGCATTGTACTGCAAGTACAGTAAAGTAGGTATCCACTTTAATGTAAGAGACAGGCTAAAGCATTTGGCCATACAAATTAGTGTGCAGATCGGTTAGTAAACTGCCAAACTTAGAAGTTACATACATCAATCAATAATATCAATGAAATACCAGTTACTTCGATCACAGTAATTCGAATAGACTACGTTGCAACAAGAAAGGCCTACCAACATATGTTATAAATAAATAAAAATGTATTTAAGAGGGAAAAACTCGAATGTTTGATATGTTCGATAATTTTTGAAGAAAGTTTCTAAATTAGGCGTTGGATATATAGCGGATAGTATACAATTCAATTCTGAAGTCTTACGGGAATAATTAATAAGCAGAGATATTAATACTTCCGTTGTTACAAACGATCGTATCGTAAAAATGTTGGTCGTTATGGCCAAGTTTTATGAGATATTGAGTTAAGAGGATAAAGGGGGTTTGAAGTTTAATTTTATAAAAGAATATTAGTTAGTATTGGCAAGATCTCTATTCACGTGAAATTAAATGAAGAGTAATCGTTTATACTAGTATTATAGTAATAAAAGATGTTGTTAGTTAGAAGAAGAATCCAGAGGTGCACGTTATGAGTAAGGGCTTATAAGCCCTTTACCGAGAGCTTACCACTTTTGAATAACTCTTTTAGACCGCTCCACACATTGCCGTCGGTTTGTAATAGCTATTTTCAACCGCTCTATGCATGATGCACTTTGCGTCTTGCAAGAATATAGCCTGTAGTGTAACACATTACCGTACACTTTGTAAGAGTGTATCCTATAATATAGTACATTGTTACTTAGCTTATGTATACTATCTATAAGGGTACATAGTAATATCCATATAGGCAATTTTCATTTCCTTATGTATTTAGTACCTATAGTTTAATAACGATAGTGTGTTTGTAGTTGTAAAGGTTCAGATTAGTAGATTTTGTAGTGACAGTGTAGTTGTAGCTGCAAAGGTCCAAATTAGCAGTTTTTATAGTAATAGTGTTATTGCGTATGAATTTAAAAAGGATTAGATTAGTGGTTTGGTTGAAATTAGTTAGGTTTAGCCGCAGTGGTAATTGTAGTTCGGGCCTGGTAAATATAGCAAAATGTGAGCGATATGATTAGTAATAACGCTTTTTGTGGTTTTTAACAGGGGTAATTGCGCAGGTGTTGTAAGAGGTGATTACGTAGAGGTGATTACGTAGGTTTAATTGCGTAATTCAAGTTAATCCAAGTTCCTATATCAATTTAACCTTCATTTCATTTAATTAAACCAAACCACTTTGATAGGTAAATTATTTGGCCAATACCTATATACTAACCTTTTTTCGAATAGATATCGCATAAAAACAAGACAGCTAGACGCCGTTTGGCGCGAAAGTATCGTTGTGCCGCCGCCGCCGCCGCCACCGTAACCGTTACCACCGCCGCTAATAGCCAGTCTTCGTCGGATACAATCTCATTAATAGCAGCTACTTCGCCTGCCGCCGTTACCCCGCCTAGCCCTGCCACTGCCGCCTTATTTCCCTTCGCCGCTGCCACCACCCCCTTAATCCCTATTACCACCGCTGCCTTGCTCCTCTCTACTACCGCCGCTACCTTCCACCCTTCTCCCTCCTTTTCCTCCCCCTTTTCCAGCTTCTAAGGAGAGGAACGAAGGGCTTTTAAGGTTATAAACCTTACCCTTTCCCTATAGGTAAAAATCCTTTTACCTGTAAAGCCCCCCCGACATCGTAAGCGTAGCTTTATAAAGCTTTTTCGCGGTTTTTATTACCCAAATCTACCCGTGCATATACCTTTAATATTTTTCTAAACGAAGAGTAGAAGATGGACCTATTTCATCGCCTATAGCTCCTTATCGCTAGGGTGCGTCGCAAGGCCTTTTTAATGGGTAAAACGTTAAAATGACGTACCCGAATCCATAATCCCGGGCCACTAATAGATACGCCTTACGTATCATATATCGCGTTCGCGGCTGCAGGTAAGTCCGTTAACGATTGTTACGAAAACAGGGGTTTTTTAACTCGTTATTACCGCTACGAGCGGACTAACAACTTATACGCCCCCGTTTCCGTAGTTTTAAAGCTGTAAACCGAAGCCGTGTTACGTGTCTATCGGCTTTATAGTAAATTTTAACCGAACTCCAAAAATTTCTTTTAATAAAAACCTAATGTTTAAAACGTTTCGAAAAACGATCGCGGTCGTAAATACTCAAAACTAACTGATGTTAATAAGTAATAAAAGTTAACCGGTGGTTTATAAAATCGGTAGCCTTTATTATCACTTGTAAATAAGGCTTACGTATATATTATGTAGGTGAGTTTAATGATGTCATCGCATATTGACGTAATAACGATAATACATTTCCTACGCTTTTGTTCAAAAATATTCATCATAAGGCGTGAGGTCACATCCTTCCTAGCGCTAATAACGTTAAAGATGGTAATGACGATAACACTAATACAAAGGGGGTAAATAACAGAAAGGATAGTAAAAACACGACGGCGTTGCCTTTTTCCTTTTTTAATAGTGTCTAATTGATATTATGGCCGGATCGATACTTTTGATTATATTAATGATATTTCTTTATTTAAAATAATCGATTTAACAATATTATAAGTAAAACTTAAAATATATATAATAAAAAAGAGCAATATATTAAAATAGATTCGATATTGTAAATTTAAGAAAAAAGAATAGGATAGTCTATCGAGTCAAGGCGTATAAGATAAAATATAACAAAATATTATTTGCGGCGCGAAATGATAAAGTCAACTAAATGTATAAATCTAAAATAGGTGCGAATAACGAAATCTAAATCGTTTTAAAACTGGCGAAAGTGGTATATTAGTTTACTAAGGTTGTAAATTTCATTTTTCATTTTTTTAGCTATATGAACAAATAAAATGCTTATAGTTATTAATATTTTTAACGTTTTGTTCGGTATAACCTTGGTTATCACATTTGCCGAATTTAATTTTCTATTTATTCATTTTATTTTTTTGATCTCCCGGTATTTATATAATTCGTGTAATGTTATAATATTCATTACTAACCATTTTTTATTTGTATTACCCAACTTAATTAGGTATTGACAAAGCGAAAAAAGTTAGTATAAACAATAGGAGAAATGAGGCGTAAACTAAAGTTAAAAATGATTATTCGAACCGTTATCGTTATAATAATACGTGAATTAAGACCTTTAATTATATTGTAAATTTTTAGAGTTTAAACGTTCCCTATAACTCTTTTAAATTTGTTAAAACTTTAATAAATAATATTCCCACGAAACGTAAAGCTGTTTCGGGCGGTGATTCATTGCTGAAAGCTAAAATGAAACCTATTTGTTAATTATAGTCGTTATTATTAGCGAAAAAGCCGTTAGTAAAAACAAGTAGTTTTACAATACGTATATCCAGCAGTATAAATTCTAAACCACGCTTTGGATTATGTATTTGCTATAGAAGACATTTGTTAAAAACCCTATATATATCGCCCATCAGAGCGATTTAACATTACGCAGTGATCGAAAGGTTAAATACTATCTTTGATTATATTATAAAAGCAATATAAATGTTACGTATACATTAGTATTTATTTTTGTCAACCTGTTTTACGTTATCTAAGACGTTAATGGTAACTTTATTTAGATATCCATTTTACGTAGGGTTTAAAACGTTATTTCGAAAATTAATGGTAACGTTATTGAAATTGATTATATAATCTTTCGTTGAATATGTTTTAGCTTTCGCTTTTAAACCGTCTTTTAAAAAATTCCTTTCTTTCAAGGTAGAAAATAAGGCGTTATACAACGTTAAAATATCATACGTTTATATACCTATTAGTATAACGCCTTCTAAGTAAGTTATTAATACCAACATATACAAATCGAAAGTAAAGCTAGTTATTCCGAACCGTTTCTTATAATGCTTTGAATAAATATCGTACTAATAAACACCGGTTTAAACTAAATCGTAAAGTAACTTTATAATATATAAAATCGTCTTAGGTAAATAGTATTACCTAAAATATTCTAATATATCGACTTAAATTCATCGTTCAAGCCATTCCTTAAATTAGGTATATACTTATATTATATTTCGAAAGTCGATATATTTGGTATATAGTACGGTAAGAGAGGCCATGAATATTAAAATCAGGCGGTAACTAATCTGTTATAATATAGGCGATTAGGTTTTGATATTTTTTTGCCTTTATCGTCATATTTCTTAATAATTAAACGAATATTTATATTAAGTTTTCCGGTTCTATTTTTAATTTCGTAAATGAGGCGGGTTGGCAAAATCCTATAAGTGTTGTAAATAGTTAAATCAAACTATTTAAAATGAAAAATGCATTGGTTGATTAAGGCTGAAATCTTTATTTAAGGAAATCATTTAAATAAGGTACCTAAAATGATAATAATACTTTTTTTACGAAACTTCAAGCTAAGCTCACGGTTTACCATTTCTTTTTACGTAATAAAGAAGTCTATAGTAAAGTTTTTAAGGCGTTTTTTACTTTTCGAGCCGTAGGAGCGTCCTCGGCTACGAAGTTATAGTAAGGTTAATATAAATAAGCTGCTTTTATTTAAAGTAAACGGGACTAATTCGTATTTCGTAGGGTAAGCTAAAGCTAGGATCGGTTTAAATTAGTCGTTTTAGGGGGTGTTGCGTTAATAGTTTTATTCGTCCTACGGTTCCCAACCATTCTTTTATACCTTTTTCTTATATTCTCGTACTATTATCTAGCGAAACGAATTTGTACTGTTTAGTAAATTAACGAGTATATTTTAGGTTTTAAACCCGTCAATCCTATAAAGACCAGTTCATTTATTTTTAGTTTTCTAAATCAAAGCTTCAAATTACAATGGTAAATCCAAAACATTAACTTTACATAGACCATTTCTTATAGATAACGCTTTAAATACGTTGTTTTTTGCCCATAGGAAACGTAATACTGCTATGGCCTTTAATATAATATTAGTTCTTTATATTATAAACGGTAATAATGTAAAGTTTATGTGGATTCTCGGTTAAATAGCAAAACAAAAGAGAATAAAGATAAACCCACTTAGGTCATAAGTATTGTTAAAGGCGTTAACCATTATTTAAAGAATAGATTCCTTAAAATTAGTATTCTTTAACTCCTTCAACAGTATTATATACGCCTTTTTAAGATGATTTGAAGTATTGTTTACACCTTACAATACCTTATAGGGATTTTATTAAGATTTTTTTTTATATTTGTTACTGGTTATTCGAACCTTAGTACGCTACTTGATAAAGTCGAAGGCTGTACTAATATCGTATATAATCTAATTTAAGTGCCTTAAGTAAATGTTAAACTAATAATTAACTAAAGTATCCTAATAGTTTGTAATGGAAACGCTTTGTATAAATTTAACAGCCTAAAATAATATTACCGCGTAGACTGCATAAAGAACCGAGTAGCTATTGAAATACATATTATTAATAATTACTTCATAGTTAAAATCCATATCATTTTAAAGATGAAGCTTAAACCGTCGTAGGGTTTGTAAGTGTAATTGATACTTATAACAAAACTTTTCGATAGCTTTAAATACATATTTTCTTATATCCGTATGGCCTACAGCATAAAGTAGGCATAAAAGGCTTTTTATAACTGGGTATCCGAATCGTCGGTGTAAAATCTCCAATTCCAGCTATATTAAGTAAATAGCTTCAATTGTACATACTTCGGGAGAAAACCATTAGTAGCTAAACTTAAACCGGAATGGTACGGATACGATATCTGAAACGCGAATAATTTAATTAGCCGTACTCTGGACTTTAATTCCGAATTTGTTTATATTAGCTAATAAAAGCAGAAATAGTATTTTAAAGTCCATTATGTAAAATTTAACCGATTCGAAACGAGTATTTATAACGATCGTTCCGAGTAATATCGCTTTGCTTTTACCAAATCGTACCTTTCGATATTCTCCTATTCGGTTTAACTAAAATTTCGGAAACTTTGCTATAAACGCGTCGAATTGCCGTTTTCCGGCCGTTAAAATTTCGGCTATACTAGTATCAGATATAATACCCTAAAACCTATTTTCGTATCTATTAAAAACCTAAATTACGACACTATATATACATTGAACACTTCGTTTACATTATTTAAACCTATAATATATATGAAGGAGGCGTTTTATAAGCTGGCGAAGATACGTTGGGCGGTTTTATCGTTTTAAGTTAACAGGTAAATATTATTACCTTTAAGGTTATCTTTTCCGGATATTTCTTCGTAAAGGTAAACGTTAAATCCGTTATTTATACCTTTGTATTCGGCTATGTATACTGTAAAATTAGCTTTTATCCGATCCTCAAATATATAATCGGCTTAAAATTAACGTTTAATTCGAATTTACTCGTAAACATAGTGGTTCGTAAATTAGTAGCCGACTTTACCGCATATAATACACTGCTTTTACAAATCTGTAGGGTTTTGTATACCTTTTTGTAAGTATCATTATAGTCGCTGTACGTTTCTTTTATTTTTGAACGATCGTTTCTATCCCTTTTTGTTAGGATTTCCTTTTTAATACCTATATTTTAACCGTTTATTTTACTTTATGTAAACTTTAAATCTTCGGTTCAAAACGTAATAAATAGTTTCGGTGAGGTTTATTTTAGTAATTTGGCCCTCGCTTTTAGTTTTATCAGTTATAAATACTAATCCGAGGCTGGCCTGTTGGCATATAAAGGTTTTAAACGATGTTTCAAAGTTTACACAAAAGGCCTCCAAATCCTTTTCCGGTTTCAAAAGTATAAGGTTAAAATCTGGGTTTCTACGATAAACTTTCGTTACTATTTAGATAAATAATTTATTACCCTTATATTCGAGTTTTAAGATTACCTAACCTTTCCGAAACTTGATTAATAGGGCGGTAAAAATCTCCCATAAATTTTCATCGGCGTTTTCTTATTAGTTTTCCCCGAATTTTCAAGTTATACTACTCTAATTCCTATCATAAAGTTCGTAATTAATTTCTATATCAAAATGGGACTTAAGGCGATTATAACACTTCACAAATATATTCACCTACGTAAGGTAATACATATATTATTTTTTAGCTTACACAGACAATATATCGAACAAAATAATATAAAATTATTAGGCTAACTATACACATCGAGGGCAACGTTAATAGGTTGCTCGGCAAGTTCAAATCATGTAACGGCGGTTAAAGACGTGCTGGCAAACTGAAAAACTGCTAGGCAACTAACGATAGCAACTTATTTAATTGGCACGGCTAAAGTGGAAACTTATTTAATTAGCACAGCTAAAGTGGAGGCTTACATAGGTTTATGGTGGAAAAACTTTTTATAAAAGTCGAAAAAGTCGAACCTCGAAACTATAGGGCAATTAACGGCAATTAAGGTTAATTTAAGTACAAATGGGTGTAATTCGATACAAAGGTCAGTTGGAATTGACAAGGGTCTAGCCAGGTAACGGGGTCGCAATTCAACACTTACTGGAAAAAATTAGTATACTACACTAACGTGCGCGCACAAACTAAAAAGCCGCCAGTGTTGGAATAGTAGTATTTACAATGTAATAGGTCAACTTTAGTTACAGTAAAGACTATACTAATAGTAAGTTAAGTGTATTGTTTTGTATAAGCCTACTGTATTGGCTGCAAAGCAAGTACAGTATGCGCCCACTTCACACTAGGGCACGGGCCAAGCAATTGGCCATACAAATTACTGTGAAAACCGGCTAGCGGTCTACCAAACCTAAAACAGTACATCCACCACTTGACCACGCAATACTACTGTTACCTACTGTTACTTCGACCAATCAAATCAACAACGTTGCAACGTCTAAAGCCCTGCCAACATGTAAAGTACATAATAACGTGTTACTGCCTAAAAGGGGCATTGGCAAAGTGTATGGTAAAATACCACTGCCCAAAAGGGAGATTGGCAAAGTGTATGGTAGAGTGCCACTGCCCGGGTGAAAGCTTATAAGCTTTCACCTGAGGCGTGTACTCTCTGGATGCCTCTTCTCCCTTCTATCTTTCTATCTATATTTAATACACACTACAACTCTTCTACTAATACCTTTACGTTAACGTACCCGGTAAAGCAGACCTTACCGACAACTTCAACATGGTATCGGCCGCCGTTGTTGCTCGAGCGCATAAACTGATGTGCGGCCAGTTAATGGTATTTTAGTTTGACTTTGGGCTGTGCTGAGGGTCAATCTTCGGAACGACGTCATTAGCATCATCATAATTACGCTTTCATTGGTTGTCCGCTTACATTGTTTACACAGGTACAAACACAGCCGACTGCAGTGCGATTGGTGAACAAAAACATTCCACCAATCTCCAGGCAACCGACAGATTACTCACATACTGTGAAGTATGCTCGGTTTTCTCTACCACATGTAAACAGGAATTCCCCCCCCCCCCTCCACCCCAAGAAAAAGAAATAGCAATAAAAAGCACTTGAGTTCTAGTCAACACAGCAACGAATTCAGTACTGTTCACGGTAACAACGAAGTGTTGTTCGTAGTCGCCAGTGGCGATTGCTTTACGGCCGACCGTCCCTTCCAGAACTTCATCACCAAGTTCAGTGCTCTTGCCGCACTTTGCGGCAAAACCGCCGAACAGAAAACCATGACCATCTTCATCTTCTGCAATCTCACTGTTTTGCGGCCTTCCCGCGTGCCACTCGGCCGAGATCCTGCCGTGCCGCATTCGCGCCAAAGGTCGAACGCAGCCGCCAAGATGCCACCAGCATCGCACGACCACGGGGCCTCGCCGCCACTTTCACGTTTTTGCTCGCCGACATCGCGCTCTGAGGAGAAGCCGATGGCCCTCGGCAGAATAATAAAAAAAAAAAAA